>JAJOZX010002403.1:0-107500 GCA_023014485.1 Bathynomus jamesi | reverse complement strand
CTCATAGTTTTTTTTTTTTTAGCGTTGAGTTAAAAAATGACCTCAATATTTGTCTATCACCCACCAATACTGAGTGAATCGAAAATGAAATTTGGACTAACATATAGACGTAATAGCAATATCAAAGTAGAAAATACATATTAAACTCACCTAAAATGTTCACTGAGCGAAATCAAGTGAGTAACTGACAAATTGAAAGTCAACAGTGACGTGCAGCAACTTATAAGCAGAGGAGGAGAAAGGGGCAGACCCCGCCCCCTTCCTATTCCGACTCAAATCCTAAGAAATGTAAATTCGTGTGTCACTGTGAAACTGCGAGTGATAGAAAAATTCTGTTTTCATTTCCGTAATCAACGTATAAAATTACAAATAGTTCAAGTAAAAATATCTCTGTGACAAAAACTTCGTTGTTTGTCTTTGTTTAAACAACATTCTCGCCTTTATAGCATCTACATCATTATTTATGATCGAATAAATATAATAACTAAACCGTAAAATGTTTTCACATGAAGAAATCATATTAAAATGATTAACATCATATACATATTTTTAACGATAAATCGTCATTTTATTTATTAAAAATTCTCTTAGATGTTGCTATCATTAAATAATTCAAGTAATGTTTCAAGGTCAGTAGTAATGCGGATAATTCATATATGATAATAATATATGATAATATATGATATATGATAATAATATAATAATAATAATAATAATTAGTTCCTCCATCCATTAAATATTTTCTTAATTGCTTTATTATATTCTCTTCCAAACTCTTTTAGCATTAAACTACACTTAACCTTATTATACCAGAATAATGTTTATTAAATAAAAGTCAGAATAATTAAACCAGTGCTAACCAGAAGTAATTAAACTGCATTTAATTAGGTTTAAATAGCAGTAAAATCTATTGGAATTAACATAATAAAAATTTCTTAATAGACTCTTAAAACCTTTATAAAAATTATTCCTACATTTTTTTTATATCTTAATTATTACTCAAATTACCACAAAAATTGTAATCCAAATCCTTTACAGATTTTACAACCTACAAATCTCTGCATTTCCATGGTCCGCATTATTATTATTATTATTATTATTATTATTATTATTATTATTATTATTAATTAAGATGTAAATACCGTACACACAGTTTTCTTCAGGTTTACTTTAAGATTCAAATCACTAATTTTTGTGTAGGAAATATTTGGTAGTTCATTTAAACTCGATACTGTCGGAGATAGTAGGACGAAGTCATCTCTATAACCTATTATGTTATTCAATGATAAACCAATCTACATACAATTTTATATGAAGAGACTATATATCTATATATATATATATATATATATATTATATATATATATATAGATATATATAGAGAGAGAGAGAGAGAGAGAGAGAGAGAGAGAGAGAGAGAGAGAGAGAGAGAGAGAGAGACGTTGAAGGTAAATAGTATACCCCGTTTCGAACCTTTTCTCTTTTTTCCTTTAGAATATCGTTCTTTGCACTTCACTTCCTTTCGAATTTTAGTGATGTGTTAGTTTTCAATCAAGTTTTAATTCAGGTTCCCTTTCAGCCGACGTCAGGAGAGAGCTTTTTAGCTGTATTTCATATGGTAAATCGAATAATTCGTAACACCACATTTAATCCAAAAAATTCTCGAGTTCTTTAATGAGTGCTCAAATACGGGGCTCCAATAAACCTTAGCCCCCCCCCAGCCCATGGCCTAAACCATTAGAGGTACAGTAAAACTAAACATACCTTACAAAAGAGAATTTAATCCTACATTTAATGAGAAACAATTAAAACTTGGTGTTCCCGCCATTGGCTTCCGAGACAGCCTGAATTCGCTTTGGGTAACTTGCCAAAAGTGACGTGAATAGATCTTGATCGTTACGCAAATTTGCTAAAACAGTTTCAATGTGTTGCGGCATTGTATCCTTCGAAAATCGATTTGCTGCAGGTTCTTGAAACAAGAGACATTCAACCTTGTCCTTTATAACTGATCCAATGTGTTCATAGACGTTCAGGTCAGGAGAATTTCCTGGCCATTCTTCATTTCCAAAGAAATCGATCTCATGGTTCCGCAACAACTGTTGAGTAGCTAATGCCTTAAAGCAGGGGGCCTTATCGTGCAGAAGTGTGACCTGATCGACATCCATAACATTGTTTGGGTTTCTTAGAAAAGGAATGACATGCTGGGATAGAATAATATCACGAAAATACTGTCCATCCCAACTCTGACCATTTGGCTTCAGCACTCACATGAGCTTCTTTGCAGTGAACAAAACAAACACACCAACACAGTCTGGACTTTTTAATAATTCGCAATAATGTTCATTGTCATCGATTTCATCTGGTGTTGTGGCCCACACTCGATCATTTTGGTAGTTAGGCCGACGTGTTACGTAAACAAAAAATTCATCGGAGACAGCTAAATGCATGAAATCATTCACATCCCAATCTTCAGAATATATGCAAACCACATTCTGTCATCGATGTTAAGTTGAGTTTTTCTTGGCTTTGGAAGTTCATGCCAAGGCTTTAAACCTTGCCTATGACGGTACAGTCGAATGCTCTCACCACTAACGATCTTTCCTCTCAACACTTCGATCTCTCTAGAAAGTTTAGCACAGCTGTTTTTCCGCTTACGTGTACCGCTTTCAATGATGTCCTTTGTTTCCTGAGAGAGTGGCAAATTTGGGCGCCTAGATTTGGTTGTATCCATTTCACATTCATCCAAAGTTTTATTCCAATTTCTTTTGACGAAGTCCTCACTTCTTCGCAACTTTTTGGCAACCCATGAACGTGTTATAAAGGTGGCTCCAGCATCACGAGCTTCCCGAAATGTTATTGCTCGTATGCGATCTATCACACGTTGCCTCTCCGAATCACCAATTAATTGAGAAGCCATTATATTATCACTTTATCAGCTAGAATAATTTTAATACCTGCAATAAATAAAGAATTTTATATATGTTTATAATCACTAAAAACTATTTCGATATAAGTAAACATGTAAGCTGCAAATGGGGGGCTAAGGTTTTTTGGAATCCCTTACAACGAAGTAAATATAAACACACGATCGCTGTTAATCCTTTTCGAGGGGAAATTAAGAGTTCATGCTAAAACGCTAAATAATTATTATAACATTTTCCTCGCACAACTTGTTCATTTTTTAATTTTTCCAGTGTATTAGTGTTTTTTTGTTTTGTTTTGTGGTGAGTGACATTTAGTAGTCTAGCTTTAGCCAAGCATTTTGTAAAATTAGCACCTTGTAAAGGGAAATATTTTTTAAAAAGGCATGCGATGTTCTCTACACCAGCGTTTTTCAAACTTTTTGAAGCCACGGAACCTTTATTTAAAAAATAATTCACGGAACCTTGACCAACAGGTAAAATTTTAATGATATAAGGCAAATGGTAATAAAACAATTTATGCTCACTGCAGTTTATTTATGTAATTTATGAAATTTACATATACAGTTGTATGAATTTCACCAAAAAAAATATATAAGTTTAGAAATTTACAAGAAAAAAAGAATTTTCTTTTATTGACCTATTTATTTTAAATTCCCCTCCTCACATTACTGTCAGCATAAAAGAAATTATAAGTATAAAAAATATCATGTTTATTGTAAAATTAAAGTTTTCAATGCAAAATAATTAAAAGTGAGGAATTTTACAGTTATTGAGGAGTAGTTTTAATAGTTAATCAAACAAATAAATGTTCAATGACTTGGATGTGATTGCTTTTCTTTGGAGAAAAGTTCAATTTACATTACTGTGATCATAACTTCCGTGAACTGAGAAAACTAAACCTAAAAACAGAAAAACTCACCAAATCAATTAGACCACTACTTTTGGTCATCAGCTGTGTTTTGTTTACAAAATGGGCTCCTGTTTCTTACTGTGGCTGCAAGAGGGCAACACTTATTCTGGATATCTCATCGTTTGAATTCAAATTCTCTCTCTCACCCACTATCTCTTTGCTTACGCCTTTCAAAACACAATCACTGAATTCGCAGAATATATACCATAAATTCATCCATGCTAGTTGATATTATTTTATCTTACCTCTCTCTCCTTCTCAGTCTCTCATGACATGCCCCACGGAACCCATCAAGTTCTCGCGGAACACAGTTTGAAAACCCCTACTCTACGCCATGAAATTTATTAAAAATCGTTGTATACTCTTAAACGTGGTGTGAACTAACTTTACAGAAGCAAGAATTTAGCGTTTTAGCTTAATTTTCTCGTTAGATTATGTTGTTATAATGAGACTGAAAACGTTGCTAATTCAAGAACCTAACATACTTTCTCCAACCCATGTTTTGGTTGTTACTCATATTAATAACTATAGTAAGTATATATGGATCACATCACGTAAATTAAAAGAATTAATAATGATGGCCAGTTAGGAAACATGCTTTACACCCAAAAGAGAAGCTGACGTTTGGTAACACATTCTTATCATTTCAAATAAATATTTGAAGTGGTGAAATAATTATCTGAGACAATAATTCCATCATTTAAATGTTTGGTACATCGTACGAAATGTTGGATCACCTGAAGATCAGGGCCCCCAGCCTTCTTTAGTTAGCTTTATAAGGCTAACTAACGAAAATATCACGACCTAACTTAAGCAATCGTGAAGGGCGTACGGTTGACCTAACGATTGGTTAGGTTAGGTCTGATATTTTCGTTAGTTAGCCTTATTAAGTTATAAGGCTAACTAGAGAAGGCTGAGGGCCCTGGATCTTCAGGTGATCCCGAAATGTTTAAATAGATATTAACAAATTAAATTCATATTTTTAATGTCTAATATAAATATAATTAATTGCTAATCCACTCTTGAATTCGGTTCCGATCCCACATTTCAATTTCACATTTCAATTCCATTAAAAATTTAGACTGATTCCATTTTTAATTTCAACTAAATAATTCGGCTAATTTCGGCAAAAAAAAAAAAAATCGGCCAACAGGAAATTGTACATGAAATAAGTAATATATAAAATTTAGACTCTGATTCCATTTTAATTTCAACTAAATAATTCGGCTAATTTCGGCAAAAAAAAAAAAAATCCGGCCAACAGGAAATTGTACATGAAATAAGTAATATATTGCAAAGAACTAAAATTCAATAAATAAATTTTAATACTTTTAATAAAAAAATTATTTCAAATTCACCAACTTTAAATCCTCACTTGAAAAAATAGTTCACCCGATTCTATGCTATTCTTATTCCCATTTGTGTCCGCAAATGCAATCCCATTCTATGCCATTCCCATTCTAGGCCATTCTCACTTCTTGTCATTTTTATTCCCATCCACAGCCTTTCCCACTTTGGTCCGGTTTAGGTTAGGATTGGTTAGGATACGATGAGGAGGGCTATGATTGGTTAGGCTAGTGTTAGTTTAGGTTAGGATTGGTTAAATTAAGTTAGGTTACGAAATCCCTTTCCATTTGGCGCCGTTTTAGCGACGAAAACATTGTGTCCCAAATCAAGACACACTTTTGTCAAGTATGGATTTTTTTCACTTTTGATCATTTTCATTTTTGAGGATCGAAAATGGGAATGAGAATGGAAATGACATAAAATGGGAAGTAATCAAGAAATTCTGTGATGCTTTTCCATTTTCTTTGTTTTCATTTTCCATGATGCAGTCCTTGTGTAACAAAACTTTTGTCGTACATCCCAGAAGACCTTTATAAGGTTTCGTTTGTCTCATAATTACCCCAAATTTGAGATAAAACTGAGTCGTCACTGATATTATTAGCGATATCGATATTCTTATCTGGTCTGTCACACTCTTGTAGGATAACGTCAGGCCAGGGATTTTAAACCCCGGGTTCTACTCTTGGCAGATACTCGTACGGACGATCTCAAATACACGGTTGATTAGTTATATTATATTAACCAACAATCAGAGGAACGGGATCCGTGGAGAAGGTAGGACTATTTTCACTTTCACCTTTCCCAATTTAATGGGTTAATTAACAGTATTAACAGGGTCAATTAGCAGTATTTTTCTATGTTCAGAAGACCAAGAAAGTGCAAAAAACTTCACTTTTTCCTACGTGAAAGTCAAAATGTGATAATAAAAACCCACTCTAATAGACAGAGTTTATTTCCACAACAGTTTCGATGCCCACTGGCATCCTCTTCGGGTGGATACAGAAAAACGAATGAACCAAAAACAAGAGGGAAAACAGTCCAGGGACATTAAGAAATTCGCACCTAGGTTAGATCCCGTTCTCCCGACAATGGAAGGGCATTTTTTATTAAAGGGACCAGCTTATAAGTACATTCGCACAAATTTAAAACTATCTTCTTGTTCTATACATACAGATTCTATTATTTTTTTTTTACATAATTATTACATTTATTATTTATTGCATATTATTTATTACAGAAATTATAAATTTATTATTACATTGATTATTACATTGTTGTTATTATACAGAAATTATAAACCGAAAAAACGAATGAAAAAGGCGAGAAGGAAACAATCCAGAGACCATTAAGAAATTCGCACCTCGGCTAGATCCCGTTCCCCCGACCCCAGACGGGCATTTTTATTAAAGGGTCCCGCTTATTAGTATCATACATTCGCACAAATTAAAACTATCTTCTTGTTCTATAAATATAGATTCTATTATTTGACATAATTACTGCATTTATTATTGCATTACATTTTTTATATTTATTATTATTACCTTTACACTAATTATTATATTTATTTTATTACCTTTATTATTGCATTTATTGCATTTATATTTATTTCCACATTTATTACTTCCATTATTGCATTTACGTTTATTATTCCATATACATTTTACCGAAAAAAAAAAACCGAATGAACCAAAAGTGAGTAAGGAACCAATCCAGAGACCTTTAAGAAATTCACACTTAGGTTAGAACCCGTTCACCCGACTCCGTAAGGGATTTTTGACCAAGAATCTCATTAAAGGGACCAACTTATAAGTACCTTCGCACACATTAAAATTATCTTTTTGTTCTATACATACAGATTCTATTATTTTTCTTTTGACATAATTATTACATTTATAAAGCACCTTACTTGATTCCCAATCTATAGCATGATTATTTTGGCTGGCGTGATAAAAAATGGCATTATTAGTATTACAACTTCTGAAGGCATATTTGTGTTCTTTAATACGGGTTTCAATATTTTTTCCAGTTTCTCCTACGTATACTAAATCACAACTTTTATAGGAAATGCTGTAGACACAGGCTTGTTCCTGTTTTGCAACGTTATTCCTAACCAATTTACTTTTCACGGTAGATGAATATTTGAACGCCAAAGCAAACTTATGCCCCCTCGGGAACCTTCATTTAATCAAAATCAATATGTGAGTTTGCCTTACATTGCCGGCTTAGAAAGAGTAAAACCGTTGACGAAAGATTTTAAGTTTGCTTTGGCGTTCAAATATTCATCTACCGTGAAAAGTAAATTGGTTAGGAATAACGTTGCAAAACAGGAACAAGCCTGTGTCTTCAGCATTCCTGTAAAAGTTGTGATTTAGTATACGTAGGAGAAACTGGAAGAAATATTGAAACCCGTATTAAAGAACACAAATATGCCTTCAGAAGTTGTAATACTAATAATGCCATTTTTTTTATCACGCCAGCCAAAATAATCATGCTATACAGGGTGTCCCGTAAGTCTGGACCCATAGGGAAAAATAATAAAATTACAAAATAGTCCAAAAATTTATTACATAATCTGTTCAAAGTGTCCGCCGTTGTGTCGCACACATAGTTGAAGACGTAATCTCCACTGCGACAGCACTTTCTGAATCACAGTCGCAGAAATTTCTTGACACGCCTCCACAATGCGTGCTTTAAGGTGGAAAATGTTCTGAAGTTTGACCTCGTACACTTTGGCTTTCAAGTGGCCCCACAAATAAAACTCCAGCGGAGTAAGATCATAATAAAAAAATAATAAAAATAATAATAAAAATAATAAAAAAATATATTATAAATAAATTTTTGGACTTTTGTAATTTATTATTTTTCCCTATGGGTCCAGACTTACGGGACACCCTGTAGATTGGGAATCAAGTAAGGTGCTTTATAAATGTAATAATTATGTCAAAAGAAAAATAATAGAATCTGTATGTATAGAACAAAAAGATAATTTTAATTTGTGCGAAGGTACTTATAAGTTGGTCCCTTTACTGAGATTCTTGGTCAAAAAATCCCTTACGGAGTCGGGTGAACGGGTTCTAACCTAAGTGTGAATTTCTTAAAGGTCTCTGGATTGGTTCCTTACTCGCTTTTGGTTCATTCGGGTTTTTTTTTTCGGTAAAATGTAAATGGAATAATAAACGTAAATGCAATAATGGAAGTAATAAATGTGGAAATAAATATAAATGCAATAAATGTAATAATAAAGGTAATAAAATAAATGTAATAATTAGTGTAAAGGTAATAATAATAAATATTAAAAAATGTAAATGCAATAATAAATTCAGTAATTATGTCAAAATAATAGAATCTGTATTTATAGAACAAGAAGATAGTTTTAATTTGTGCGAATGTATGATACTTATAAGCGGGACCCTTTAATAAAAATGCCCTTCTGGGGTCGGGGGAACGGGATCTAGCCGAGGTGCGAATTTCTTAATGGTCTCTGGATTGTTTCCTTCTCGCCTTTTCATTCGTTTTTCGGTTTATAATTTCTGTATAATAAACAACAAGTAATAATCAATGTAATAATAAATTTATAATTTCTGTAATAAATAATAATGCAATAAATAATAAATGTAATAATTATGTAAAAAAAAAAATAATAGAATCTGTATGTATAGAACAAGAAGATAGTTTTAAATTTGTGCGAATGTACTTATAAGCTGGTCCCTTTAATAAAAAATGCCCTTCCATTGTCGGGAGAACGGGATCTAACCTAGGTGCGAATTTCTTAATGGTCCCTGGACTGTTTTCCCTCTTGTTTTTGGTTCATTCGTTTTTCTGTATCCACCCGAAGAGGATGCCAGAGTGGGCATCGAAACTGTTGTGGAAATAAACTCTGTCTATTAGAGTGGGTTTTTATTATCACAAGACCAAGAAAGATTTAATTGAGAACAAGAAAAAATTTTAATGATTATTTGACACCTTTTTTCCTTATTGATTTAAATAAGGAACATTAGTAATACAAGCGACTTTTAATATTTTATCATACCCTAAATAAATCCATCCTTTATAAAAACTGGCAACCTATACCCAACCTTTTTCCCCCTTTTCCCATTCTCTGTATTACCAGAGAGATTTAAATTCCGTGCAAGGATACTCAATTTCTAATAAAAAAAAACTTGGTTAATAGAAGAAAGAACAGGAAGAATAAAGGTAATAAAAGATAGTGGACAGGCCACTTAAGACATAAAATTGAGCTCTGATCGTCTGTCTTAAAGGACAACAAGCACAATCTCCAGTTGCTTCCAGCTGGCAAGGCTCCCAAGGGCAAGGGATTGGAAAAGAATTCTTACCTTAGTTTAAAAATCAGGCAAAACAACAATAAAAAATTCACAAGCTGGGACCCACTCTCAAAGCTCAGGCATGGAAGGACACTCGGGACTTGGTACCTTAAAAGAAAAATAAGTGAAAAGCAAATAATCATATGCACACACTCAAAATCCACATTCACTCTCTTTATAAAACACTAAAAAATAGTAGATAGTAAAAAACACTAAAAAATAGTAGATAGTAAAAAATAGTAAAAAATAGTAGATATATCCAAGACGGGCTTCAGCTCACATGAGAGGCACAGGTAGCTACTCTTAATAACATTAAACACTGAAGTAACATTACGCAAAACCAAGTCAGAAACAATTAAAATGGATAAACAACTAATATATAGCCATGTCATTAACTGCGCAATCTATATTTATATTAACCGTTGCAATACTAGTGTAAAGCTTCGCTACACTGATGATTTATAACTATATAAACAATTATTTTACTAGCTTAGGTTAGCAGCCTAAAATTAAACATTAATTACCTACTCACAGATAATAAATACCTTCTAAATTATCTTTAAAGGTAAACAGGTCCTCACAGTTACTCTACGATCCAGCTAAGAAAGTTTCTGGTTAATTATGAATACCCACTTTTCAAATTCTGGTTTATTTTAAATTTTTTGCTTTTTTCACCTCTTCTATTACTTTTACCCTAAATAGTATTATACTTACACAGGGTGTGTGTAAAGTAACGCAAGTGAATACCAAATCCGATTTGAACTGATTTAAACTAGTTTGAACTTTTTTTTAACTCGTAAAAAAATTTTCAACACCTCTTATAAATCTTATTATCGAATATACAGTTATGTTAAAGTACATGTAATAAATATTACTTGTCCATGTTCACTTTCGTTGATATAATTCCAATCAGATTTGTCTCTTCACTTGCGTTACTTTATACACACCCGATATAAATTACACCCTCAACTCTGAAACAAAAGCATAATAATTAAGACTACTACCCTACTTGTTCTCTAATATCAACTAACGTAATGGCTTCCACTACAACACTACATCGGTTTTGTTCTAATTCGCCACTGCCCTTTGATAAGTGGGTAACACCATTTCCCTATAAATGAAGTGAAAACACTGAAGTTCGAGTCGTAATGGTGTACCAAATAATACTTCAGGATTATAACAATGGGCCGCGTTCGTATGACCTGATCCCTGTGCCAGTTTCTGGCTCTCTTTACTGATAATTATCATTATTTGTTCTATTTCAGCTCTCGTTCCGCAAACCATTAACTATGTTTTCGTCACATTGGCTTAAAAGTTAAGGTTTTTAGTTTTCATCCGTATATTCAATCGTCTCCATCGTATGCTGTAAAGTAACCCGGATCGCAATATTTGTTTGTCAGACGCATGTTTATTAACTAATTTGTTTGCTTATACCAGCTTCTTTTGTTTCCCAAGTGATTACGTGTTTTTGGAACATACAATGTATAGTATAACAATGAATTATCAAACAAAAACCTTCCTTATACAAGTTTCTAAAAGTTTACAAGTTTACAATGCCTTCGTTTTGAATGTAAAACAGTAAAACAAACTTAGAAATCAAACTTTGATTTAACATTGTACGTATTCACAACAAGAGTTAAAATTTAAATCCCCCCTCCCCCGCACGCACACACACACACACACATATATATATATATATATATATATATATGTGTGTGTGTGTGTGTGTGTGTGTGTGTGTATATATAATTAAGTGAGAATAATACCAAAAGGAGTACAGTTTATGGAATTTTATTTCAACAACTTTCCATTTATTTCACTGCAACTCAATATGAGCTCAGTTGGTAGCACAGCAATAATAATAATGATGATGATTGAGATTGTTTAACCTCCTTCGCAATATCTAAGGTTATATGACGGAGGGGACCTACAGCTTTACGTGGGATCCGAACCACGGGTCGCTACATAATCTGGACACGGAGGACTGTCTCCCATCCAACTACTACCCAGACCCAATGTCGCTTAACTTCGCTAATCAACGGGAAACAGCGTTACGACATTGACTACGACGTAGCCCTGCCCTGGTAGCACAGCAGATGGGCGGTACTCTACCTCCGCCCACACTCGGCTCAGCATTTCTGAAGTGACGTCTTCATTTTTCAGTTCACGAACATTTTGCACGTTTGAAACGTAAAGAATATGTTTTACATAGACCCACAGGAAAAATCCAGAGGTGTCAGATCAGGTGATAACGGCAGTCAAGAAGTGAGGCCCCCACGTCCAATCCAGCGATTTCGAAATTTTTTATTAAGTCACGCATAATGATATCGGGTGTGCCCTTTTGTAAACTGAAAGTATTTACTGTTTATATGTCCCTATTTACGTGTCCCTTTTGGTAGCGTGTAAACAAGCTGGTAATGTGGTAGCGTACGGCCTAACTAGTAATGTGGTTGTAGTCTCCCTTAAATATGGCTGAAGTACGTGGGGAGGAGATTCTCGCAAGGCCGAGACATTCTCTTGTCCATTTTACATAATAAATTTGAACCTATTGAGCTTTGGTTGGAATCCTCACTTCAGTGACGAAAAAATAATTTATAAAACCAAGAACATTCACGAAGCTCCCTTCTTGAGGCTCAATTAAGAAGGGGAAGTTCCTGAATGAAAGAGATTCGATTAAACCATCCAACAACAACGTCTATTTACAAAATACACACAATATTGAAAATACTGATTAACCCTTGCATTAGAGAGTTGGACAGAAAGGGAATGAGAATGCGTCGAAAGTCCGGTACTGCGTGTTCTCCTTAAAGGAGGAGACATGCGATTAAAGAATTCAAAAGAGCAGTGTTCGTTATAATAGCGATAGTAAAGAGAGAATGCGGCAACATTGTAGCGAAGAGAGAGGGAATGAAGATAGTCAGTAAGAGGAGGGGAATTGATGAGACGAAAAACCTTTGATTCCACACGGTCAAGTAGAGTTGTGTGGGTTGAGCAACCCCACATATGAGAAGCGTACTCCGTACAAGGGTGGACAAAACCCCTATACAGAGAGAGCAATTAAGTGGGGATGAAGAAACTGCGGCACTGGCACAGCACACCTAACCTCTTAGAAGCTGTTTTAGAAAGAGAGTATATGTGATCTTTCCAGGAAAGATCATGAGAAAAGGAAACGCCAAGAATGTTAAAAGAAAAGGAAGGATTGAGTTGTGTATTGTTAAAGGTACGGGGATAGTCGTGTGGAAGATTGTGACGAGTGGACAGATGAAGGAACTGAGTATTTGAGGCATGGAAAGCAACAAGGTTTTCTGTACCCCAATCAGAGATAGTAGAAAGATCAGAGGTCAAGTGCATCACAACCACCCTTTGCAAAGCATGGAGTGATTGTTGAGAGGGACGCTCTGTGAAGTGAGTAGAGAAGTGAAGAGTGGAATCATCGGCACAGGAGTGGCTAGAACAGGAAGTGCAACTTAATAGGTCATTGATAAACAAAAGGAAAAGAGTGGGTGACAGGACAGAGGCTTAAGGAACACCACTACTAATAGCTTTAAGTGAAGAACAGTGGCCATCTAGAACTGCAGCTATAGCTCGACCAGAATGGAAATTAGAGATGAAAACACAGACAGAAGGATCAAAACTAAGGTGGACAGTTTCGAAATTAAGGATTTGTGTCAGACTCTATCAGAAGCTTTTGATATGTCTATCGCAGTAGCAAAGGTTTCACCGAAATTCTGAGATGATGACCAAGAGTCAAAGAGATATGCAAGAAGATCGTCAGTGAAGCGTCCCTTGCCGAACTCATACTGACGATCTGAAAGAAGAATGTGAGGAGAGAAGAGTTTAAGAATCTTCCTATTAAGGATAGATTCAAAAACTTTAGAAAGGCAAGATATCAAAGCAATTGGACGATAGTTGGAGGGTTGAGAGTGGCCACCCTTCTTTGGGACAGGCTGAATGAAAGCGAACTTCCAGGAGGAAGGAAGAGTACCAGATGAGAGACAAAGACGAAAGAGTTTGCCTGGGTAGGATGTCAGCACAGAAGCACAGTTCTTAAGAACAACAGAAAGGACACCATCAGATGCCCAGAGAGGACATAATAAACATCTTTCGGAAAGATTATAATTTCAGGTATAATTGAGTCAGAGGGAGGAGGAGATAGAGGAACAGCGTCGGAATCGTCCAGTGTCGCGTTGGAGGCAAAAGTTTGAGTGAAGAGTTCAGCTTTAGCAGGAGAAGAGACGGCAACTGAGCTGTCGAAATGGAAAAGAGGAGGGAGAGAAGAAGTAAAGTTTTGGAAAGGTTCTTGGCTAGGTGCCAGAAAGAGTGAGAAGGATTAGAATTGGATAGGCTTTCACATTTTTGCCTTATGAAAACAATATTTGGCGAGTCGAAGAACAGATTTTGCACGATTCCTGGCAGAAATATAGGCTAAGTTAGAGTCAGAAGTTGGGTGGCGACGGTACCTTTCGATAGCCTACTCTCTGTTGCGGATAGCATTAGAACAGGCAAAGTTAAACCAAGGTGTTTTGCATTAGTAGTAGGAATAAAATATGGAATGTACGCCTTCAAACCCGAGAGAATCAGCTCCGTGATAGACACAGCGCACTTGAGGGAGAGAAGGTGAGATTTAGAGGAGAAGTAGTGTTCATCAGATTGGAAATCTGAGGAAAGGCCACGAATGTTACAGAAGTTTATGGAAAGTGAATCAGGCAGAGGCCAAGAACATTTCAAATGGGCGGTAGCAGCACCAGCCAGAAGTGGGGACATTTATGATCTCCCCAGGGGTTGCTTGTTATAAACTGTGAGATTCACGTATAACAATGGTAACTGAATTAAATTCTTAGAGAGAGAGAGAGAGAGAGAGAGAGAGAGAGAGAGAAATGACGTTATGATGATGGGCCGTTACTATTATATTGACTTTATAATACAAGAATTTTATATTGCAAATCTGAAAAGTATTTCCATTTTATACATTCCTTTATTGGATGAAAAACGGAGCCAATTATCATCAAGGCGTGACTGAGAATTCATAAAATCTGAAATTTGTTTGCACAAGTTGCATATAATACCAACTCGCGCGCGCGCACACACACACGCACACACACACACACACACACACACACACAAACGCACACACACACACACACACACACGCTTACACATATTTATATATATTGTATGTCTTTATCTGGTCGGAATATTTATGATAGGCTGAGGGTGACTAAGGGTGAAGATGTCATTCTTCCTAATAAGGAAAGAGAATATTTTGCAAGGTGAAACTACAATAGTGTTTGTTTACGCTATTCAATGGTCGTGATTCTGCGTACGTGCGGAAGCCTATATTTATGAGTTAAAGTAAAGTACTTCAAACTGTGCTATGTGATATGACAGAGGGAACTGATAGCTTTACGTGGGATCCGAACCACGGGTCGCTTCATAAACTGGACGCGGAGGACAGTCCCCCATCCAACTACTCTCCAGACCCAATGTTGACTGGAGGCGGTGATACAACATTGACCACGACGTAGCCCTCAAATTGTTATATACGAAAGATAGAAGAATAGAAGGATAGAAAGTATCTTAAATTTTAAATACTTTGTTTTAAAGTTAGATATAACCTACACTCTGTTCTCGGTAAAAGTAGTCTTATTTTTTTAAGTTTTAAAATTTTAGTAAAGGAAATGAAAATGACTTGGTTGTCTTGGGATGAAAGTTAAAGTATCAGACCTAATTTATTTAGTCTCTTGTTATGTGTTCTGTATAGTTATGATTCTTCTTTGTCTTATACGATTTTGCAAAACTAAGCATAATTAATCGATGTAGTCAACAGATTCTTTCACGTGTCTTATAAGAATGTTGTGTTGAGATGGTTTTTTCTTTTATATAATATCGCTATATAAAACTCAATTTCAATATAAAACTCAATTTTAATATCACAGTTTCTAAATTATATCGCAATTTGAGCATATTTCCTGTCATCGATGACTCTAAGCATCCGTAAAATTCCAAATATTGAATATCGCGTACGATGCAGCTCTCAATCCTACAAAATATTTTCTACTCTTGAACTTGTAAACAACGACACTTTACCTTAAATCCGAGAATATCGAACATAAATCGATGCTCAGACAGAGGAAAAGACGAAGTTCTCTTCAACAAAGACATGAACAAAATGAACAACACATTCTAGAACAAACCAAACCTGAGAAATTAAAAGGAGACCCCCCTTCCCTTCCCCAACTTTTTAATACTGTTACTTCGACTTGAAGTTAATTTCTTAACTCAGAAGCTGAGTTATAATTTCTAAATCTTGTATACAATCCTGATAAAAGAGAAAGGTGATTCTTTGTCCTTTCTTCTCACTTTGCCATCCTGAAGAGTAAAATATAATTGCAGTTTTACAATATTTTCCTAATAATATTACATTTAAGAATCTATGCAAACCATTTAAGACATAAATCTCAGTCTTCTATCAACCGTCTATAAATTGAACAACTATATTGAAAGTACAGATCACATCTTCCACGAGTTAAAAATTCTCTCAAACTAGTAAAAATCTACAAACTAAACATTGCCTCATATATGTATCAGATCGTCCATAATACTGCTCCAGAAATTATCCAAAATAAAGTATTAACTTCCCAAACAAAAAAAAAACGCTTTATCACAAGACAATTAGACACGTACATCAGAAAATCGGATTATACTCCAGATTATGCGACTAGATCCTTACCCTCAACAGGCTCAAACCTTTGGAATTCGTTTGATCAAGAGATAAAAAATCTTTCAAAGGAAACTGAAAGACAAGTTCATCAACTCATACGAGCCATATTTTTGTATCCCCTGTCTTATTTCAATAACAAAATTAAACTATATACTTTTGTTTCCATATTTATTTCCATATTTCTATATAGCAAAAGAAAAATAATAATAACTGGTAAAATAAAACCAAATATGAGCAAGATCAGGGTATCTAAAGGTGCTAAGATATGCACTCAATTAGCAAAGTAATTAATATTTCGATGTCTTAATTATATAATATTTAATTACATTTCAGTGTCTAATATGCAAATAAGTACGAAGGTATAATCTTAGCTGAATATTTATATATAATAATAATTATGTGTAGTTATGTGAATGTGTAATCTTAGCTGAATATCTAACTGTATATATTTCTAAACATAAGTTATGTTTGTAGCTTACAACAAATAATCTCCATGTACTTTTCTCTCTTTGCCTCTGTATCTTTAAAGCTAGTGTACATAACTTCGCTACTCTGCATTATTTATTAAAATTTACCATACAACTCCATTATACCAATAAAGAATAAAATTTGCTTGTTAATGGCAGTTCTTTGCTACGTAAGTATATGAAGGCATTACCATCCCATTTGACCGAATGTATAATGAGCAATGAGCATGCATGTACCCGTGTATGTATGTGCGTCTGTATGTACATATGTATGTCTATGTGTGTGCATGTGTGTGTGTTATATATATATGTTAAATGTGCATCTATGAATGTATGTAATATATGTATGCTTCTTGTAGCAACTGATGTACACCATCAACACGTATAAAAACAATAAATTGTAATATTGATATTATTATTATTGTTGTTGTTGTTGTTGCTGTTGTTACTAATGTTTTATATTGTTTATTCTTCTAAGCTATGTATGCTTAGGAATGCATTAACTGTCGCACTATGATATATATATATATATATGTGTGTGTGTGTGTGTTATTATATGTTACTCTCTGTATACCTATTGTATGCCTTATACATGTAACAAATAACAATAAAATTATTATTATTATCATTATTATTATTATTATTATTACTATTAAACTAAGGGAACTAGGAAATGCGACACTTTATTTTAACTCATCAAAATATCTAATCAAACAAAGTAAAACATACTTATTAATACTTAAGTTGATCAGATAACTTAACGTAATCATACCTTTCTTTTCCTCACGTTTTCATCAGCCATTTCTTCTTTATGAGTTCGTTTAGGTTAAAAACTTCGTTTTATAAGCGTTTATTGACATTTTTTATTGCATTTGACTCGTGTTTTGCAGCAATCAAAATTTTAATTTAGGTAAAAATCTAAACTATTTTGTCACGTTATTTTTCCTCCCCCCCCCCTTTTTTTATCAGAACTGTTTCTTTATTAATGTATTATTATGTCAGAGATAGAACAAAGGTTCACTTTGTTAATATATAACAGGGTGTCCCAAAAGTCTCCATACATAGGGAAAATTAGCACTTTTTAGCAAAATGTAACTTTATTTACAAAACATTCTCTACATGATTGCCATTTCTTTGTAAACACACACGGATGCGTCTCTCCCACTCATGGTGAACTCGTGTTAACACATTTGGTGTTATGGACGTAATTGCACTTCGAATGCGTTCCTTTAGATGATCCATGTTCTGTATCTTTTCCTGGTACACCATGGCCTTCAAGTGCCCCCACAGGTAAAAATCAAGTGGACTGAGATCTGGGAACCTCGGAGGCCACTCCACGGGGCCATGGTGTACCAGGAAAAGATACAGAACATGGATCGCCTAAAGGAACGCATTCGAAGTGCAATTACGTCCGTAACACCAAATGTGTTAACACGAGTTCACCATGAGTGGGAGAGACGCATCCGTGTGTGTTTACAAAGAAATGGCAATCATGTAGAGAATGTTTTGTAAATAAAGTTACATTTTGCTAAAAAGTGCTAATTTTCCCTATGTATGGAGACTTTTGGGACACCCTGTATATATATATATATATATATATATATGTACAGGGTGGGCGGAAAGTAGCTCCCTATTTTGGATTGGTAAAAAAATACGTATATTATCCATTTATTTCAGAAGAAATAATATGAAAAGGTAGGCATACATGGTAGGTTTTCTCTAAAATTCAATGTGGGCTCCAACTCTTTCCACCAGCTTCTGGAGCCGCCCAGGAATGGCGTCCACTGACTTTAGCAGGAACTCCGGCGGGATGGAGGACATGACTTCCCGAATTCGGTCCTCCAGTTCTTCCAATGTCCTCGGTTTGGTGCGGTAGACTTCTTCCTTTACCCACCCCCAAAGAAAGAAGTCGCACGGTGTCAAGTCGGGGCTCCTGGCTGGCCATTGATGTGGACCACGACGACCCATCCAAGGCCCAGGGAAGTGGGCATCCAGCCACTCACGGACAACAAGAGCGAAGTGCAGAGGGGCGCCATCTTGCATAAATATCAGATCGTCGATGTTCTCCCATGTGCTGACAACCGGCCAGACCTCGTTTCGCAACATAGCAAGGTACCGCTCAGCATTCATGGTGTTGCGCAGAAGGAACGGGCCCACAACCTGATCTGAGGTCATACCACACCACACCGTTACACTGAACCGATTCTGCCGTTTTTCAGCGGTAACCGTGCGACTTCTTTCTTTGGGGGTGGGTAAAGGAAGAAGTCTACCGCACCAAACCGAGGACATTGGAAGAACTGGAGGACCGAATTCGGGAAGTCATGTCCTCCATCCCGCCGGAGTTCCTGCTAAAGTCAGTGGACGCCATTCCTGGGCGGCTCCAGAAGCTGGTGGAAAGAGTTGGAGCCCCACATTGAATTTTAGAGAAAACCTACCATGTATGCCTACCTTTTCATATTATTTCTTCTGAAATAAATGGATAATATACGTATTTTTTTACCAATCCAAAATAGGGAGCTACTTTCCGCCCACCCTGCACATCATCTGAACGCAGAGAATGGTCCCCTATCCAACTACTGAACAGATTCAACGTCGATTAACCTCGCTGATCTAACGAAGTGAACTAAACAGACTGAAAAAAATAATGGTAATCAGTTACAAAATAAACTTCGATTGTTACACGTTAAATTGGATTAGGTTAGGTTAGGTTAGAGTGATGTGATCACATCTTTGACCCTCTCGGACATTTGTCCTCATATGAGGACAATAAATACATCTCTATATAAATAAAACATCTCCATATAATTAATTAAAATATCCAAAAAATTAAGAATCTTTCGGTACTGAGGCTTTCTTGTCATCGGGGAGTCAAATTTTTTGGAGATTTTTTAATTATACGGAGATGTATTATTTCATATTTAGGGTTTTTCTTTTTTGTCCTCATATGATCCTCATATGAGACAAATGTTCGAGAGGGTTAAGTGACTGAGTGGGCAGCTGCTATTTACGCGGTTTACTTCATAAGTAATCATAATCATGATCATAATTTACGATCTTAATTCCGGTTGACAGTCATTTTATTAATCTTCATAAAAGAAGTGGATTCTCTCCTTAAATCGAAACAACGACTAGACAAGTATGGATGAAAGCTAATGTAAATTACTAGTACTAGCTAGTACAGTAGTAGCTGCTAAAACTACTCTAAATAGTACAGAGATAGTCGACTATGTATTTAAAGAAATACAAGAAATGCAAGTTATTATTAAAAGTATTAGTTAAGTAACAAATATATTCGTTACATAATTATGATGGTGTTTTCTGTCCATACATCTCAAAGCCATTTTTATTTTCGTCCAGTTGACTTAAAGTAAAATTAATTAAGTAAACCCAAATTGCAGCGTTCCTTCCAACAAAACAAACTAGACTCGAGTTTTGCTGAACCAAGCTCCAGAGGTGATTAGAGAAAACGCGAGTTTGTTTTATGTAAACAAACAATTTGTAGTATACCGAATCAAAGGTATTTCAAGAATTAGTGCATTATTTAGGTCCATATATAAAAGAAAACATATTCTGTTGATGTTAAACAGTTATACTTGATTAAATTTACGCATTTATAAGCTTTAGTAAAGAATTAGCCTTCAGTCATTGCAATTTTGGTCCCACAATGGCTTAGGCTAGCTTTGTTGTGATAAGCTCAAACGCCTGGCCCTTATTCAATCTTATTGTGGGCTGGATTCATGACAGAAACCTGAGGTTAGGATCCTGCTGCATTGTGTTGAGTGTCCAGATGAATGGTTAAGCCTTTTGTCCTTGAACAACGAAATAGACCGAGCCAAACGTGGACGTAACTGAGATTTCTTGACATTTGACGTTACAAATTCATGTTCCAGCGTTCTTTTCGCCCACAAATCTGACTTGAAGTCAGAGAAAAAATATTACTACAAGTCAAGTCAAGTTTTGGATGAAAAGAAAACTGCTTAATTGTTGTGAATACTCTGTGATTACTCACTGAATACTCAGTAATTACTGCTGAAGGGAAGGGTGACTATATACGATAATTACACTTAATTACATTTAACTTTATATATATTTACATAGTATATATATATATATATATATATATATATATATATATATATTAGGCCGGGGTCGAAATTTTATATTGAAAAGGTACATATGGTGAGGGGTTTGAATGGAACACAGCAACCCCTTCATAAATTATTTTCGCTGTTTAAAGCCTCCTACTCTTGGCACAATTTTTCATTTTTTGACCTATATTCAAGAATATTCCATTTATACGAGACTTACTCTACAGTCAGGTTTTTGATGACATAAATCTTTATTAACGTATAATATTTTATTTAATAATGTACAGTATTAGGAAAATTAATTATGTACAACAATATATTAAGAAGAAAAAATTAGACATAATAAATGTGCTAAAATTCAATTCACTTTTCCATTGTTCCTTATCACATCAAAAGGGAAGAAATCTTCAATATCATTAGGAAATTTCATTTCATATGTTTCTTACTCATTCCATTGAGTCTTCCATTCAAACTTGGGCAGTTTTCGCCTTGATTCTAATGAGTTTAAGATAAACCTTTGACGGTTGTCATATCCTATTCTTTCCTGACATGCCTTTGTTACTAGGTTCACTGCCCTTTCCACACTTTGACTGTGGCATGGAAAAGAAGCTATCTCCAGTGGCTTACATCGAGCCTGTAGTAGCTCATCGTCGCTAAAATTGTTTAGCAACGGTGGAGGAGTAATGATCTCTTTTTGCCAATCCATCATCTCGGTGTAGTCAGTAGATTGGAAATTGAGGGTTCGAGGCAACTCAAAGTTTCTGGTACCTGAAAATCCTGTTCTTGAAAGAATGATTTTCTGAATAGCTTGCTTCCTAATTTCTAGTCTCTTCTCAGTTACCATTGATATGAGTACATTTTCTGTGTGGGCAAAGTAGGCTCTATTCTTTAATACTGGTTCTATGATTGATTTATGTTGTTCATCTAAATTTCGAAGCAAGCACATTAAAGGCCAAAACTTATATGCACCATCAGTTGCATGAGGATGAGATTTTATCGAAAACCACCCTGGAGCATAGAACTGCAAAATAATCTTCACTATATCTTGAAGGTTTTTATTGGGACTTGGCGTTGAGATATATAGTCGAAGGACCCTGTTGGCTAGAGTTAGCCAGCGAGCATGGTGAAAGGTACCTGGGGATCGAGTGGACAGATCTTGAGAAGTGTCTCCAGTTTGCACTGCCAGACACATATCATAAAGATATCTTTGATCACTGCTTAGATCCTTCACAACATTTGCTGGAATTTCTTTAATGTTTCCCTTTGCGCAACAATATTTGACTACCTCCAATTTTGTTAAATCTGTTTTCAGTTTATTCGCAAATGAACCCCCAAAAGTATTTGGACCTGTTGTTTTGCCATGAATGGCTTTGTAGACGTGCATAAAAGGCAGCTCATTCAAATGCAAGAGGCACACCAACCACTGCACTGGTCTGTTAAAATGAATTTCAACCAGTTTTATGGCTCCACCAATTTTTCCTGTATTTACAGGAGTACCATCACACAGTAAAGCTTTGATAATATCTGTGCTGTTCGAGTCTGTAATAATAGTTATCAACTCTTCTGCTATGCAGCGAGCAGTTCCATTATCTGGTGTGACATAGTCTACATAGATGCTTCCAGGTTCTTTCACAATAACATAGTGTTCTTCTTTTATCTTTCCAGTTTTAGTTAATGTGTTATCTTTCCTTCCATCAAATCTAAGGCACTCCATCTTCAGATTTTCGGATTTAGACCTAAAAGTATTTGTTTCACCCATGCAATTTCTTTCTCTTCCTAATTTCTTTCTGTCAAGCATGTTGGTGTGGTTAAGGAAACCCATATCTTTTAAAGCTGCATTGACTATTGCAGCTGCAGCTCTACAACTTACACGATAACGATCTTCTGTTAAAGCTAGGTTTTTATAAGATTGCCTGTTCTGAATATTCTCAGTCAATTCTGAATCGGCCTCATAATCTACATCCTGACTCTCTGAATCTACACCCATGTCTTCTTCGGTATTTTCTATAAATTCCGATGGTAAAACATTGGTGGCTTCAGTCATTTCTTCTTGTGCTTTTAGTTGACGGTTTTGTGGTTCTTGGACTCTTGCTAAAGATTTCTTCTTTGTTGAACTACCTATGCGATCAGTTGGTCCTAACTGATTTTTTCTTTGTTTTTGACCCACAACACAAAAGACTCCCATTCTGCCATTGGTATTTTATCCTTACACCTGCAAGATTTCCTATCAATTCCATTATCATAGCATTCACAAGAAGATATATCAAACATTTCATCATACTGAGCTACTTTTAAGGCAAAACTTTCATTTCTTCGATGTAACGGCACCTTGTTCAATCCTGAGTCTTCTTCTACAGTTTTAGTCGATTGACTTTAAGATAGATACCTTTGGTGTTAATCGTAGGAAAAGAAAATTTCATCCAAATATCTTCAATATCTTTTACAACAACCCTGTAACAATCATTAGCAGTTGCTGATCCTTTTGATTTAGCTTCTTCACGACAGCGCACAAAAAGGTAGTGTCTCACAACACCTGCTTTTGAAGAAGTCATGGCTGCTGGAAATTCCGTAGGATAACCAAAGGCTGCATTTGAGGACTTGCTTCTAGTAGTCATAGTTTATATTCTGAAGTAAAATCAAAATATATGTAATTTATAATTTATGATAATTCAAATTATAATTAAAGCAAATGCAAATTATTTCTATTTATCTGAAAAATTATTTCTGTTTATCTGAAACAAAAATATCAAGCATTAAACAAACAACTTATCATGTAACATATAACAACATTAAACATATGCAACTATGAAGGTAAAAAAAGGGAGGAGGGGCATGTGATAGGGGTAGTAGGGTAGCACATGCTTGATTTTTTTAGATTTTGTTAAAGTGATAAAAAAAACCTTTTCACATAGTGTACTTTTTAAGAAATAACATTTTTTCCCCATTTAAATATATGCAAATATGAGGGTAAAAAAAAGGGGGGGGGTATGTGCTAGTTGTAGCAGGGGTAGCACATGGCACATGCTTGATATTTTAATATTTTGCTAAGATGATAAAATGAAACTTCTCACATAGTGTACTTTTTAAGAAAAAAAAAATTCCCATTTTCGACCCGGCCTAATATATATATATATATATATATATATATATATATATATATATATATATAGTCTCTCTCTCTCTCTCTATTTATATATATATATATATATATATAAATAAATGAAAAAGAAAATGAAAAGGTTTATTGGCAGACTATCGTCCATATGACAAATATTATTAATACAATGACAGTTCACATACTAAGGATAGAAATATATACAGTTGATTAGAAATAATACAGTAATGTCAAAGTTAAGTGGAGCTACAGACATACGTTTTCGTACCAAGAATTCCATAGCTTAGAGGATAAACGGCAGGACTCATGGATAGTTTGGATAATCGGGTTGGTTGATATTTTAATTCTTTGCATCAGACTGTATTGAACACGTCTTGTTATCTCCGGGAAGCTCGGGACATTGCGGGTAGCAAACATTTGCGAAGCTGAGCATCTCGGAGGTAATTTATGTAAGAGTCTAAAAGACTTGTACAGCAAATTTAGGGTTCTGCCAAAACCTTTTTATAGTTCACCCAGAGTTGCTGTCCGTAAATATTATTGCAGAAAGTTTGAAAGAGAGTGTCTTTAGCTTCACTTGTACAGAACCGAAGGTTCCTTATAGTCATATTCACTTTAGCACAAAGGCTTCGATATATATATATATCAATTTCTGGTACTGGGATTCATTATATTTCAATCTTCAAAGAAATTATGTTTTGTAAAATGTAAAACTAATTAATAAATACAATTTAACAGTATTTTAAATTTATCATCGTTCATGCTTTATCGATTAGCTAAGCAAACTCTATGGCTAATATTGTGTACACTTTAAAACATAATCTTTATATATGAATAAAATTACACGAAGAATAAGTAAAGCGTACAGCACAGAAGCGGTTTTCACCCCAGCCTCGATAAGTTCAAAAGCTACAATTGAAAGGAACATTTTATGGTTTCCCGGGTGGTGTAGTAGATTGAAAGACGTTCTCGGAACGTCGCCCAGCGACGTAAGGAAGAAACCTCCTCTGTGCTACACGTTTTACTTCAGTCGCTTTGTTAATATCAATATATGGTTACTCTTGTTCACTATGATTACAAATTAATCGAGCGCAAAAGCTCTATTAATTTTTTTTTATAACATCGTCATTTATAAAGATTCTGTTTTGAATACGAGTACACTGACTAACTTTGCAATGCATCAATTTTCTTCTTAACTGAATTGTTTATGAAATATATCCCTCTATATATATATATATATATATATATGTATGTTGTGTGTGTGTGTGTGTGTGTGTGTACATTTAGAAGAGAAGCTCGTACATCGTTTATAGAATGGAGTGTATGAATAATCATAATCAATAATTAATTATTAGAAGATAAGTAGAAAGTTGGGTACTTGTGGGTTATCTGTCGCCACTTTTTAATTTAATTTTCCAACTTTTTCACAAATACAGATGTGTTATCATGTTGCCATTTTTACAAAAATGTTTTTACGCCTCGTGAACAGGCTCTCATCTATCTCAACCACTATTCCTTCTAACCTAACCTAACCTAACCTAACCTAAGGGTCATTTTTTTTTAGTTAGGTTAGGTTAGTGTGTGGTTAGGTTAGTGTGAGGTTAGGTTAGGTTAGGTTAGGTTAGGTTAGAAGGAATAGTGGTTGAGATCGATGAGAGCCTGTTCACGAGGCGTAAAAACATTTTTGTAAAAATGGCAACATGATAACACACATCTGTATTTGTGAAAAAGTTGGAAAATTAAATTAAAAAGTGGCGACAGATAACCCACAAGTACCGAAAGTTGTTATAAACCAATTATGTCACAATCAATAACTGTAAACAAAAATAATAATTCTATTCGTAACAGGAGGAGGTTCTTGAAGCGAACGCGGCGTTAATGATTCATCAATTATTTGATTTAATATGTTAAATTGGAAAAGCATTTAAAATGCTTTGACGGTTATTAATTACGGGGAAATAAATGACAGAAGTCCTCAAGCAAATTTTAACTCTCTGAAGATCAAATAACGAGATTTCGTCCTCAAGTTTAAAATGAAGTCCTTTATTTCAAGTTTATAAAACCAAATAAAACATTAATGATTTTATATTCCATGACAAGACATATTATATGTCTCAACAAACTCATGTATGAGGTTAGGAAGAATTGAAGAGAAACTTGAAAGTAGAGACGGTGAGAAACATTTATACCGAAACGCTTACCTTTGTTGATTTAACCCTTGGAAGTTAATCCTGCCATCGAAAGTTCTAGAGTTCAATAAAAGTGTTCTGTACACTTTTTGTCATATATATATATATATATATATATATATATATGTTTGTTCGCTACGTTTTCCAGGGAATTTAAATTGGTTTTCTTCACTGTAGACTCTAATCCTTTGGTCTCAGTCGGGGGTTAACAAGCTTCCTTGGAAATGAAATTGTTGTTATGGTCAACAAATTATGTTATGGTAAAATTAATAATATATATATATATATATATATACACACACACACATATATACACAGTATAAATATATATGTATATATATGGTATCTCAGAAGTTGCGCACCATATTTATAAGTCATCCGCACCAAGAAATATGGTGCGCGACTTCTGAGACACCCTATATATATATATATATATATATTTAATATATACAGTATATGTAATAATGAGTTTAATGAGACTATTTCTGACACAACAATAAGACAACAGTCGCATCATTCAATCTTCACTTAATCAAATAAAATGAAATACTATTCGCTTTGAAATAAGTCTTTCATAAACATAAGCAAAAATAACTGAACAGTGAGAAGGTGTTTACGTACTCAAGAACCTCTCGAAATCCAAGAATATATATTTTTATATCGTCAAAACAAAAAACAGAGCAAATAAAAAGCACCAAAAAATCTAACATTTTTGAGATTAGCAGAAATGAGAATCTTAATTTAATGTGGTTGACCGATAAACTTTCTTTTTTATGTCATATAAAACTAATATATAATATTTATATGAAATTTTATATAGGATTATATAAAAATATACGACACAAAAAAAGCAAAGTTAAAATTAATTCGAAATATAGGCTGAATCGTGATGGCGAAATTCCTTGCTATTTTTTATCTTTATATTCATTTGTTCTATGGCGGCGAAATGGATTTATTTATTTGGTTTATCCTATGGACAGAACATACAGTGTATATAACTTATATATATACACAAACTCAGAATGGTTCCCTGAGAAAATTATATGTTAAACACAGACCGTGTATGGAACAAGGAACTCTTCTGGGAAAATTAAATCCACTATAGTCCGAATAAGTAATGGTAAATGACAAATACCATAGTTTTTCTTTTTCATGTAGGGGGACTAGGCTTGCTTTAAACCCTAGATCCATGTCCCAAAGCTGGATCCTGTCTGCTTTGCAGATAGCTGGTGAGGGAAGCTATATTTATGGGATCTCTTTGCGAGAGACCCGTTGCCCACGTCGGGCTTGCATCATGAAAAAGAAAAACTATGGTATTTGTCATTTACCATTACTTATTCGGACTATAGTGGATTTAATTTTCCCAGAAGAGTTCCTTGTTCCATGCACTGTCTGTGTTTAACATATATATATATATATATATATGTGTGTGTGTGTGTGTGTGTGTATATATGGTGTTATCAAATTATGTTTCATAAATTAGTATACATATTCAGGACGTCAAAGTGAACAAAAAAAATCCTATGAACATAAATCCGCAATCGCTTCGTTCCTGAGATACATTGCATTGCTCTTTTGCCGAGGCCGATCCAATTAAAATGAGAGTCATTAAAGTTTATCAAAGTCTTTGTTGTGTGGTTGTTTAGATAGCTATTTTTATTTTGTTTTGATAGTATTTTGTTAGTTGTTATTTTAGAAACCAAAGTTATTTCCTTCATTTCGTGCGTCATTCTCATGTAATGTTACAGAGCGTTATGGAGTAGTATTCTTTTGAAGAACTTGCTGATATACATCTCGTGTTAGGAGAAATGCTAGGCAACGCAGCTGCTGCCCAACGCCGGTATGCCCCTGCGCGACTTCAATTTTGTCAATGGATATCCAGAAAATTTGCCGAAGACCCAATGTTCTCAAGCAAAATTCTTTTTGTGAACGAGGCATGCTTCACAAGAAGTGGCGTACTAAATCTTCATACTATGTATTCGTGGGCGAATGAAAATCCACACAAAATCCGTGACAGAAGATACCAACACCAATTTTCAATAAACGTTTGGATCGGAATTCTCGGAGATAATTTAATTGGCCTTTACAGATTAACAGCACGTCTTACGGGAGATTTGTATTTAATTAGATTGTCCTCGGAAAAAAATCAATGTATCTCGGAAACGAAGCGATCGCGGATTTATGTTCATAGGAACTATTTTGTTCACTTTGGCGTCCTGAATATGTATACTAATGTATGAAACATAATTTAATAACACCCTGTGTGTGTATATATATATATATATATATATATACACACCAGGTGTTCCAAAAAAGTCCCTATTTCTAAATAAATGTTCTAAGTTTTCTAAAAGGAATCTAGATAGAAAGACAAACGCAAAAGGTGCGTAAAACATAGAAGTTTATTAATCTTAATTAAACAACATGTTCAGTGTTAATCGCCAGTTTTCAGCAGTTTTAAGCAATATTCAATCTTATACAAATATTTTATATAACTTTTGGAAATAGCTCAGCTGAGATGTTGTTGATTACCTCATAGTCTTTAGGTCTTTAGTGTCTTAGGCTTGGCAGAATAGATCCTGTCTTTTATACAACCCCACAAAAAAAATGTCAGTGGGTGTAAGGTCAGGTGAGTATGGAGGCCATTCCAATGGCTTCTGAAGAGAAATTAGTCGCCCAGCAAAATGCTTTGTCAAAAAGTTGCGAGTTTCATAAGAAGTGTGTGGAGGTGCCCCATCCCTCTGAAAACTAAAGACTTGGCTTTCCCTAAAGGATATAGCCAACTGGTTGTGGTGTCGTCTTTTTCTAATTTCTTAGAACTTAGGCAAAGTTATTGCTTTAAGTATGAAATGGTGAAAGAACGGTTTTACTCTGCAATATTTATTAATTATTAATAATTAATGAAAGGTTAGAAATGTATAGGTATTTGCGGAATAAAAACCCCAATCTGTTACGTTTCTGAAGAAACCCCGATAATAAAATATGCATCTGTTGGTTTACGTCGTCGTCGTCGGCCTAGGCAAGCTACGGCTTGGGACCGTAGCGCATCTATCCGGTATAGGTTAACCTGGATGATGTAGCCATAAGCACTGCCGCTAGTTAAGTGCCAACCAGTGATTATCTCACTAGCCGTATTGAGTCCGTTAGGCGAAACTGCGACAGTACCAAAGGTGGAAAATATAACCATTGGTTTTCTATTATTTATTTGTAAAATGGACATGGTATTAGATTAAAATAAATATTTGAATATAAATAATTAACTGACAATTGTGATATATAATTAATTATGTTTACATACAATAAAATAATATAGTATACATAAAATTAGTATTAATGTGGTTCACAATTGAATTATAATGGGGTAACTAATTTAAAATGAATTATACTATTCCGAAATTCAAGACGGTAAAATTAACATTTATCTTGAAACTAAAATAAGAGTATTCACTACACACTCCCCCACCAGAGAGGAAGTTCAAAGAGTTCCGAACGACACAGATTTCCGCTGGACCTTTTTGGTAGCTACTTGTACCTCACTTAAGGTTGATTCCAAAAACGCAGGCTTAAGACGATCGATAGAAACCTTGTCGACCTTGGAACCGCGCTGGATGAGGAATGATTTGCGCGTACGTCGGAGAACTTCATAGGGTCCGTCATATGGACATTGGAGAGGTCGTTTTGGGACAGGTACACGAACGAAAACGTGGGTGCAAGACTGGAGGGCTGGGAAACAAAGATGTTCTGTTGGCTAGTCAATCGAGGGGGAACAGGCTGAAGGGACTGCATGTGAGAGGAAAGTGTTTGAGCGAATTCCGTAGGATCGCATGACTTATCCCCTGCAGTGAAGTAGCCACCTGGTAGCCGCAGTGTTGTTCCATAGACTAGTTCAGCCGCTGTAGTCTTCAGATCACTCTTAAATGCAGAGCGAATACCAAGCAACACGAGTGGAAGCTTATCCATCCAATGGGAGTCTTCGTGACACATAAGGGATGACTTCAGCTGGCGATGGAAGCGTTCGACGAGGCCGTTAGCTTGCGGATGATACGCACAGGTATGCGCATGTACTGTACCCAACAAGCTGGTAAACTTCTTCCAAAGCGAAGACTCAAATTGGCGACCTTGGTCAGTGATGACTTTTGTCGGCAATCCAAATCTTGATACCCATCCATGAAGAAAGGCTCTTGCAACAGTGTCCGCTTGGATATCAGGAAGTGGGATGGCTTCAGGCCATCTGGAAAAGCGGTCGAGACAGGTGAGCAGATAACGTTGGCCTTGAATCACTGGAAGAGGGCCAACAATGTCTACATGAATTACCTCAAATCGCTGGGATGGGGGCGGAAATGCGTCAAAGGGGGACCTGGTGTGCCTTTGGACTTTGGCACGCTGGCAGGCAAGGCACGTTTCGGTCCAATGTTTGACATCCTTCCGCATCGAGGGCCAAACAAAGCGAGAGGTAACCAGGTGTTGCGAAGCACGGATACCAGGATGGGAGGGCTTATGAAGATCCGTGAAGACTGCTTTTCTGTGACATGGAGGGACATAAGGGCGAATAGCAGCTGTTGATACGTCGCAATAGAGGGGCACAGACAATCCTGGCATACTCATTTTCTTGAGGGAAAGTGAGTGAGTGGAGTCTTCTCTGAGCAGGTCTTGTAGTTCCGTATCCTTATCTTGATCCTGTGCAATAGCATTCCACAGTGTAGAGCTGAGGGTAACAGAAGTAATCTCTATTCTTGAAAGTGCATCCGCTGGAGTGTTCAAGACACCTTTGATGTGGCGGATATCTGTGGTAAATTGCGAGATATAATCGAGTTGCCTGATGACTCTGGGAGAGTGGTTACAGCTGTTTTTATTGAAGACAGTGACCAAAGGTTTGTGGTCGGTAAAAACACAAAACTCTCGGCCTTCAAGGAAATGTTGAAAATGCTTCACGTTTAAGTAAATAGCAAGAAGTTCACGTCCGAAAGCACTATAACGCGTTTGGGCTGGCTGCAGCTTTTTCGAGTAAAACGCGATGGGTGCTTGTTGACCGTTAATGGTTTGTTCCAACACCCCACCGATCGCAACATCTGATGCATCGACCGTCAGAGTTAGGGGGGCATTACTGATAGGAAATGACAGAGACAATGCACTATTGATAGCATTTTTGGCATTGTCGAACGCCTGTAAACTATCGCTACACCATACCAATTTCGTTACCTTGCGTTTGTGTGTGATCATAGCGTGTAGAGGAGCAAGAACACTGGCACAGTTTTTAATGAACTTGTGGTAATAATTTACCAAACCTAGAAACCGACGTAACTCACGCTGATTATTTGGCATTGGGTAATTTTTTATCACTTCACACTTGTCCTGAAGGGGGGTAATTCCGTGCTGCGAAATCGTGTGACCAAGAAATTCCAAGGTTGGCTGTGCAAACACACACTTAGATGCATTAATAGTAACACCGTATTGTTCTAAACGTTGAAAGAGGAGTGAAAGATGTTCCTTATGTTCCTCTTCCGTTGAGCTGGCCACAAGCAAATCATCGATGTAGGCATAAACAAAGTCTAAGCCTCTGGTGACCTCATCTATAAACCTCTGAAAGGTTTGCGCAGCATTCCGTAGCCCGAACGGCATCTTCACAAATTCGAATAACCCAAATGGTGTACAAACTGCAGTCTTGGGAATATCCGAAGGCTCTACGGGAATGTGGTGGAAAGCCTTAACGAGGTCTATTTTACTGAAGATAGATTTGCCGTGGAGAAGAGAAGTAAAGTCTTGGACATTTGGTACCGGATATCGGTCCGGGATGGTTGTCGAATTCAAAAACCGGTAATCCCCACATGGTCTCCAGTCTCCTGACTTCTTCTGGACCAGGTGTAGGGGAGAGGACCAACTGCTTTTGGAAGGTCTTATTATCCCAAGATCCAGCATAAGCTGGAATTCCGATTTGGCAGCTTTCAGTTTGTCCGGGGCAAGACGTCTGGGTTTTGCAAACACAGGGGGACCTTTTGTTGTAATGTGATGGGTAACGGTGTGCTTAATGGTATCACCCATCTGCATAGGTTGAAGAATTCCTGGATATCGCTGGAAAAGGCACTGGTACATGGAATTAGGGGGAACGAGGGAAAGTGCAGAGTTCGAGGCGTCCGGAAGGGCAACCTGTTTGGCAAGAACAGAAAGCAGTGTGGCCTGGTCGCATAAGCGTCGCTTGTCAAGATCCACCAGGAGTTTGAAATGCTGGAGGAAGTCAGCGCCGATTATGGGATGCTGCACTTGAGCACAGATGAAAATCCACTTGAAGGATCGGTGAAGGCCCAAGTTTAGTTCACGCGACTGAGTACCGTACGTGGGTATGCGTGAACCGTTAGCAGCGTATAGAGGCGGAGATTCCGAGTGCTTATGACCAGATTTTTGAGGGAATACACTGACTGACGCTCCGGTATCAACCAAGAAATTGACACCAGAGTTCCTGTCCTTTATGAATAACAGGTTGGCAGTGCGAGTACTAGACGCCATTAGGACTCGCTGCTGGGGTTTCCGACGAAAAATTGCAAGGGGAGATGCACTTCCTAGCCTTCTTTCCAAATTTCGAGTGGTAGAAGCAGATCTTCCCGGAACTCGAACAATGCCTCTTCGTAAATCTTGACCGAGAATGGCTTCTTTGCCGTTGATTTTGTAGCAGAGAACAACGTGGTTGAGTTGTTGACTTAACTCTTTCACTTTCAACTCCAGTTCCGATTGTGTGTTCACGTTGTTGACCGGAGCTGTGTCAATCTCCACTACTTTGTCGGCAGTTTCTGCTAGTTTATCAACTGGAGTAGCAGGATCCATAGTGGCCAAGACACGCTGAGCTGATGGAGGAAGTTTCTGCAAGAACAACTGTCTAAAGATGTCCTTATCGAAGGTTTGTGCGCGTTCGCCTAGAGCGCACTGCATAGCCCTCAGCATTTGAGTGGGCTTACGGTCTCCAAGTTCTTCTTTGAGATTAACTGATGTAGTTTCTCACGCTCGGAGACAGTGGTGCGGCACAGGATGGCAGACTTCAGATCGTTGTATGGGTCCTCACTCGTGAAAGTAGATACGATGACGTCACGGACTTCAGAGATGATGCTCGCTGGTAGAGAGGACAAAACATGATCGTATTTCGTCCTGCTAGCGGTGATCCTTCCCAAGTTGAATTGTGATTCCACTTGGTGGAACCAAATAAATGGATCACCCGGCCAGAAGACGGGGAGCTTTACGCTCAAGTGGGAGATGGCACCAGCGTCGTCAGGCATCTTCTCCTATGCTTGCTAACGTACAAGCAAGACAAGTTCCCAACGAAGGAGTGGAGGTTGAGACGAGCGCAGGCACAGAGCGCACGGGCAGGGGTGAGGGGCAGAGGGCACGAGCGACATTACAGTCTGGTCCTAGTCGCTCGGTGAAGGGGGTGATGGGCACGAACGACGTTACAGTCTAATCCTAGTCGTTCGGGTAAAAGGGGGGAATCCAACTCCGGAGTCACCAATTGTTGGTTTACGTCGTCGTCGTCGGCCTAGGCAAGCTACGGCTTGGGACCGTAGCGCATCTATCCGGTATAGGTTAACCTGGATGATGTAGCCATAAGCACTGCCGCTAGTTAAGTGCCAACCAGTGATTATCTCACTAGCCGTATTGAGTCCGTTAGGCGAAACTGCGACAGTACCAAAGGTGGAAAATATAACCATTGGTTTTCTATTATTTATTTGTAAAATGGACATGGTATTAGATTAAAATAAATATTTGAATATAAATAATTAACTGACAATTGTGATATATAATTAATTATGTTTACATACAATAAAATAATATAGTATACATAAAATTAGTATTAATGTGGTTCACAATTGAATTATAATGGGGTAACTAATTTAAAATGAATTTATACTATTCCGAAATTCAAGACGGTAAAATTAACATTTATCTTGAAACTAAAATAAGAGTATTCACTACACATCCATTATAAAATAAATAAAAATAGGGATATATTTTAGGACACTTTCTATCTATCTATATATATATATATATATATATATAATATTTCCCATTAAGTTCAATAACATACGCATCATATATTATAATTTGCTTATCATAAAATGAACTATATTTGACAAAATCATGAGAGAAACGCACAAAATAAAGAAAATCAATGCAAAATCCATCTGATTTAAACGCCCAATCTGTGATTTATTTAAGCCAGAAAAATTCTCCTTATTCTGATTTTGAATTACGAATGAGCAAAATTTACATTTCATGTCTGGTCTGGAAACTGAAATGCGTTAATAACAGTCAAAAGAACCAATTTACAGAAAACACTTTTTCGTATTTAATTTCGGCTTTTCATTCAATACACAGCAGCTTTGCATTAAGTATGCCAAATGGTTACGCTGTTATATATATATATATATATATATATATATATATATATATATATATATATTGACGAGTGCTTGGGGAAGCGTTATCTAATTGGGAAAAGGAACATTATAGCGCGATTGCAAAAATTTTGTTTCATTTCAAACGTTTCTGAACAGTAAAGTAATTTATACAAATTTAAAACAAAGTTATAATTACCATTTGTAAAATATAATAAAATAAAAAAAAAGAGGAAGGCAAACTTATTTAAAACAAAATTAATCCACTGAAAACTTATAATTATTTAAACTAGGTTTCGTCTTGTAAATATATAGCGACTCCATTATGTAAACTTAGGTCCGAGTCTGATTCGTCACTGCTGAGAACAGCGAAATTTGACTCCCCTTTTCGGAGTCAGATATGATATATATATATATATATTATATATATATATATATATAAGAATAATTCTCCAAACAAATCATTTCTTTAAAATAATGATTTTTAATTTTAATATTTTGGAAATTACCAATTTTCATAACAAATATCCCAGTTTTCTAGATAAATATACCCTTTCTTGCTTCCAACTTGACAATAACTGAAAAGATGGCGCCACCACTTGTGTGTGTGTGTGTGTGTCTACTATATATATATATATATATATACACACACGGGAGTTCTATATATATATATATATATATATTATATATATATATATATATATATATATGTGTGTAAAAATGAGCAATGAACAAGTCCTATACCATCATTATATGGATTAATTGTCTTCATGCAGTACTTATGCTTGTATGGTTTTTATGTTTGAATGTTCATTTTTACATAAGAAACCAAAATCGCCTAAGCGAGTTTTGGATAGAATTTCGATTTGTACTTCTTTATTCATTACTGTATTTCTCTAATTCATCTTTTCTAATAATGACTTATACTGTACGCATGGGTGCCCGCAGGATTTTTTCCAAGGGGGGGCAAAATTTAATGTATTAATAGGTAGGGAACGGAGCAAGCAAAAAACTTTTGACCCCTTAGGAACCAGCAGGTTAATTCTAAGCAAGTTTAGTGTTGCATTTTCTGTAATGGACAATGCAAATATATATTGTATATACATACAATGCACATTGCACATGATAACAATCATTTATTTTATTTATAACAGAAACATGATAGAATGAAGAAAAAAGCACACTGAAGTAAATGTTGTACCTAATTTGAAACGGTGTTTCGAGCATCACCTACACTACTCATTTGAATAGGAATTGTAGTCGTCTGCGGTCACTACCAAAATTATGAACAACCTTTTCCATAAAATCAGTTTTGTTGGAGTTGATTTTCTCCCGGTGTACACTGAGCATACATAACCCAGAGAGTCGCTCATCAGACATAGTAGACCTCAGCCATGTTTTTAACTCGCCGAAGTGTACTGGAGGATCTTTCGACTGTGCATGTGTAAGGATCAAAAACAATGGCTGCCACGCACTGCATGCAGCCAGGTGCTTGAGTTGGCGCTGCCAACTTGGCGGGGTAATTTTAAGGGGGGACTTCTGAACAAATAAAAAGGTAGCAACCTTTATTATGCACACAAATAAAAATTTTCACCCTTTAGGAGGCAGTTGGATACTTTTCAGCAAGTTTAGGATATAAATATTTTCTTAGAAAATATTTAATATATTTTCTTGGCATTTCCAGGGGGAGGCAAGCGCCCCCCCTTGCCCCTACCTGCGGGCGCCCATGACTGTACGTATGACATAATGTGAATAACTATGACGTCATAAAGTAACTTAATTCTCTTCACGTTTTCCATACCGTGAATACTGAATCACCCATTTGGTATGTGGATATCTTTCATGTTCAATGTATCGTAAATTCTTTAATAATAATAATAATAAAAAAAAACTTCATTCTCTATACGTCATTATTTATATGCTGTGTCCTACCTATTGTCTACTGATGCCTATCAACCTATCAGTCCATATTTTACGCGTGTCTATATTACGCACACAACCTATTGTGTTACGTACATGTAAATACGTCCACATGTATTTTTTTTTTCTTTTAAGTGCGTTCACCACTCGCAAGATATTCATAAATACTAAGGCGAGTAGTCGAATTCCGCCAATCAGCATAAATCGAACATCTAAAAACGAAAGACCTCCTTTGCCTCTGATTTCAAATTATAACGTATAATCATGTGGGTCATGTTGTGTATAAATTATCTCGTATGTGCCCAATGCCCATGTACTTTGTATTATATTTCTAACATCTTAATTGGCTATTAATATGAAACACTGTAAAAACAAAACAAAATTATAGTAACTGTTTAATTGTAATTAACGATACTAAGTGAAATGTCAATTAATCCATAATCGTAATCATAATTGTAATAAACCAAAATTGAAATTTACTCAGTAATGTACTTAAATTGTACTTATGTACTACTCGAAATTATATCGCCTTCAGAAATGTATACTCGGCGAAAATACGATTAGTTTTTATTTTAATTTTTAAAATTTTTATTTGGAATCTTTCAAACATCTGATCATGTGTTTAAAGGGGGAACTTAACCTTCAACTGCATTCCCCCAACATTTAGACTTATATGATACATGTAATTGTAAAATAACTTCGCTTCATTACTCACTCTTCTTTGGTCACTACTACGAGACTCCCTTGTTAGCAGCCTCGCTGCGAAGAGCGGGCAGAGGCCCCTTGCCTCCTTAATTTTTAGATTCCGACCTGAGCCATGGTCGAAAGAGGTCGAACCTCTACCCCTGTAAATTCAGAGCACTACCTGTACATTTTTTAGAAGTAAATTACAGTAAGAGAAACTTTTTATTTTCCCCTTCGAGTTGGGCTCTCTTCAGAAGAACTTAGTCAGTAAAGTCGATAAGTTATAAAAGAAAAGTCGATAATTTTAGTATCAGAGAAAGTATCAGAGTATTATAGAAAGAGAAGAATTAACAACTGTCAACCCTATAGCGAGAGAAAAGAATTAAAATGTTATAGAAGAAATATCCGTTGCTGCCTCCCAACCAGAACCCCCGTCGACTCCGAACCACCCCAGGGCCATAGACGGAGGGGTTAACATATATACCTTGATTAACCTTCGTTTTTCTTCCGCCCGAATTGTTCATTCTGATGAAGGTCAAGCTTGTCACTCCACCTTAGACCTACAGTTCAATAAAATCAGAACCACGCCCTATCAGCAACCCAGTGTCTTAACCACTAGGATACCAGGGTATCCATTTATCTACCAACCAAATTTTTTTATTGCGTGGAAGGATAAAGAGCTGGGTTTTGCTGTGCGCTGCCTGCCGTCACAGGGTCTCGATCCCGGTGCCGATGGATTCGTAGTCAGTGACGCTAACTACTACACCACCGAAGCGCTGATCTTTTTCCGTGTCTCATCTACCTTCTGAGCAGTCTATCATGCTTCAAACACACGCTTCTCTCTCTATTCCTCACTAACATAGGTGCATCTTACACACTACACATTCTTTGGAAGTGAGAAAGGAAAAATTTACCTGGAACAAGTGAAAACATAGTGTGGGTCTGGATTATTAATAATAATAATAATAATAATAATAATAATAATGACAATAATAATAATAATAATAATAATGATAACGATAATAATGATAATAATAATAATAATAATAATATTATTATTATTATTATTATTATTATTATTATTATCTTTCCTTACTTATACATGATCTTCAATCGTCTTGTTTTTGTGAACAAATTCCTTGACTACTCTGTTTTGCATTTCCCTGTTTACTTCATAAATCAGTTACAATTTGTTTTTCATTTGAAATTCGAGCCAAATTTGAAGGTGTTCTCATTCGCTGTGCTCCTCAAGTCGGTCTTTATTCTGTCAAATATAGAAGACTTTCTTTCAATAGAAACAGTAGTTACAGGAATAGTTAACAAAAGTTTCCAAAACCTTAACAGTTTCTGTTATAACGATTTTCACTTTATGGTTATGTAATACTGTATTTGCACGTGTTCTCTCGCATCATCGCATCTGCGGAAATATGAGTCCTAATAAGCAAACTTTAGTTCAGAGGTTAGGACAGGGTATTTTAAGTGTAGAGATTCAGTTAGTCAAGAAAGAAAATCATTCGGTGCTGATGGAACTTTGCAACATCAATAAATTAAAAAAATTTCCACCTCCTGAATGCTCTAAAAACGTTCTGTTAGAGTCAATAATGCCAAAACAAACTATTTTAAAAGCTAATTTACGTCTTTACATTCGGTTCTTAGGAGGAGACATTGATGCACCAACAGATTCCGAAGTTTCTTGTAAATTGTCATTGTAAGTCTCATCGTTTAATTTTTTCGTTCAAAGTTTTCTACAAAATGATGTAATTTTTTGTGGTAAATTCCGTATCGATTCGTTTGCATTGCAAAACGCCAAATAGCTTGCTTGCGCTGTCTAACATTTCCTTATAACTAAGAAAACAAAAAATATGAATGAGAAATCTTCCAATTTTGCAGGGAGATTTTCAGCTTGGTTTAAACTAACTTCATCCCAAATAGCCGCATCATTCAAGATGCTTTGGTGATCTTCTTTAAGCGATTTATTTTATTTCTTTATGGCCGACAGTTTCAGACCTGTAGCACCATCTTGTTTTCACAGAAACGAAGCATGTTTACTTTGTAATTGTTAAACAAACACTTGTTTCCGTTCTGTACTCAGTGAAATAAAATTACACATATTAAGTTCTTTAAGTGTGAAAAGAGTATTTTTACACCTGGTACACGATCTGCTACCTTAATAACGAGCTTTAGCTTGTGTGCGTAACAATGGGTGAAATGAATTTATTTGTATCCACTCTCCTTTAATTTTATTTGAATTTAAATTGGCCAGCCATGACAGCTGCTCCATCGTACGTTTGGCAGATTCGTTTCTCTTGTACGTTATTAGACGTTTTCAAATTTCTGATATAACTTCAGGAAACTTACTATATTTGCACTTTCATCAGAACGGGCGTTATAAAATCGTAAAAACTGAATGATTATGCATAACTTGGCTCTCAGTTCATTTGCTTGAACAGAGAGGAAGGAATTTTTCAACTTCTTAAATTGCAATGCCCATAACTCTGTCAATAGAAACAGTTAAATCATTTAGTTTGTATTGGAAGTGACAAAACAAAAAAATTAGATTTTAGAAGAACCTTCTGTTGCAACCAATCAGTTCAGAAACATACTCTCACTGTTAGCAAAATAATTTAGCAGTTTCCTATAAATCGCTCTGTTTAGGTTTTGAGCACTCTCGTCATGTTCTCGAAAGGGTAGTTCTTTTTACTTACATATTATAATACAGTATTGCCAAATATTTTAAGTACTGCTTATTCTCTTTGATATTTTATTAATAGGGGTTTTCTCTCTTTATCTGAACTGCTTTACAAAGTGCACTCTCGATGTTAACTTTACCAAAGGTTTTTCTGTGATTTACAATTACCCAAGGGGAATAAGGATTTTGTATGCATTACACACTATCACTCTCTTGAAATGAATTATATTTCTCTTTTTACAATAAGTACTGTAAGTGGTTAGTCATTTTCAATTATCAACTTTGTTCATCTGTATTTCTCTTGGTAAAAAGTCTTAGTTTTAAACTGTAGATATTTTTTTGTTGTTTTTTAAATATACACATAAATCTCAAAAGAGATTTTCTAACGGAAGACTTAAGCTTAAAAACTTAAAGAGAGTGTACCATAAATTTTCGAAATAAAGAAGATTGGCAAAGATTTTCAGCTCTCGAGGTACAATGATTTTGGTGTTATAAATTCTCTTTTTTTTTTCTTTTTTTTTGTGTGTGTGTGTGTGTGTGTGTGTGTGTGTGTGTTGTGTGTGTGTGTGAGAAAATCGAAAATCCATACTATACGCTCTTTATACCTCTTATACCTTTTTAATAAACTTTCAACAACTAAAGTTAGTAATATTTTCCATTTAATTTACTGTTTCTACACATCCATTATCTAAATATTTTGCCAATAGATCTTTAAAATATGTAATTATTACTCTTTATATAACCCCTTCAAAATTTGAGTCCAAAATTCTTTTAAAATTTTCAGATAAATATCTGTAACATATAAAAATTATTTCAGTCTACCTCAAAATGTTTAGTAAAACGTCAGAGTATCATGAAACTCTCCTTCAATTTTAAAACAAAGTATATCGTTCAAGTCTTATTTTAAGTCGACCAACTTCTCCAAATTTAATTGTGACGGGAGCGACCTCTAAAAACTGGATTTTATTTTACTTTACACATTTTACAGTGAAAAAGAAAATTGCACCATTGAATTGAGCACAAAATTTTGCATTAATTGAAAGAATAATAGTCAATAATAGCAATAATAATAAAAAAATAAATTATTTTAGTGAAAATTTGGCAACCCAACAAGATCCTGCTTTTCTCAATGTGTCGCAAATACAATGGTAAATTAATTGGGTTATAGTGCTCAAAACTATTTTTAAATTTTACAGTGAAACTGAAAAGACAAGCACATACACTTTCAGGACGACCGGTATGAATTGGTAGCGTTTCAAATACACGCATTCATAACTTAACAATACAAAAAATTCCGCCCTTAAAGGGTTAACGACACTGACAATCATAAAATTTTGCTTCGTTCGTAGAAATGTAATTTAGTAGGTCTTTTCCTTGTAAGAGTCAAGCAGCTGTCTTGATTCTAACATTAATCGTTGGTAATACTATTTTTGATAAAGGAAACTGTAGTTCTTTATATAATACTTGAACTGCACTTTTAACTATGCTTAGTTAATGGTTACTACATACTGCGTGTCAGAATTTTGAAAAATTAATATATACAGGGCGTCCCAAAAAAATTTATACACACTTTAAATACTTATAAAGGCAGTGTTTATTAAAATACATTTCATTTTCAAAATGTAATAGAATCTACAGACATTATTTAATTGTTTTGTCAACGCCTGTTTTCAAACTGACGTCCGTTCTGGTCCAGGCACTGCTGATAACGCGAAGCAATGGAATCGCAAACATCACGAAACATTTCGTTTGGTATTTGTGTGCATTCTCGTTCAATGGCTGCTCAATTCAGCGACTGTTGCAGGTTTTATAGCGTAGACTTTGTCTTTTAAGTATCCCCATAAAAAAAAGTCTAGTGGTGTGAGGTCTGGTGAACGCGGAGGGTATTCTACGAAACCCCTTCGTCCAATCCACATCCACATCGTGCCAAGTACCACTCGCAATACTCCACTCTTCGGTCCGGATCATCTTCATTAATAGCATGGACTAATCTTGGAATGTAACTTTTCCATTGACAGCGCTTCAAAATGCGTTGGACAGACGATTCTGGAATTCCTACCTCACGACTCGCTTGCCGCACAGATTTTCTTGGACTTTGGTGATACGTTTCCAGTACTCTTTCTTGCTTTGTGGGGCTTGTCGATGTCCGTGGTCTTCCGGAACGCTTCTTGTGGACATTCTGAACAGTTCCATCGGCTTCAAACTTATCTCTAATTCGAGTGATGGTAAGTCGCGTTGGTGGATCTGTTTGAAACTCCCTCCAAACTGTCTTTGCACTTCAACTGCGTTTTCACACTTCCAGTAGCATTTTAGAATGAATTTCCTTTGTTCAAAGCTTAGTCTGACTGCCATTATTAATTCTAATGGGTTTAACTTGGAAAGAAAGAAACATCAATTGAGCTATCAGCTGTTAAAGTGTGTATTCATTTTTTTGGGACGCCCTGTATGTATACAAAACCAAACAAAATATAAGCTTAGTTTTCTGTTACAGGATGTTAGACTCAACCTCAGTCATCTGACTTTTAACGTCACCATTGATATATATATATATATATATATATATATCAGTGGCGACTTCAGCTCTTCAAGACTACTCGGGCTCTTTTTAAATTTTCAAGTCTACATATGAGCCGACATTTAAATGCAAGACAATAACTTAAGATTATCAATAAAATAAATAAATACATACCTCGGTAAAAAAAATTATTTGAATTTTATTTACTTGAACATAAAGTCCAAGCGTCTTGGTTTTAAACAAATTCCTTTAATATTCGGTCATGTAATTCCTTTTTGCCCAGGGGTGGGCTATACTTCTCAGAATATTTGTAATATTAAAAATAAATCAGATTATTTAAGAAAAGCAAAAATCAAAGCAAAAATCAAACTGCACCGCCGCCCAAGGCAGTTGAAGGCATGCTTATCGAAATGTTAAACGTTACCATGTATCGCCAGAATTAAAAATTGTGCCTCTACAAGGCCGAAAGATATAAGCCCGAGTTGAAATGTTTTTTGCTTTATAAAAAAAATTAATAGGAGGAAAAACGTATTTTATTTAATGAGAATTAGAAGAAGGACTATTATGTAACCGTATGCAAGCAAATAATTATTCATTAAAAGAACTTTAAATATACGATATTACTTATACTTTCTCGGGCGTAATGTCTTGCGCCCGAGTAAAGGATCTTGAATGATTACACGAAAACTTAATGTGTCAATATAGTTTTTTTATAGATAGTAAGGGTATCTAAATGCGCTCAAAATTTGCTTGCGTGACGAAGGCTAGACAGAAAAATAGTAACATACTACCAGCCAAAAACCATTTTTACAATTTGTATTTAAAACTTTTTTTTAAAACTTAAATCTATAAATACACAATTTAATCTCTCATGCTTCTCCTTGCCCCTTGCCTCTCGGGCTCAGCCCGAGAAGCCCGAGTGCAGGAGTCGCCACTGATATATATATATATATATATATAACAAGCTTGACCTTTGTGAAATCAGGAATCATTGCGCGGAACCTTTGAAAGATTGAAAGGTATATATATATATATATATATATATGATATGTGTGTGTGGGGGGGGGGTATATTTATCCCAATACCAGAGAACCTTTAAAATTATCCCCTTACACGATTACTTAAATCAGTTAATCTGATAATGGTTGAAGGGTAATTAGTGGGCGGAACTTCGTTAGCGTCTCCCACCCCCTCCAAATAACAAAAGTATTCAAAACTAAATGAATTTAGAACACAAGTGTAAAATGCTAGAACTCTCTACTGAAATAAGCAACTAAACTTAATTTACTGAATATAACATAAAATAATGATTTCAATTCGTTCATAAGATGAAAGCTACAGACAGAATAAGTATATTACCACAATCTTACCACCCAAATGTCTTCCGCCCTTAACGCAAATGTCTTACCACTTATTGTCACAAATAACAAAAATAAAAGTAGTACCAACATAATAAAGGATCATCACCGATATTTCAAAGACGAGACTTTTGTCGGATAAACTGTTCCTCATAGATTCACTTGAGCGCTTTTCAGATACGATTGCATTAAAAGCTAAACGGAGGAATGATGAAGGAATAACTAGGTCTTTCCCAGAGGAAAAGATATCTTGATTTTTTTAACTAAGTTCTTCCGTCTTTAAGTTGAGGCTAAAAACGGAAGACAAAGTCTCTCTTTATATATTTTATGTCTTATATATATATATGTGTGTGTGTGTGTGTGTGTGTGTGTGTGTGTGTGTGTACATTTTAACTGCAAACGACACACAGTGTGTATATAATGTAACGAACGACGCTTTTTAGAAGAGTGTCCGCACAAGAAGAGAGGAGAAAACGAGCAATGAAAAATGAGGCACCTCCCAGGAATCGAACCCGGGATCATCCGATTGCCGGTCAGACATGTTATCCATTACACGAAGAGCCTCGACGCCCTCCAAGCTCGTAATTCCCCACGTACCTGTGAGCGGAATCAAATGCCTTTTGATGGATAACATATCTGACCGGCAATCGGATGATCCCGGGTTCGATTCCTGGGAAGCGCCTCATTTTTCATTGCTCGTTTTCTCCTCTCCTCTTGTGCGGACACTCTTCTAAAAAGCGTTGATGTTTATTATTATTATATATATATATATATATATATATTATATATATATATATATATATATATATTAAGGTGGGCCGAAAAAAAAATGTTGGAATGGCACATTGATATTTTTTGTGGTTATATATATATATATATATATATATATATATATATATATATATATATATATATATATATATATATATAAGTTATATATCCATGCAAAATTTCAACCTAATTGAATGATATTACTGGTCGTTATTAATTTCATTTTACTACTCATTTTCTAGTAGATTGATCTTCTGGGTTAAAAAATTAAAAAACAAGGGCAAATACTAGTTTATTTGTTTCAAAACAGATTAAATCTCAAAGAAAACAGCTTACTTTTTTTAGAAAACAGAATAACTCTTAAAGAAAACAGATTATTTTTTAAAGAACAAAAATGATATGTTTGATAGAAAATTGCATTTATCATTCGTTTATAATGTACATCATTACTTAGATTAACGCTTCATCACTGACTCTCCTTCGAAGACGATGAGTAGTCTTGGCGATGTTTTGCTACTAATCGGAGGATGAATTGTTTTTGCTCTTCATCCTTCGTCAAAGATGTATTATATGCCTTGATAAGGGCGTTACTCCTCTCCGCCGAATCATTGACAACTTTTAGGTTGATCGCTATGCGTCGAAACTCTTGAAAGCAATCATCTTTCGTCCAGGAATTGGGATCGGTCCTCAGGAAGGTATCCTCCGCTGCCTTCCTTCCTTCTTTCTTTAACAGATTGAAGATTCCCAGGGTCCTTTTGGTGACCATTTCATACAAATTCGAATCTTCAATGTTTCCTTCAAGCTTCAATCGATGAGTAACAGTGGTATTCTCGTTACGTTGGAGGTTTACGACCATCTTCCGTTTGGTCTCGGCATCGACTCTAGGATCGAAGAATGCAAGGCCGATGAGATGCTCTCCAAGATACCACAGATGCTGTTGAAGAGCTGTGGATGCTGCTTTGGAAATGGATGGTCTGATTTGGGTACTTTTGCAAGATTTTAAGAAGCAGAATATCGTTGAAAGGAGTATTGATTCCGACGGAGGCCTCGTTCCAAAAACGTGCGTAGACCAAGGCGATAAACAGAGAGAGCTCGGTGATATTCTCCGTCTCACTTGCTGTCAGCTGTAGTTGATGGTTGAACAGATAAATTTTGAGGACGTAGATGGCCTTGGCCATCCAGCGTGCATGGTGAGTTGGTCCTGAAGCGCGGACCTTGACTTCTTTCTCATCATGACACCCGAGGAAGGTGAGGCAGAGTCGTAGCAATTCCTCGTAGTCATCACGCGATTGTTTAGACTCGAGTGCCTTTGTGAAGTACTGGATCATTTCCTCTCGAAGCTGGAACATCTTTGGATCTCTGAATAGGTTGTTTGAAGCCTTCATGAAGGAATCCTTCTGAAGTGATGGCCATTTTTTCTGGAAACGTTTAAAGAGTTATTTCCGGGCCACCTGTGGATCATCCAAAGAGTGCCTTGGAGGTGTTTGACAAGACGACTTCAAGGATATGATGTTGACAAGCGATCCAGACAAGTTCCTTCCCTGCTGCTTTTCCAATCATGGTACAGGCTCCCCTGTGAAGGCCAGTATTAGACGCAGTTGTGTCAAATACGAGACCTTGGATCTCACCGCGAAGATTCCAGTCATCAATCGTCGAAATGCAAGCCTTGGCCTGTTCTTCTCCTGTAGCTCGTTGTATTTTTGGCACGGCTAGGAGTTTTTCCATCCCATTTCCCGTAACGATTACCGCGGTTCGTTCGGCTGTTTCCTTTGCGCCGCCGATGTCGGGAAGGAGACCGACGATGTATCAAATGCAAGAGAAGAGGCGCCGCTGAAATTTTGCTCGAAGACAGATTCTAGGTGTGTAAAGGTAAATCGTCCAATAAATGTTGCAAAAATTTAAAAGAAAAAAATTTTTAAAATTAATAAATTTTTTATAATAAAAGGCCAGTTTCATTATCACCATTAGAAAATCCCCCAAAATATATTAAAATTAGGAATGAGACTAATGCATTCCGCTTCACTAAACTTTAAAAAACTTTTGCCTCTGCTTTTGAAGATATATATATATATATACGTTAATTATACTGCGTGTTTGCAGTTGAAATGTATATAATGTACGGCATGAATAAGGTGCCCCTAGAGGCATTGGTTTCTGCGCGTATGTAGGAGGATTACGACTTCTGATCGAGTGAGGCCCATGGTGTAATGGTTATCATATCTGACCGGCAATCGGAAGATCCCGGGTTCGATTCCCGGGTGGTTACCTCATTTTTTCATTTGTTCGTTCTCCGTCCTCATCTTGCGCGGAATATTCTCCTATACAAGCGTCGTTCTTTACGTTAATTATACTGCGTGTTTGCAGTTGAAATGTATATATATAATATATTATATATTATATATATATATATTAGGCCGGGTCGAAAATGGGAAATTTTTTTATTTCTTAAAAAGTACATTATGTGAGAAGTTTCATTTTATCATAACAAAATATTAAAATATCAAGTATGTGCTACCAATGCTACCCATAGCACATACCCCCCCACACTTTTTTACCCTCATATTTTCTTAAACACTATGTGAGGAGGTTTTTTTATCACTTTAACAAAATATTAAAAAATCAAGCATGTGCTACCCTACTACCCCTATCACATGCTCCTCCTCCCTTTTTTACTTTCATATTTGCATCTGTTTAATGTGTTATATGTTACATGATAAGTTGTTTGTTTAATGCTTGATATTTTTGTTTCAGATAAATAGAAATAAATTGTTCAGATAAATAGAAATAATTTGCATTTGCTTTAATTATAATTTGAATTATCATAAATTATAAATTACATATAATTTGATTTTACTTCTGAATATAAACTATGACTACTAGAAGCAAGTCCTCAAATGCAGCCTTTGGATATCCTACGGAATTCCCAGCAGCCATGACTCCTTCAAAAGCAGATGTTGTGAGACACTACCTTTTTGTGCTCCGTCGTGAAGAAGCTAAATCTAAAGGATCAGCAACTGCTAATGATTGTTACAGGGTTGTTGTAAAAGATATTGAAGATATTTGGATGAAATTTTCTTTTCCTACGATTAACACCAAAGGTATCTATCTTAAAGTCAATCGACTAATACTGTAAAAGAAGACTCAAGATTGAACAAGGTGCCGTTACATCGAAGAAATGAAAGTTTTGTCTTAAAAGTAGCTCAGTATGATGAAATGTTTGATATATCTTCTTGTGAATGATATGATAATGGAATTGATAGGAATTATTGCAGGTGTAAGGATAAAATACCAATGGCAGAATGGGAGTCTTTTGTGGGTCAAAAACAAAGAAGAAAGAAGAAATCTTTAGCAAGAGCCCAAAAAGCACAAAACCGTCAACTAAAAGCACAAGAAGAAATGACTGAAGCCACCAATGTTTTACCATCGGAATTTATAGAAAATACCGAAGAAGACATGGATGTAGATTCAGAGAGTCAGGATGTAGATTATGAAGCCGATTTAGAATTGACTGAGAATATTCAGAACAGGCACTCCTATAAAAACCTAGCATTAACAGCAGATCGTTATCGTGTAAGTTGTAGAGCTGCAGCTGCAATAGTCAATGCAGCTTTAAAAGATATGGGGATCCTTAACCACACCAACATGCTTGACAGAAAGAAATTAGAAAGAGACAGAAATCGAATGGGTGAAACAAATACTTTTAAGTCCAAATCCGAAAATCTGAAGATGGAGTGCCTTGGATTTGATGGAAGGAAAGATAAAACATTAACTAAAAGTGGAAAGATAAAAGAAGAACACTATGTTATTGTGAAAGAACCTGGAAGCATCTACGTAGACCATGTCACACCAGATAATGGAACTGCTCGCTGCATAGCAGAAGAGTTGATAACTATTATTACAGATTCGAACAGCACAGATACTATCAAAGCTTTACTGTGTGATGGTACTCCTGTAAATACAGGAAAAATTGGTGGAGCCATAAAACTGGTTGAAATTCATCTTAACAGACCAGTGCAGTGGTTGGTGTGCCGCTTGCATTTGAATGAGCTGCCTTTTATGCACGTTTACAAAGCCATTCATGGTAAAACAACAGGTCCAAATACTTTTTTGGGTTCAATTGGGAGTAAACTGAAAACAGATTTAACAAAATTGGAGGTAGTCAAATATTGTCGCGTAAAGGGAAACATTAAAGAAATTCCAGCAAATGCTGTGAAGGAGCTAAGCAGTGATCAAAGATATCTCTATATGTGTCTGGCAGTCCAACTGGAGACACTTCTCAAGATCTGTCCACTCGATCCCCAGGTACCCTTCACCATGCTCGCTGGCTAACTCTAGGCAACAGGGCCCTTCGATTATATATCTCAACGCCAACTCCCGATAAAAACCTTCAAGATATAGCGAATATTATTATGCAGTTCTATGCTCCAGTGTGGTTTTGGATAAAATCTCATCCTAATGCAACTGATGGTGTATATAACTTTTGGCATTTAATGTGCTTGCTTCGAAATTTAGATGAACAACATAAATCAATCATAGAACCAGTATTAAAGAATAGAGCCTACTTTGCCCACACAGAAAATATACTCATATCGATGGTAACTGACAAGAGACTAGAAATTAGGGAGCAAGCTATTCAGAAAATCATTCTTTCAAGAACAGGATTTTCAGGTACCAGAAACTTTGAGTTGCCTCGAACCCTCAATTTCCAATCTACTGACTACACTGAGATGATCGATTAGCAGAAAGAGATCATTACTCCTCCACCGTTGCTAAACAATGTTAGCGACGATGAGCTACTACAGGCTCGATGTAAGCCACTGGAGATAGCTTCTTTTCCATGCCACAGTCAAAGTGTGGAAAGGGCAGTGAACCTAGTAACAAAGGCATGTCAGGAAAGAATAGGATATGACAACCGTCAAAGGTTTATCTTAAACTCATTAGAATCAAGGCGAAAACTGCCCAAGTTTGAATGGAAGAAGGTCCAATGGAATGAATAAGAAACATATGAAATACAATTTCCTAATGACATTGAAAATTTCTTCCCTTTTGATGTGATAAGGAACAATGAAAAAGTGAATTAAATTTTAGCACATTTATTATGCCTCTAATTTTTTCTTCTGAATATATTGTTGTACTTAATTAATTTTCCTAATACTGTACATTATTAAATAAAATATTATACGTTAAAAAGATTTATGTCATAAAAAAACCTGACTGTAGAGTAAGTCTGGTATAAATGGAATATTCTTGAATATAGGTCAAAAAGTGAAAAATTGTGCCAGGGGTAGGAGGCTTTAAACAGCGAAAATAATTTATGAGGGGGTTCCTGTGTTCCGTTCAAACCCCTCACAATATGTACCTTTTCAATATAAAATTTCGACCCGGCATATATATATATATATATATGAAAAATTATTTCACGAAAGTAACACGTGAAAAATATTTATGATGAATAAAACCACGAAGGAAAGGAAACACAAAATGGTGCTCAAGCGCTTCAGTGTTCCTGAGGATGTCATTAGACGAAAGCGCTTGAGCACCATTTTGTGTTTCCTTTCCTTCGTGGTTTTTCATCATATATATATATATATATATATATATATATATATATATATATATATATCACAGGCCTGCGATGGTTTTGTTGCCCGAAATATCATATTTTATCACTTATATAGTAATTTTTGCACGCTGATTCCGAAAATAATAATCATTTTTCGACATAACGTACAGATTTTTCACAAAATGTCATAATTCATATCACATATGTAAGTAATTTTCATTAAAATTGACTCGATTAAATTTTGACTGAAAACTACTGCCTATAAATGCTTCCAGATCAATAGTGACGTCATAGCGTCTTCTAGAACATTCAGAAGCGCACCGCTAGTATATAAGTAATTGACAAGCCACGAGATGAGTCAGTCTGTCTAGTGCGTGCGAGGTTATAGTTCTTTATTATTCAAAGGTGCGCAGTGACTATATTTCTCTTTTGAAATTTGTTTATTTGTCGCTATGGCAACCAGAGGGTGTGTAAATAGCCCAAACATTTTCTGCTATATTTGTGGAAAATTTACTGTGAAAAAACAAAGGCGAGATATTACAAACTTCGTCAAAAAAGCATAATATGCGTACTTCGGAATGAAACTTGGGGATCAAAACAAATCATGGGTTCCACGTAAAGTTTGCAGTGTTTGTGTTGAACAACTTTGACTGTGGAGTAAAGGTAAAAAGGATTCTTTTTCTTTTAGGATTCCAATCGTCTGACGTGAGTCTAGAAATCACAGCAATGACTGCTATTTTTGTTCATGTAACGTGCAAGGCTACAATACTAAAAATAAAAAGGAAATTTCTTATCCCAACTTTCAGTCTGCTATAAGACATGTTGCTCATGGACCTAGTATACCTGTACCTACTAAACCAAATACACTTGATGTAACTTCATCTGATTCGGTGTCTGATGACGATGGAAACGATGATATTGATTGTTTTCAAACCAAAATATCTGGTGAACCCCAATTGTTTACACAAAGTGAACTTAATGATTTGGTAGGAGATTAGTCTCCCGAAGGATTCTTCAGAGATTTTGGGAGCCAGACTTGATTCAAAGCACTTGATTTCTCCCGGGACGTCATTTTACTGGTACAGAAATCGAGGAAAAGAATTCATCCAATATTTTTCTCAAGAAAATTCACTGATATATTGCAATAATGTTTCGTTTCGTAACCAATACTTAAGCTAGGCGCTGCAGTCTATGACCCAAATGAGTGGAGACTTTTCATTGATTCCTCCAAAAGAAGTCTAAAAGGCGTCCTCCTTCACAACGGTAACTTGTATGCATCCGTTCCTGTGGCTCATTCGGTTCACTTGAAGGAAACGTACGAAAATCTTGAGCTTCTTCTAACTAAGGTTAAATACAAAGAACACGGTTGGCTACTTTGTGGAGACTTAAAAGTTATTTGTATGTTGTTAGGGCAACAACCAGGTTATACGAAGGTTCCATGTTTTTTTGTGTGATTGAGATAGCCGAGCAAGAACTCAGCACTGGATAAAAAAGGAATGGCTACGCAAAGTCAACCTGACATCCGATTCTAAAAACATTCAACGTGAAAGTTTGGTTGACACGAAGAAAGTCCTTTTACCTCCGCTTCACATAAAATTGGACTTGATGAAGCAATTTGTTAAGGCCTTGGACGAAGATGGAGATTGTTTTAAGTATCTGTGTGGTAAATTTCCAACTCTTTCGGAAGCAAAATTGAAAGAAGGAATTTTCGTTGTTCCACAGATTAGAAAACCGACTTTGGATGAACACTTTGAAAGAACAATGAACAATCTTGAAAAAGAAGCGTGGATTGCTTTTAAGGATGTTATAAGCAAAATTTGCGGAACAACAAGGACCCAAATTACCAAGACATTGTGAACAACATGCTAAATAAGTTCAAAGAGTTGGGTTGTAATATGAATTTAAAATTATATTTCTTACAGTCACACTTGGATTACTTCCCTGAGAATCTCGGAGCACTCAGCGAAGAAAAAGGAGAACGGTTTCACCAAGACATCAAAGAAATGGAGAAGAGATATCAAGGAAGGTGGGACATCAGCTGATTACTGCTGGATGTTGAAACGTGATACTTCAGAATTATTACGTAAAAGAAAAGGAACAGCGCGTACATTCGAGACTAAAAGGCATAGATCTCGCAAGAAAACTCAGGCAAATAAAGATGAATATGTAATTGACGTTAATAGTCTTTTTGAAGTTGTTTGCACTTGCAATTAGTATAACAAAGCGAAATAGGTACCTAATGTAAATTGAAATAAATAATATTTATTTATGTTGTTGTTTTTTTCCCTTCCAGTTTGCAGAAAATCCTTACGTGATAGAAAAAATGGACACCTTATTCGAAATCAGCGTAGATGAATTATATAAAATCAGTTATTAGTAAGAAAACATCTCTTACAAAGTTCTCATTTCATTCGCAGGCCTGTGTAATATATATATATATATATATATATATATATATTATATATATATATATATATATATATATATATATATATATATATATATATTATATATTATATATATATATATATATATATATTATATATTATATATATATATATATATATATATATATATTATATATATATATATATATATATATATATATATATATATATATATATATATATATATATACCTAAAAGAAAAATATAGTCAACACTAAAAGTTCCTATGATGCGTGACTTTTACGCCACCATATATGTATCATTATTATTATTATTATTATATTTATATATATTTTTTTTTTATATATATATAAATATATATATATATTATATATAATATATATATATATATATTAAAAGAGGAAGTTTGTTTATTTGTTTAGTTGTTCGCTATAGAAAACCAAACGGTTGAACTTACAAATTTTAAAATAACTTCATAATAAACAGCTTTTTACAAGGAATCTAATGGTGCTATTTATTTTGCATTTGGTGTACTATTTAATGACGAAATTGACAATTAATGATTATTGCGTCATTTTTTTGTAATAAATTTTTTTGTAATAAACATACAAAACATAAAATAGAAATTTTTAAAAAATTTAGTGAAAATCTGGCATTCGTAAACTTTGCGGAGCAAATATTCCAGCGGAGCAACATAAAATAGAAATTTTTAAAGAATTTAGTGAAAATCTGGCATTCGTAAACTTTGCGGAGCAAATATTCCAGCGGAGCAAATTTTCCAGGACAGTGCTAAATGGTTTCATAAGTGATTTAGTAACTTTGTGAATTGCAAATTATTGTTTAGTGATACAGGTGATTATGCCACCCAAGAAACGCCCTTTATATGGAAAATCTTCTGCCGCTAAAAGAATTCAAGCACAAAGAGCAGCTGCAACAGAAGAAGAACGCAATCAAAGACTTCAAGCACAAGCTGCAAGACAGGCTGCTCAAATACAGGTAGAGACTTTGGAACAACGTAAAGCTAGACTTCGAGCTCAAGCTGAAAGGCAGGCTACTCAAAGACAGCAAGAAACTGTTGAACAGCACCAAGCCAGTTACTACCTGGACAAACATACATTCACAGACATGACCTCACAGCCAGAGTGTTTCGCTTAAAATTATTAAAACTGATGGATTTAATGACAAAATCCAACATTTTTGGCCCAGTTAGATGCCACATGTACACTGTTGAATGGCAAAAAAGAGGATTGCCTCATGCTCATATTTTGATTTGGCTGACCAACAAAATTCAAGCTAATCAAATTGATTCTGTTATCTCAGCTGAACTTCCAGACCCTAACACAGACAAAAACCTCTTTGAAATAGTTCAAACTCAAATGGTGCATGGTCCATGTGGTTCTCTAAATTTCAATTCACCTTGCATGAAAGAAAATAAATGTACAAAACGTTACCCAAAACCATTTTTAAAAGACACTCAAACAGGAGAAGATGGTTATCCTTCATATCGCAGAAGAAAACCTGATGATGGAGGCTTTACAACGAGAATTAAACAAAATGAAATTGATAATAGATGGATAGTTCCTTACTGCCCTCTCTTGACTAAAACTTTTAATGCTCATATTAATGTAGAATTTTGTAATTCTGTCAAGTCTATCAAGTATGTGTGCAAGTATGTTAACAAGGGATCCGATGCAGCTATGTTTGCTATAACAACAAAATGTACCTGATGAAGTGACTAACTATCAACAAGGTCGTTACTTAAGCAGCAATGAAGCCTTTTGGAGAATTTTTAGCTTTCCCTTTCATGAAAGATATCCTGCAGTACAGCAACTAGCAGTTCATTTAGAAAATGGACAAAGAGTTTATTTTACTAATGAAACAGCTGCCCATCAAGCTCTTGCTCCTAGAGATACTACTCTTACAGCTTTTTTTAAACTATGTCAAGAAGATGTGTTTGCTCAAACTTTATTGTATCGCCAGTTACCATCTTATTACACATGGAACAACAAAAAATGGAGTAGAAGAAAGAGAGGAAGCGAAGTTGAAGGTCATCCAGATGTAAGATTTGACAGTGCTTTAGGCAGAGTTTACACTGTTCATCCCAGCCAGCATGAGTGTTTCTTTTTAAGAATGTTGCTGCATAACATACAAAACATAAAATAGAAATTTTTAAAGAATTTAGTGAAAATCTGGCATTCGTAAACTTTGCGGAGCAAATATTCCAGCGGAGCAACATAAAATAGAAATTTTTAAAGAATTTAGTGAAAATCTGGCATTCGTAAACTTTGCGGAGCAAATATTCCAGCGGAGCAAATTTTCCAGGACAGTGCTAAATGGTTTCATAAGTGATTTAGTAACTTTGTGAATTGCAAATTATTGTTTAGTGATACAGGTGATTATGCCACCCAAGAAACGCCCTTTATATGGAAAGTCTTCTGCCGCTAAAAGAATTCAAGCACAAAGAGCAGCTGAAAAGAAGAAGAACGCAATCAAAGACTTCAAGCACAAGCTGCAAGACAGGCTGCTCAAATACAGGAAGAGACTTTGGAACAACGTAAAGCTAGACTTCGAGCTCAAGCTGAAAGGCAGGCTACTCAAAGACAGCAAGAAACTGTTGAACAGCACCAAGCCAGAGTTCAGGCAGAATCATCAAGGCAAGCTGGATATAGACAACAAGAAACTTCTGAACAACGTCAAACCAGACTTCAAGCACAACAATTAAGACAAATAACTTACAGAGAGCAAGAAACAGAGGAGCAACATGATGTACGACTTCAGGCTCAAAGAACAAGACAAGCTCAAACACGATCTCGAGCCTTCAATGCTTGGCAGTGGAATTTAAGTGCTTTTAACTATAATCCACAATATAATTATGCATCTGACAAAGTGGTTATTATTGGATCAATGTCTAAAATATGTGATAAGTGTGGTGCTAAAAAGTGGGATAAAGAATCACCAGGAATGTGTTGTACCAATGGAAAAGTTCAATTACCTGCGCTTTCGGAACCTCCAGAACCTTTGAAAACTCTACTTACAGGCACTACATCTGAATCTAAACACTTCTTACAAAATATTCAAGCATACAATTCTGTATTTCAAATGACCTCATTTGGAGCTAATATCATTATTGAAGGAGGATTCATGCCTACATTTAAAGTTCAAGGTCAAATATATCACAGAATAGGTTCACTACAACCATTACCTCATGAAGAACCAAGGTATCTTCAATTGTACTTTGTTGGAGATTTGCAACATCAAGCACAAAATAGATACAATAGAAACCCAGCAACAAGATTGGAACTAATTGTTGAACTTCAAGACATGCTTCATGCTTCAAATAATTACATTCAAAGTTTTAAATATGCTCTAGAAAATGTACCTGCTACAGAATACAAAATCATCATTGATGCCGACAAGAGACCTCCTACTGAACATGCTAGACGATTTAATCTCCCAGAATGCAATGAAGTTGCTGTGATCATTACTGGTCAAGAACATGACAAAAGAGACATTGTGCTTAAAAGTCGAGACAATACTCTGCAATTCATCAATGAAACCCATAGATCTTATGATGCTTTGCAATATCCTTTACTGTTTGTCTATGGAGAAGATGGATATCACTTTGGAATTCTCCAAGCAGGTGTACATTCTAGCAAAACAGTTTCCTGCATGGACTTCTATGCTTACAGATTTATGGTTCACAGTAATTCACTAAATCATCTTCTGTTGGCTAGAAACCTTTTTCATCAATTTGCTGTTGATATGTATGCAAAAATAGAAGCAGAAAGATTATGTTACATTAGAACTCATCAGAGAGAATTAAGATGTGATTCATATATACATCTAAGAGATGGCATCAACAATGATGTAGCTGGAGGAGAGCTTGGCCAACTTTGCATTCTTCCGTCAACTTTTACAGGCAGCCCACGTTACATGCATGAAAGAACTCAAGATGCAATGACATATGTTCGCACTTATGGTCGACCTGACCTATTTATAACATTTACTGCAATGCTAAATGGAAGGAAATTCAGGATGAGTTACTACCTGGACAAACATACATTCACAGACATGACCTCACAGCCAGAGTGTTTCGCTTAAAATTATTAAAACTGATGGATTTAATGACAAAATCCAACATTTTTGGCCCAGTTAGATGCCACATGTACACTGTTGAATGGCAAAAAAGAGGATTGCCTCATGCTCATATTTTGATTTGGCTGACCAACAAAATTCAAGCTAATCAAATTGATTCTGTTATCTCAGCTGAACTTCCAGACCCTAACACAGACAAAAACCTCTTTGAAATAGTTCAAACTCAAATGGTGCATGGTCCATGTGGTTCTCTAAATTTCAATTCACCTTGCATGAAAGAAAATAAATGTACAAAACGTTACCCAAAACCATTTTTAAAAGACTCAAACAGGAGAAGATGGTTATCCTTCATATCGCAGAAGAAAACCTGATGATGGAGGCTTTACAACGAGAATTAAACAAAATGAAATTGATAATAGATGGATAGTTCCTTACTGCCCTCTCTTGACTAAAACTTTTAATGCTCATATTAATGTAGAATTTTGTAATTCTGTCAAGTCTATCAAGTATGTGTGCAAGTATGTTAACAAGGGATCCGATGCAGCTATGTTTGCTCTACAACAACAAAATGTACCTGATGAAGTGACTAACTATCAACAAGGTCGTTACTTAAGCAGCAATGAAGCCTTTTGGAGAATTTTTAGCTTTCCCTTTCATGAAAGATATCCTGCAGTACAGCAACTAGCAGTTCATTTAGAAAATGGACAAAGAGTTTATTTTACTAATGAAACAGCTGCCCATCAAGCTCTTGCTCCTAGAGATACTACTCTTACAGCTTTTTTTAAACTATGTCAAGAAGATGTGTTTGCTCAAACTTTATTGTATCGCCAGTTACCATCTTATTACACATGGAACAACAAAAAATGGAGTAGAAGAAAGAGAGGAAGCGAAGTTGAAGGTCATCCAGATGTAAGATTTGACAGTGCTTTAGGCAGAGTTTACACTGTTCATCCCAGCCAGCATGAGTTTTTTTTAAGAATGTTGCTGCATGAAGTTAAAGGGCCTAGATCTTTTGATGATCTTAGAACAGTTGATGGTCATGTTTGTGCGACATTTAGAGAGGCATGCTACAAACGTGGAATGCTAGAAGATGATAGTCAATGGGATGCCACCTTAAGAGAAGCAGCCATATACCAATCCCCAAAGCGGCTAAGAGATTTATTTGCAATTCTGCTAAAAACCTGTGATGTGGGCAACCCTTTAGAATTATGGAACAAATACAAAGATGATTTGGCACAAGATTATAAGCACCAAGCACAACTTGCCAACCCGCATATTGACGTAGTTTACACAGATGAAATCTACAACAGAGCCTTAATTGACATAGAAGATAAAATAGCATCAATGGATGGACCACAACTACCTTCATTTGGCCTCCCACAAACCAATAGAACAGAAGTCAACAATTTAGCTACAGAGCTTATAAGAGAAACATCATATGATATCAACTACTTAACTGAATATGTAAATGAAAATGAGCCCAAGTTGTTGCCTGATCAGAGAACTGCTTATTCAACTATAATGAATAGTATCTCTCAGCAGAATGGAGGCATCTACTTTTTGGATGCTCCTGGTGGTACTGGAAAAACATTTGTCACAAATTTATTACTGGCCAAAGTTCGCAAGCAAAATAAAATTGCTGTAGCAGTAGCATCTTCTGGTATAGCTGCTACACTGTTGCCTGGAGGTCGCACAGCTCATTCTGCATTCAAACTTCCTTTGGATTTAGCTACTAATGATGAAGCTGTTTGTAAAATTACTAAAAATTCTGGCATGGGAGAGGTTTTTAAAAGATGTGAACCAAAAACTCTAAAGATGTGAGAAACCACAAGACATTGATGGGCGGTGTAACTGTTGTCTTATCAGGAGATTTTCGCCAGACTCTGCCAGTTATACCTAACAAAAGCTGATGAAATTCGAGCATGCCTTAAATCTTCCTGTTTGTGGCACAATGTTAAAACCTTGAAGCTTACAACTAACATGCGAGCAAGAATTTATGGTGATCGCAATTCAGGTCTATTTGCTCAGAACTTGCTACAGCTTGGCGAAGGAAAAGTTCCTGTGGACTCTGACAACAAAAGTTATTATATCTACAATCAGCGCAGTGGTCCAAAGTGTTAATGAATTAACAGAAAAAGTATTTACTAACTTTAGTTATCACTACAAAGACTTTACTTGGCTGTGTGAAAGAGCAATATTGGCACCGAAAAATGTGACAGTTAATTCTATCAACCAACAACTACTCCAAAATATTCCAGGGGATCCTTATATTTACAAATCAATTGATACAGTTATCGATCAAAATGAAGTTGTCAACTATCCAACGGAGTTTCTAAATTCTTTGGAATTTCCAGGATTGCCTCCTCACCAACTACAACTTAAAGTTGGAGCTCTTATAATGCTTCTACGAAATTTAGATCAGCCTAAGCTCTGCAATGGTACCAGATTAATAATAAAGGCATTACAGCCTCATGTCATTGAAGCACAAATTCAAACTGGTTGTGGCAAGGGTGAAGATACTTTTATTCCTAGGATACCTCTAATAACATCAGAGATGCAGTTTCAGTTTAGGCGCTTACAATTTCCAGTAAGATTAAGTTTTGCCATGTCGATCAACAAATAACATGGACAAACAGTGAAAGTTGTTGGGCTACAATTACAAGAAGACTGCTTCTCTCATGGTCAACTGTATGTAGGATGCTCTAGAGTAGGAACAGCTAACAATCTTTATGTATACTCTCCTTTTGGAAAAACATGCAATGTTGTATATAAAGAAGTATTGTAAATTCTAATTTCAAATAAAGCTTTGTTTGATTAAATGTTTTTTTATTTCTCGCATCACAGCTTTTGTCTACTTACTGAATAATTTGCTGAAAAAAATACTGATCTATACATTTCAAATCTAAATTTTCACCCGTGCAACGCCGGGTAACTCAGCTAGTATATATATATATATATATATATATATATTATATATATATATATATATATATATGTGTGTGTGTGTGTGTGTGTGTGTGTGTGTGTGGTATATGTGTGTGTATGTGTGTGTGTGTGTGTGTGTGGAAAAATTCACATTTATTTGAACAGAACCAATATCAAATTGATCAGCTTTTTCTCAATCAAGTCTTTGAGCGCTAAACAGGACTATTCCATTTATTTAAGAAAAAACATTTTTGTACTGAAACAGATTCGTTTTAACTTTGTATTTTTTTTTAACTGTAGAAACAGTTTTCCAAATATTAAGTTACAAGACCATTGGCGTTTATTAAAATGGTACGGTCACTTTAACAGATTAAATTCTGAACAAAAATTATTTTTAGCTGTGTAAAACCAGTCACTTTCCACAATATGTAGATGGTCATTAACTGAGAAATTTTTGTGCTGGGACCGTAATATATATATATATATATGCGAAGACTAAGGTAAAACGTGCAGCCCAACATCCCGAGTATGTTGAAATAGGCTTAAGAGCTGATGATATATAAATTCTATCTCTTTAGATACGGTAACAGACAAATATCTTTTCTCAATCTCCGTCATTCTTACTTCAGCCTTCGTCCAAAAGTAAATCAGAAAGGGAATCGTAAAAGAGGAACAACTACTCCATCCCCTTTCCCACTCTCAGATATCAGAGTTAAGTTATATATTTCATAGACAATACCCCTTAGGCATGTAACTGCGTGGCAGCCCTTTTGTATCCTTTTCCAATTCAGGAAACTGATTTGGGGATAGGAATAGCGTTAAGTGCAAAGTAATTACAATCAGACATTATATACTGTGGTTGTGTGAAGCAAGAAACGATGAACAGATCATAAAACACATTCATAAATGGGGTTTTTGGTGTAACATTGTGTAAATGGAAGGACGCTTCAAACGCATTCCAAACTAAAAACTTCTCATTCATAATAATAATAACAATAATAATAATAAGAAGAAGAAGAAGAAGAATTGTCTGATGGAATACCTTCCACAACCAAAGAACATCATCATACATTAAGCTAAAACTGTGAAAAGAGTTTTTACTTTGATTTTTTTTTTTTTTTGCTACAAGGGAATGAGGACTCTACTCCTCGCAAGTCCACAGAGAGTGGAAGTTTAAAATCGTATTTACGCGTATAATAAGACATTAAAGCTGAAGAGTGGCAGAGAAACCGTGAAAATGTATTCGTTGGAAAGACAATAAAAAAGTATTAATACATTTTACATGAAAATACTGGTGGAAATTCCTTTCAGATTGTAAAGATGAAATAGAAATATGACACCCCCCTCCCCCATGATCCCTGAGACAACGAGGGACGGTGCCTTGAGGATTGAGAATGAGGAAACGTTCTCGATACTTGAGTCTCAACACCAATCGACATTCTACACCGAAGGAGTTACGAGATTATCACAGTTTAGAATTACGAAAACTTCAAGGAATATATATATATATATATATATATATATACGCATGACGCATTATATTCGCTCATTATTTATCTGGAATAGCTTTATAAAAAATGTTTATTTCTTTCTTATAAGCAAATTCAAATAGAGTTAATCCTAAATTATATATATATATATATATATATATATGGGATGAATTTCACAATTAAACACGTGAAGTGAATGAATGCTGCAAACCCACAAGGAAAAAGAAAAACGATTCCAAGGCCTTTCGTGTAGCTCTGAATACACGAAAGGCCTTGGAATCGTTTTTCTTTTTTCTTGTGGGTTTGCAGCATATATATATATATATATATATATACACCTCAGTTTCGCTTCCGCCTGAATTTTTTTCATGAAGGTCAAGTTTGTTGCTCCACCTTAGACCTACAGCTTAACGTGGAATTTGAACCACGACCCACCACCGGTGGTCAGAAATTGCAAACTCCTATTTACCAACCAATTTTATTGTATGGAAGGATGAACAGCTAGGTGAGCGCGCCGGCTGCCGTCGCCTCACTCGTAATCAGCGATACTAACTACACCACCACCGAGGTGCATATATATCAGAGCTGGGCACCGCAAACTCAAAATCACTTCCGCAATCGCAAATCCGCAAACTCAAACCTTACCTTCCGCAACCGCAAATCCGCAAACTGCTTGCCATTTTTGGTGCCGCAAACGCAAATCCGCAAACGCAAACCATATTTCCAATTTTTACAGTGCTGGGCACTTCCGCAAACACTTCCGCAAACCGCAAATTCCGCAATCGCAATTTTAACTATAAAAAGTATCCAAAACATTAAAGAGGTTTAAAAAGTTTTTATATCTTTTTAATGTTTAATGTTTTAGCCTTGTTTTTATTAAAAACAAGGCTAAATAATTTATTACAATAAATCACTATTGTAGAAGAAATAAAATACTACATATATTGATATATTATATTGAACAAAAACACCTCCTGCAAGTAAATAGTAAATAAATTAAATAATAAATTTAATAATTTGAATTTCATAAATTTTGAGACTTAGACACGTTAGAGAAGACTATACTGTAACTGTAGTAACTGTACACACATTACATTACACAAGTTAAATTAAGTTAACACTGTGACTGTACACAACTTGAACTCACTGTACAACTCAACCCCTCTAGCCTCTACAAGTGTACGCCTCTGGCTTTGTCAACAAGTTCAGTCGTCCTCCTCCAGTAACTGAGCCAAATCCAGTTTTAATAAGTCCATGTTCCCCTTCATGAACACGAGACGTTGGAAGTTGTCAGAGGTCAGGCTGGCCCTTTTGGGCTTCATTATATCTGACCCATGGGAGAACAGTCTCTCCACGGCCGCAGAGCTGGGGATGGCCGTGTTATACTTGAGGAAAACATGAACCCAGGCGTTGCGGTGAAGTTTGGAGAACATGCACTAGCGGGCTTGGCCAGTGGCCACGTGGGAAATTTGCGGAAAGATTTGCGTTTGCGGTCTTAGTTCCGCAACGCAAATTCACTAATTTGCGATGACTTTGCCGCAAACGGAAATCCGCAAACGAAAAACATACTTCCGGCAATTGCGGAATTTGCGGTTTGCGGAAGTGTTTGCGGAAGTGCCCAGCTCTGATATATATATATATATATATATATATATAATTTCAAATTAACTAACAAATTTCAAATTAACTAACAAATTTGAAACTGTTTATAAGAAGGAAATCAGCATTAATTTTGAAAGACAGATCATGCAGATAAATAATGAGCGAATATAATGAAAAATATAATGAAAAATGTGAAGCAAAGATTAAACCAAAATATTAATTAAAATACTGTCTTTTCTAATTTATATTTGTATAAAAAAAAAAAAATGTTTAGAATATAGAGTGTTGTGTCAAACTTTATTAATTACTGATTAATTATTTTCCAATAATTTAATTAATTGAGCCTTTTTTGGAGTTTGCCTTTTACGGACGGCTCGTCTGATTGATTTCTTTTGTTGCTTTATTTGCCTTTCATTAATGAAGTGTGTGTGTGTGTGTGTGTGTGTGTGTGTGTGTGTAATGAATGAAATTAGGCCTAATACGATTGTTAATTAATGCAATTTGACGTGATTTATTAATTGGAAATTTGTTTTATAATAATTGCCGAAAGAGAGAAATTAGTTTTAAATGAAAATGAAAATAAAAAGGTTTATTGGCAGACTATAGTCCATATGACAACTATTATTAATACAACGACAGTTCATATACTAAGGATAGAAATATATACAATTGATTAGAAATAATACTGTAATGTCGAAGTTAAGTGGAGCAACAGACAGACGTTTTCGTACCAAAAAGTCCATAGCTTAGGCCTTAGGCTTAGAGGATAAATGGCAGGACTCATGGATAGCTTGGATGATCGGGTTGGTTGATTTTTTAATTCTTTGCATTAGACTGTATTGAGCACGTCTTGTTATCTCCGGGAAGCTCGGGAAATTGCGGGTGGCAAACATTTGCGAAGCTGAGCATCTCGGGGGTAATTTATGTGAGTCTAGAAGACCTGTTGTACAGCAAATTTAGGGTTCTGCTAGAACCTTTTTCATAATTCACCCAGAGTTGATGTCCGTATATATTACTGCAGAAAGTACGAAAGAGAATGCCTTTAGCTTCACTTGTACAGAATCGAAAGTTCCTTATGGTCATATTCGCTTTAGCACACAGGCTTCGAGATTGTTTTCTTATATCCGAGTCATCACTCAAGGAGCTGGTAATAGTTTGACCCAAATACTTAAACTCTTGTACTTCCTCAATTACCTCACCATTCATTTTAAACCTTATATCAGCTGGCTGATTACAGCTTTTAGGATGAAATTGCATAAACTTAGTTTTTGTAACATTAAAAAGAATATCATGTTTCTGCGAATACTCTTCGCAGACTTTTAGTAGCTGATCCAGACCTTTAACAGAGGGACTTATTAACACCATATCATCAGCATAAACTAAGTTATTTATCCTTGTGTTATCTATACAACATCCCACTGTTGCCTCGTTAAGTGAAGCAAGTAATCCGTCAATATACACATTAAACAGCATAGGGGAGAGCAAGGAGCCTTGTCTCACCCCGCAAGAGGAGCCAAAACACTCGGATAGTACATTGCCCCACCTTACAGTGAAAGATTGGTGGGAATACCAAAATTTCAATAAATTTAATATGTACATGGGAACCTTCCTGTTTTCTAGTTTTGCAAATGAAATATTGTAGTTCACCCTATCATGTGCCTTACTTATATCTAGGAAACAGCTATAAATAGTTGAATTACTGTCAATGTATTTAGATATTGTTTCTTTAAGTACATAGATACACAGATCAGTTGAGTGGGACCTTTTAAAGCCAAACTGATTAGGAGATGTCCATAGGAAATCATTTAATCGGAGTAACAAGAGTTTTTCCAGTAGTTTCGAGAAGCAGGAAGTGATGGCAATAGGCCTGTAATTATTGCTGGACAGAATGTCTCCGTACTTATTTTTGACCAGGGGCAAGATATATACACCCTCATGAACTCTGCAGGGATATAGCTATGAGCAAGCAAGGCTGATAGGAGCAATGATATATGCAGACATACTACGTCATTTGCATATTTTAAGTGCTCATTCGATAAGTCATCTACCCCTGACGCAGAACCAGTCTTTAACTCTTTAATTAACCTCTTTACTTCAGAAAATAATATCAAAGTATTTTCCCTTGTCCCTCCCACAATCGTTTCGCTGCAATCTATCTTAAGATTATCCCTACTCACACTGTTAAGAATGTTAGAGTATTGGTTTTTCCACAGCTTTGCAATTTCATCCTCCCCCGACACCCCATCGATTGTCGGAGGGAGGACATTTTTGACACCCGTTTGATTCTTAACAAATTTCCAAAAATTTTTATTATCGTTAGTTATGCGAGCTTCACAGGCTTTTGATGCTCGAATAGACTCTTCTTCCTGTTTACATCGCCTTATGGCCGTCTTATACTGACCCCTACTTCTACACATATTCATGTATACTGGTACTAATCTGGGTCTACCATGAAAACCCCACAAATCATAGGCGTCTTTCGATTCCCTCTTCAGGAGGGCAATAAAATCATTCCATCCAGGAATAATCTTAGTATAATAGTTGTAAGATTTAATCAGGGGGCTTCCTGCTTCTCTTAACAGGGATATTATCTGACTATAATACCTATCTATGAGTTTACAGTGAGACTCATTTGAGCAAGGATTATTACAGGCAAGATGCAAAATTTCTAAATTATTAAAAAGGTGACTTGTTCTGTCTTTGTATTCTATTCTCTGTTGCATATTAACATTGGACCAATCGACGCGATTATTCTTACCTATTGAGTTCTTGTTAAGTCGTGTTGCGCATAAATTGGTAAAGTTAATTAATGTTTCTAATGGTCTATGATCAGAAAGATGGAAATCATGCTGAATATGAACTCTAACAATTCGATCCTTTAGATTATTACTAGTGAGTTGGTATGCCCAGAGAGTAATTTGTTTTAAAATTTACAGTTGGCAACCATGCGCCTCATTTTCAAATACATTTTCGCTGAGATTCGTGTTGGTGAGCTGTATTCTGTTTCATTCGTGTTGGTTTAATGTAAACTCCATTAATTAAAGTCGGCTTAGGCCGACTTAACTTCTCTCGCTTTTAATGTCACATTCATCTTAATTCTCTCTACCCTTAATCACCGTGTGTCAAAAGTTAAATTGAATAAAATCATATAAAATCTACTCTTTATTTATTTAGAGAGAGAGAGAGAGAGAGTTAAATTGAAAGGTTATTTGTTTTATTAAAATAGTCAAAGCGAAAATCTCTTTTATTTCTTTTCTTTTTCTTATAATAATTAAGTTGGTAAACCTGCGTTTGTGTATTCAGAATTTGTATCAATCTTATCCTAAATTTTAGATATAATAGATAACAGAATTTTTTTTCTTCCATTGACTAATAAATTTGTTGTACGATTCCATACGTACACACCGCATATTGGCTGTGTACGTTTTCAGTCTGGACTGCTTTCACTGAAATTCACAAAATGTTTACATAGATTGACTGAAATAATCGATTATGTACATAATGGAAACCTTGTTAAAAGAATTAATTTTTACATTATAAATCTTCATTTTCATTTAGAATCTCTTGTATAAGATTAATATGTTTTACTTTTACGAGTGGCATATATATATATATATATATATATATATATATATATATATATATATATATATATAAATGTTAAACACAGACCGTGCGTGGAACAAGGAACTCTTCTGGGAAATTACATCCACTATAGTTCGAATATGTAATGATAAGTGACAAATACTATAGTTTTTTCTTTTTCATGATGGAAAGCCCAACGTGGGCACCGGCCAAGAGAAATGTAGGTAATTTAACGAAGATTTGACGTATACAGTTTTAATATTAATGTTTTTATTATTAAGGTTATTAATATTATTAATATTAAGGTTTTTTATTATTATTTATTAAGTGCATTTAAGAATATTGAGGTTCTAAATCATATTTAACTGTAGTTTACTATTTTCTGTCGGCCATTTTCATTCGATGAACTTTGCTATCATTACTTATACGTCATTAAAAAATTTCGGATCACCTGACGATCAGGGCCCCCAGCCTTCTTTAGTTAGCTTCATAAGGCTAACTAACGAAAATATCACGACCTAACCTAACCAATCGTCAAGGGCGTACAGTTGACCTAACGTTTGGTTAGGTTAGGTCGTGATATGGGGTGACAGAATTATTGGACCAATTTTTGTCAGTGGAAATCTTAATGCCGAAAGGTATCTTAACATGTTGCAAGAAGAGATTTTCCCATCCCTGCTAAACGAGGAAGGTAACTTCCCAGTTTACTTCCAGCAAGATGGAGCTCCACCTCATTATGGTCTTCACGTGCGTCGGTATTTGGATCAGCAGCAGTTTCCGGATGCTTGGATTGGTCGGCGTGGTCCTGTGGAGTGGCCTCCCAGATCCCCAGTCCGACGAAGATGCAAGGTGCCGGTAAAGTGATGGTGTGGGCCGGGATATGGGGTGACAGAATTATTGGACCAATTTTTGTCAGTGGAAATCTTAATGCCGAAAGGTATCTTAACATGTTGCAAGAAGAGATTTTCCCATCCCTGCTAAACGAGGAAGGTAACTTCCCAGTTTACTTCCAGCAAGATGGAGCTCCACCTCATTATGGTCTTCACGTGCGTCGGTATTTGGATCAGCAGCAGTTTCCGGATGCTTGGATTGGTCGGCGTGGTCCTGTGGAGTGGCCTCCCAGATCCCCAGATCTCACCCCCCTTGATTTCTATCTTTGGGGGCACTTGAAGGCCATGGTGTATCAGGAAAAGATATATATATATATAGATATATATATATATATATATATATATATATACAGGGTGGGCCGTAAGTTTCCATACATAGGAAAAATAAACATTTTTTTATGGACAACCATTTTATTTTATAATATGCTCTACATGGTTGCCATTGTTTTGAAAACACATTTCGATACGTGTTCCCCACTGTTGATGAACACGCATTAGCACAGTTGACGTTATGCTTGTAATGGCGTTGGTGATACGTTCCTTTAGATGATTTATGTCTCGTATCTTTTCCTGATACACCATGGCCTTCAAGTGCCCCCAAAGATAGAAATCAAGGGGGGTGAGATCTGGGGATCTGGGAGGCCACTCCACAGGACCACGCCGACCAATCCAAGCATCCGGAAACTGCTGATCCAAATTTTCCTATGTATGGAAACTTACGGCCCACCCTGTATAATATATATATATATATATATATATATATATATATATAGTTTCCCATATGAGTTACAGATTCGAGTTTACGGCCAAGAGAAATGTAGGTAATTTAACGAAGATTTGACGTATACAGTTTTAATATTAATGTTTTTATTATTAAGGTTATTAATATTATTAATATTAAGGTTTTTTATTATTATTTATTAAGTGCATTTAAGAATATTGAGGTTCTAAATCATATTTAACTGTAGTTTACTATTTTCTGTCGGCCATTTTCATTCGATGAACTTTGCTATCATTACTTATACGTCATTAAAAAATTTCGGATCACCTGACGATCAGGGCCCCCAGCCTTCTTTAGTTAGCTTCATAAGGCTAACTAACGAAAATATCACGACCTAACCTAACCAATCGTCAAGGGCGTACAGTTGACCTAACGTTTGGTTAGGTTAGGTCGTGATATTTTCGTTAGTTAGCCTTATAAGGCTAACTAAAGAAGCCTGGATTGCCCTGATCTTCAGATGATCCAAAATTTCTTCACACGTTTTATACAAGAAAAATTCAGAAAAATATTTAACTGGTTTTTACTTATTTTGGAAACATTTGGTAACTACATTTCATAAATTAGATGAACCGTTTTCACAGTTTATCGTCACTTTGGTCAGTGTGTATAAAGAAGCTTTTACTGTTGAATGCAAATGTTATTTGTTTCAGTAAATAGCCTAATGATATTTATAGTCTTATAATTTGTTCAGTTGAAGTGAAATTTAGTAAGTAAATTAACTGTATAAACGAGACCTTTGGAAATAATATATCCTAAGGTTTTACTTAATTTTCTTTTCGTTTAAGTCTGTACTCACTCTAATTCCCTACTTGAACTGTACAGGGTGGGCCGTAAGTTTCCATACATAGGAAAAATTAAACGTTTGTTTTTATGTTTCAGATACCCTAAGAATATGCGTTTGACGTAAGATCTTGTTTACTGATGAAGCAAATTTTTACGTCAATGGAGAGGTTAATCGGCAAAACATACGTTATTGGAGTAATGCTAACCCTAACTGGCTGAGTCCGACGAAGATGCAAGGTGCCGGTAAAGTGATGGTGTGGGCCGGGATATGGGTGACAGAATTATTGGACCAATTTTTGTCAGTGGAAATCTTAATGCCGAAAGGTATCTTAACATGTTGCAAGAAGAGATTTTCCCATCCCTGCTAAACGAGGAAGGTAACTTCCCAGTTTACTTCCAGCAAGATGGAGCTCCACCTCATTATGGTCTTCACGTGCGTCGGTATTTGGATCAGCAGCAGTTTCCGGATGCTTGGATTGGTCGGCGTGGTCCTGTGGAGTGGCCTCCCAGATCCCCAGATCTCACCCCCCTTGATTTCTATCTTTGGGGGCACTTGAAGGCCATGGTGTATCAGGAAAAGATACGAGACATAAATCATCTAAAGGAACGTATCACCAACGCCATTACAAGCATAACGTCAACTGTGCTAATGCGTGTTCATCAACAGTGGGGAACACGTATTGAAATGTGTTTTCAAAACAATGGCAACCATGTAGAGCATATTATATAAATAAAAATGGTTGTCCATAAAATTTTTTTATTTTTCCTATGTATGGAAACTTACGGCCCACCCTGTATAAGTAAATCCAGATACGAAATTTTTTCTCTTTTGTGAAATGGTCACTTATTAAAAAAAGTTTTATTTTGGCGCCATGATGGTTTTATCATATTTGTGACCAAAAGAAATTGAGATAGATTAGGAACCAAAACAAAAGGTCATTTTTCTTTTGGTTCGTTTCGTATTTTCGGGTAATAATGTTATAATATTGTACATTATTGTTAGATTAACTTCTTTTCTTTGGGTAATTTTTTATTTCATCCTAAATTTGCATAGACTGTAGACATTTAAGAATATTTTTATTTCACATCTATTTCATGAGAGTTGTTATCTTGGTTGTTTTTATAAATTAAAAATTATTACAATAAAAGAGAAACACTATATAGTATATATATATATATGTGTGTGTGTGTGTGTGTGTGTGTGTGTGTGTGGGGTCTGTGTTATATTAACCATGCATATAAGCAGCCACATGAAAAATATGTTGCCTTGATATGTTACAGAGGTGTACGTCCTGATCCATAATATGTCGTCAGGTTTCCTGTCAAATTACGTTGACCTTGTTTTTGACTTTGTATAATATATGATACACTGGACAGTAATAATATCATTTGTTACAAAATTTTGAGAATTATTGGAATACATTCGTTTGTCGCGTATTCAACGATAATTATAAACAAAACAGCATTTGGTTTGTATTTCAGTTTTCACTGTGTATATCTAATACCTAATCTAGGTTTTAAAAAAATCAAGGTATCCTTTCTTTAAATTCATATCTAGAACAAATTTGTATTGGCAAAAACGTTTTTTTTCTACCAAAAATTTTACGCTTTCTGCCCGATGTATCATATATGATACAGTGCTTTTTGCAAGCTTCCTACACAACACTAAACTATTGAAACCAGTGTGTGAAGATTTATTGACGCTGCAGTGCACCTGCTAAACATAACTTAATAACAACTTAATTCAGGTGAGAAAACTAATATTATTTTTGAGACCACAGTAAGGCTACTCACCGCAACAACAAACGCGCCAATAGCACGACTCAAAATGGCGGTCAGAAGCTTTCCTACATCTAGTTCTTAGTTTATTCAGCAGGTATCAGCACAGAAGTGTATCACATTTGATACAATGAGCGTTTGGAACCATGTCCTTACACACATGGTCAGTATGCACCGGGTAAATGGAGTGTATCATATATGATACGAGGGGCATTATAGGGTTAAATAATTTTGTGCTCCTATTTTGACTAAGACTTAATTTTGATGAATTATTTCCTACCCGAATGAATTAAACATTAGTTTCTGTTTGTGTATAATCAAATTTGTACGTAGTGGTTTTATCTCGGCTTTTATTTCCGGAATAGTTCCAGCTTAGGTTAATCTTATACCGAAACTGTAATTCTATAGAATAATTTTAATTTAATTTCGTAATGAATCTACTCACATATTGCTAATTAATTACTTAACCTTTTTCTATTTGTTTGTTAACCGTATTCGTCATAGGATGTTTGGTAATTAAAGGGTCACTTAATCAAGTACATTTGTTTATAAAGATAGGCTTATTTTTTGAAAAATTATAAAGTGATGTATTAATGTTTACATGACGTTTTTATCTATTTCTGTTTTTGTTTTCTGTTTTTTAATTTAGGATGTTTGGTAATTAAAGGGTCACGTAATCAAGTACATTTGTTTATAAAGATAGGCTTATTTTTTGAAAAATTATAAAGTGATGTATTAGTGTTTACATGACGTTTTTTCTATTTCTGTTTTTGTTTTTGTTTTTGTTTTCTGTTTTTTAATTTAATTAAAATGCTCAGCCATGAGCAAAATAGACTTCACAAAATTGATGTACTTGACACGAAGACCAAGAGTTGCCTGACGAACATAACTTTCTTAATTTGCTTTTTCGTAGTCTATTATTAATTTTCATTTTTATTTTGACATATTTACTGCTCGAGAGGTCATGGACAAGAGAAATTACAGTTATCGAAATATAAACATCCCACATTGTTTATACATGGGAAGAAGGCATTGACAGTATATACTTTTATATATATATATATATATATATATATATATATATATATATATATATATATGTGTGTGTGTGTGTGGTGTGTGTGGATCTCTGGGCTTTTCCGTTCTGTGAGCACCAACCAAACTAAATTTGCAGGTTAGGATAGGTTAGGCTATGTTAAGCTAGGTTAAGTTAGGTTAGGTTAGGTTTGGGTTAGATTAGGTTAGGTTAGGTATGACTAATAATAATGATAATGTAATGTGTAGTGGCCACTCACCCCTCTCAAGTAACTATTATAATCTACTATTGTATTATGATTCGTCAAATGTTTGAAGAAACGACATATATTTTTTGTTTTTATTTGTTCATAGCTGCTAAATTAAATAAATTAAATTTCTCCTATTCAAAATGTACTGAGTAATTATTAATAAAAAATTAAAATAAGTTTAAAAAATATTAATTTCTCTCATTTCAATGGTGCCCATAGAACGGAAAAGGTCCTGGATTTCTTGAATGTTTATTTGGTCATTGATCAAACACTTGGGATCACCTTAACATATTGCTTCCCAGGAACCTCTCTTTAACATATTGCTTCCCAGTGTATATCCTTTAACATATTGCTTCCCAGTGTTAATCACTTTAACATATTGCTTCCCAATATTTAGGATAAGGTGTACAATAAAAAAATGTTCGCTTTAATAAAGTAAAGGCATAAAAAGTAAATCATAACATGTTAAAATATTAGATTGAAAGTAAATTTATTAGAATTGTTGCGCTATTTGGTCACACAAAGTAAAAAATGGATTTCGGAAGAATCGGTCACGCCACATCATTTGCCACACGTACGAGTTGAGTAGCTCCTTTTTGCTTCATTTAATTTTCTTTATATATTTAATATAGGTTAACTGAATGCCCGGTTAGGTCAACTGTACGCCCTTGACGATTGGTTAGGTTAAGTTGTGATATTTTCGTTAAAACTAACGAAAATATCACGACTTAACCTAACCAATCATCAAGGGCGTACAGTTGACCTAACCGGGCATTCAGTTGACCTAACCGGGCATTCAGTTAACCTACATTAAATATATAAAGAATGCCCGGTTAGGGCATTTATAGCTTTGTTTACGGTCGGTAGGTTATCTCCTAGATTACCAACCTCTTTCTAACCAACCAACCTTTCTCTTTTTAACATATTGCTTCCCAGTGTTAATCACTTTAACATATTGCTTCCCAGGAGGGATCACTTTAACATATTGCTTCCAGAATTCTTTGGGAAGCAATATGTTAAAGGGATCCAACACTTGTTACAGTCATTCGAGTTACTGTTTATAAAAACGTTTCAATGAAGTGATTCTTGCGTGCATTCACAGATAACCTAATCCAGGGCTTCTCAAACTTTTTTCACTTGCGACCCCTTTGGATCAGACAAATTTTTTCGCGACCCTTCACTCAATGTCATAAAAGCAATAGGTACTAACACTGTATATTTATGAAAAAAATAATATTTTCAAATGTTTCTGCGACCCCCAATAATATTTACGCGACCCCTAGTTTGAGAAGCGTGGACCTAATCTACCACTAAATTATTTCAATGTAACCTTCCTTGAATTACTCATTCTATAGGAAAAAAGTTGTGTGTTTTCGGAAGCTCTTTTAATAATAGTGACTTGTATCTGTCGTAATAAAGCAAGTATATTCGTGTATATTCGTGACTTCATGTTTTCGATGACTTAAAATGGCAATTTTGTCTGCTAACATTAAACTTGCACATTTTAGAACTCATACCTCGAGATGCTTTGTGTTAGGTCCGGCTTAATTTAGCCTATAAAAATTATACCCCGTTTTGTTATTCGACTAATATTAAGTTTCGGGGACACCAAATTTCAGTGATCTACCTACTTCATATTTTGGGGCAGTTTGGGTGAGTTTTACTTCTAGGTTGGTTATTTATTTTCCATGTGACCAATTTTCACCTAGTCAGAGATCCATAGAACTGGTGTACCCGAAACTTAATATTTACCAACTATTCATTATCAGATAATTTATCTTACATTTAAGAGGTTTTAATTGCCGCTAAATTATATAAAATTACTTTTGGAGCTTTAATTCTGTGAGTTAACGTAATAAACACGTTTTCACTAACTTAATAAAAGTAAAAGCACGTTATGAGGGAACAATTTGTTAATATTCACAGTACCTGAGTATAAATTTCGATAACTCGAGAATCATATTTTAGCTGTACAGTGAAAGAATTACAGACAAATGAGGTTCTTAAATACTGGAGGGTTACAACTCAGGTGATTTCGTAGAGCGTGTTTTAAGGAATTGCACTTCGTGTTATAGTAAACATTTCCTCTGGAGTTATTTCGTGAGAAACAGTTCCCGATTTAATTCCTTTAAGTCTGTATTAATATTTGCCCAGTTTAGTTTCCTTGAATTCATATTTAATTCTTCAAACGTTTCTTCTGTCTCTCTGGGATGAGTTTTAGGACTGTCAGTTTTTAACCTTGTCTATATATCGACTATGTTATGATTAAGGAAACATGCTTGAGTTACATTTTTATTTATTATTATCTCATTGTTATTTGTCAGAACTAAATCCAAAACGTTCTCATTTCGAGTCGCTTCACAAATTTCCTGGATAAGTGCATAGTTTTTAATGATATCTAATAGCACTGTTGCCTGCATTCTGTCGTTGTCTATAATGTTACCGTGGAACTTCTCAACATATAAAACTTCATCATTTTTCTTCCATGTTATGAATGGGAAGTTAAAATCCTCACAAATTAAAATATTTGGTGGTGGGGTTTTAACTGATTTTAAGGTACTTTCTGTTTAATGTGTAACGAGTTGGAATTCACTCTTGGTGGTGTTTGGTGGTGACCTGTACACGTTCATGATGATTAGGTTTAGTTCTTTTGCTTTTAGAATAAGAATTTCGACTGTGCAGTTGGATTGGTTTACTTTCACTTCTCCTGTATATATATATATATATAAATAATTTTTTTTTCATATAAATACAACCTTCCTCTTCTAGCAAATCTATCCACTGTATATATGTTGTAGTCCTGTATCGCTTTTGCTATATATATATATATATATATATATATATACACATACGAGTGTGTATATATAAAAGGAATAGTCGACTCTTGATATATTTCATGTCATATTCATGTGGTCCATTAGTAAAGAGAGGTTTTAATATTTATTTGCCGTTTCCCCAAACTGATATATAAGCTAGATTTATAGCTGTTTGTCCTCAGAGAATTAGACAACTCCTTCTTGGAGTCTTCTTTCGATTTTTTTTAAAATTTTCTTTCCACTTTTTACTCAATAAAACCTATTTATTTCCCTGTCAAATTCTTTTTTATAAAATTTTATCACTTTTGACATCCTCGTTCATCGCCATTTTTGGATTTCTTAATGGTTTTCTGTCTCTCTTTCAATATATATATGTATATATTTGTATTGTTAATAATGGTTACTGAGGGATATATCTTACACTTGGCACCAGATAAGTTATGAGAGTGTAACTCTTAGTAAGTATTAATTAAGTTTATCCTTTTAGCTCTGTTAAGGCTGCCACCAGAATGATTCTCATTAAATGAAAGTACTGTTTTACTCTTATCAAACAGATACGATTTTATTATTAATTTTCTTTATTATTTTTCAAATTCACTGTTTTCTAGGAAAGCCGAATTTACGTCCGAGGTCCCTGTTCGAATTTTAAAATGCCATACGTATTCCATATCATGGGTAGAAAGAGTTTGGTGAATGTGAAAGATGCTTCGTACCGTCCGTGCTCGTGATATGTTACCGCTTATTCATGGTCGTGATATACGGATGGCATATCATCATAACTGCTCTTCCCACTCACAAATAAACGAAAAGCTAAACGTCAACCAGGGCGACCACCAGTGGCTACGTAACAAATACCAAACTCCTTCGTATGCCACGTGAGATACAATTCACGGAAATGGGTTGCAGAAATTGCAAATAAGGTCACTTTACCGCAACGAACAACTCAAATTTATTTGCATAAACTTGGTTAGAATGGACGTAGGGCTCGCCGAATATAAATCGATGATTTGCATTAGCTGAGGACACGATACGTGAACTTGTAACATTTTGGAAGTCCCAAGTCACAAATACATTCTGCTCAGGAGCTAGTCTCAGTTTAATCAATTCAAGCCCAGTGGACCCACAAGAGTATGGAGAATAGTTAATGGAACATTTCATGCAAATATCCTACAGGATTGGAGAGATCAGTGATTGAAAACGCGTTGGTTTGAGAGTAATATAAAAACAACAGTTTTAATATGTTTAATTGAAAGCTTAACATTACTGTATAATCATCGAAGGACGTCTTAATTCTGTTCAATACATATTCATTTCTGAGAATCAGTATTTCCACTTATTTCAGATGGTTCTTTCGCAGTTAATTCATACACATACGATGCTACTTTTGTCACACCTTACGACTTCTTTCTTCGTTTCATCTGAAAATTAATACCTTACGTGTATGTCACAGTATGTGCCATAGTAAAATTTAATTCTGCTAGAAGTGCTTATTTTGTTTTGGGAGAGCTTTGTATATTAGGACCTGAGGAATTGGAATCGAAGTAGAAATGGAAATAAATCGATATATTTAAAATAATTGAAATCGAAAATTATTTCAATTTTTTTTATGGAAAATCGAAATTAATTTAAAAAAAAAATTGAAATTATAAGAAAATCGAAAATTGTAAGGAAGATATAGTAAATGCATTTTCGAGAAAATTGGAATTAGCAGTTAGGATTAAGATCGTACTTGTTCTTTCCATCTATTTCTCAAGAATAAATTTTAAAATTCCATTTGTACATTCTTCATTAATTTAGCCTTTAACTCAAATGAGTTAAAGGCTATTTTCAGCTGTAAAATTTAATCTTAATCCTTTGGGAAACACAATATCACCAGAGACTCTTGAAAATATTTCAATTGTGAGATGTAATGATTACATGTAATTTCAAAACTGATCTACACCATTCATTTTTGACATACTGAAGAAGTTCGTTTGGTGCATGAATAAAAATAATTAAATTTTTTTATTTATCCGTTTTGCTAATTTGTAAGTTGAGGATTGCTTGTTTTTACGTTGATGTTCATCAAATTTGAACTTATATTTAATACTATAAAGGAATCGTAATAGAACGATAAACGTGAACTCGAAATCGATAATAAATTGATATCGAAAACGGCTAAAAAATCCAAATAAAAAATCCAAATCCGAATTTTGATTCAAGAGAAATAAAAAATCAAATAAATAAATAAATATATGGTATATACAGTATATAGCCTTTGGTTAGCTTCCGCCCGAATTGTTCATTCTGACGAAGGTCAAGCTTTTCACTCCACCTTAGACCTACAGTTAACGTGAAATCCGAACCACGCCCCACCAGCAGCCCAGCGTCTTAACCACTAGACCACCCAGGGTACCCATTTATCTACCAACCACTTTATTGTGTGGAAGGATGAACAGCTGAGTTTTGCTGCGCGCCGGCTGCCGTCAGCGGGTCTCGAACCCTGGGCCGATGGATTCGTAGTCAGCGACGCTAACCTCTACACCACCTCAATGCCCAGAGACGCGTGTTAATAGATTAAGTGAGTTCGAAGGTTTCACTGTTTTACACAAAGCACCACTCCACCCATACATACACACATTCAGGGTAAAAGGATCATTGCTAAGTACACAGAGGGTCAACGTGGTAACGAGACTCCCCCTACGTAAATCATCACCACTGAAAGCAACAATCCTCCTTGTTATCATAATCAAATTAAACAATCTGATTCATAATCATTTCCGCGCCTATGTCGTTAATTTGCATATAGTAAGGTAGATAGATAGTTACTGAGATAGATAGATAGATAAATAGTTACTTAGATAGATAGATAGATAGATAGTCACTTAGAGAGAAAGATAGATAGATAGGGTATCCACTAACGAATGACTTCTTTAAAAGATTAATTGGTATGAGAAGACATAGGATATTGAGTTAAAGGCAGAAGGGAATTAATCAATTGATTTTACTTTGACGGATACTTGAGGATTTGGTGAATATATTAGGGATTGGAGGATGTCTTATTTTGGAACTTTTTTTGGTTGCAGGTAGAATAACACGCAATGGGTGTCTTTGGCTAAGGCCAGAAACATGTAAAACAACAATTTCCGCCTTTTTCTGAGGAGTACTGTATAACTCGCTTCCATATTAGTCATTGCGTGTTATTCTACCTGCAACAGAAAAAAAGGTCCCAAAACAAGACATCAATTTGAACATTTGTTTTAGTTCTAAATGTATTACTTTTGGAAATTTAATTTAAAATAAATTTTCCTATGAGACCGGACTTATGGGACACCCTGTATATATAGATATATGTTTGGATGTTTGTTTTGCCGGTGTGACGGTTATACGTGTTTCGATCGAAGTCCGAATAAAAGCGGTATTACAGTAAAAATCCTGCAGTTGATCAGTTTTAAACGGTGCCGATATTGTGAGTTAATTCATAATGCACAGTAGTATTTCTCTTTAAAAAGTAAAAATTGTGGCATATGTCAAAAAAGTAAATAAAAACGAAGCGAATTAATCTATACAGCATTTTTCTGAGTGTTTCTTTGTGAAGGAAATTAGTTGACCTTCGAAATTCCTACAAATATTCCCCTATTATCCCCCGCGTCCACAGTCGCGAGCACCAATCAGTGAGAAGTATACAGCGTGGCACATCCCCATCCCCTGAAGTAACGGAAAATACTTTCCCTCACTCAGCTTGAGTTAACCCCCACCCAATACTACCCACAATACCCTTTTTGAGTCAATTTTGTGCACCAGCGGCTACCCTCAGGCAGTAACATGGAAATGGTAAATAAATTCCTGCAACTCTGTGGTATCCGCAACGATGCAACTAATGAAGTAAAGGCGATGAGGTGCGATCTCTGCCAGTTGTTTTTTGATTTCGGATGCCTAGAATAGGAAGATGAAAAAATCTCCCTCATACGAACGCGAAGCAATTTAATGGGATAAAATTTTTCTGCGAAAACTGCATGACCGAAATAGCTCTTTTACGATATTTAAATCAGAAAGAGACTATGAGAAGAAAATAAAAGAAGAAAGTGTGAATAAAGAACGGAGGAAAAACGGAAGAAACGAGGAAAGGCGATGTAGAAATAAATCAAATACCGTCACCAGTGGTGAGCTGCCAAAATTTTAACAACCGGTTCGCTAAGCTGCCAAAATTTTAATCACCGGGTTCTGTATAAAAAATTCTGAATTCGGCAATAAAAAATTGACAACCCTTCCCACCCCACCCTTTCGCAATTTTAATTAAATTAATTATCTCGCTATTTGCCTTTTTCAAGTGTCTGCATTTTATGATTCAGCTAGGTATTAATAACTGCATGACAATTAATTAGTATAGTTAATTAGAGAAATAGACGTTTCTAATGAAATCAGAAAAGAAGAATTATTTAATAAAAACCGATGAATCATATTATCTACATAGTTAAAATTAAATTGCTCAGTCAACTTTAGCAATAATGAATTATTAGGCAAAACAAATATCAGTACATCTATGCTTTTAAATATATTTTTTTTAAATTTAAACATTTTTACGTACCTTATTATTACTTATTACGGTAATAATTTTCAAATGGCTTCTTGGTTTTCTCCGTAAACTGTCGTTTTGGATACACGAACTCTGGTATCTAAAGCGGATCGATGACTTCTCATCCATGATTTGACATATGTTAACGGGTTCCAGAAGCTTAATGGTTTCCCCAACAAGTTGATGATCATAAAGCATGATATGTGTTTAGTTGTTAAACTTGCTCTTCTATCACTGCAAATAATATTCATCACCGAAAAACCTCTTTCTGCTTCTGAGAGCCCTCTTCAGCGTCCAGCAAAAAAGTTAACAACCGGTTCTTATTTTCAAAAAGATTTTAACAACCGGTTCGCGCGAACCGGTGCGAACCGGTCCAGCTCACCACTGACCGTCACTCAACGAAGCCGAAACCATACAGACAAAAGAGAGTATAAAAACAACAGATAGTATAAAGGCAACGAAGGACAATGGCACAAATAAGAAAAGACAAGAGTGTAAACAAGAAAACGGAGTGAAACTGTCCTCCAATAAGGAGCAACAAACAAAGGCCCCGAGTAAATATGGGGAAGGAATTATATGCAGATATTATATAAAAGATAATTGCAGATATAAAAGTGGACAATGTATATATGAACATCTCCCAGTATGCAATTTCTTCTATAATAATGGTCATTGTAAATTTGGAGACAGGTGCAAATTCCACCACCCGGACATCTGCAGGACTTACGCAAAATATGGAACCTGCAAATATGGGAAAAAATGCTACTATCAACATCTCCCGACGAACCCAAAAGACAAAGGACAAAGTTTAAAGGGCAATAGGAATAACAATAGGAACAACAAGGGGAACACAATAGGCGAAAAAAAAAATTTCAACATCGCAAACACGATACGGCTGCTAAATGTCATCCAACGCATGCAGTTGACACAACTGGAAACCCCTGAGCCAAACCGCTTCTGACCAAGAAGCTTCCAGAACAGGTAGGCGGAAACGGGTCTCTTTCGGAGGACCATAGGGCAACGAAACAAGCGACACTGAAGGAAAACGAACTTGAACTGCACAAGGGACAACGAAAAAAACAAAGAACATAAATATTGTCATGGCTAATATTAAAAGAATAAGACCAAACCAATCACTCAACAAAGATTCGTACCTGAAAGGATTTATTAACGAAACAAAGGCGGACATCGCATGCTTCACAGAAACTCATGTTAAAGATTGCCAAGGAAGTTGTGAAAACTGCGAACACTGTACTGCTAAGAAAGAGATAAATATGGAGGGTTTCAACTTAATAAGAGCGGATAGAACATCGAGACGTAAAGGTGGCTGTGCTATATATGTACATGAAGGTCATATGACAGAGACGGTAATAAGTAAATCACACAACTTTGTGGAATTCCTAGCAGTGAAAATAGAAAAACTAAACGTGATACTGATAGTCATCTATAGTCCTCCAAACACTCCAACTGAAAAATTCTCGGAGGCCATTGATGATATCAGGAACCTAATAAAGGCCATGAATCCTCCATCCCCCAATATAATGGTCTGCGGAGACTTTAACTTTCCATTTATAAAATACAAAAAGGTGGATAGGAATATACTCTAGACATACACCAGGACAAGGGTGGCACAAGAGAAAAGCAGAAGCAAGCAAAAATGTTGATGGCTCTCACAAATGAGTTTATGCTGACACAGGAGATAACAGAAAATATCAGGAAAAATAACTGTCTAGATCTGGTATTCAAGAATAACACGAACTTGATTGCCGATATAAAAATAACCTCAACCATTATCTTAGACCACAACTTAATCGAGATATCAACAAATATGGCGACAACATTAAAAGATAATTCACATATTGAGGAAAGAAGCAAATTTGGGGCCTTTAACTTAAACTCCAAGACTATAAATTGAGAAGCAATCAGATCGCGCATGGTCCAAATAGAGTGGAGAACAGTTTTAGACAACAAAACAACTGAAAAAATGCTAACAACCCTGGAAGAAAAGACGCTGAGAATTTTAGAAAAATATGCTCCGAAATCACAGCCAAAAGGAAAGAGGAGCTGGCTAGAGTGGTAAAAGAGAAGAATATTCCGCAAAGAAAGAGAATGGAGGCGAAGTTAGTCAACTGCGGAGATAATGCCAGGAAAGTAATACAAAAAAACTGGAGGGTATAGATAGGGAAATACAAACCCTGATTAAGGACCATACAGAGAGGGAAAAGGAAAAGGCGGTAGAAGCAATAAAGTAAAATCCAAAATACTTCTATAGCTATGCATAAAGGAAAACAAAAACGCGCCACTATCGGGCCGTTAAGAAAGAGAAATAATGAACTAACTGACGACCTAAAAGAAATTATCTGAAACATTGAAAGCCCAGTATGATTAGTTTTCAGTACCCCAAAAGTGACAAAGCGATACCTAACATAGATGCATTCTTTGAAGAGAAATTGCAAGGAGAGTATATAACAGACTTTGATTTTACCCCAGAAGATGTAGCGAGAGCTATAGGACAAATGAAACTACATTCAGCTGCAGGTCCGGACAATTGGAACGCATTATTGATTAAAAACTGTAAAAATTAAATAACTACACCTTTATACTGGATATGGAGAAGATCCCTAGACACTGGGGAAATACCGAGCATCTTGAAAAGAGCAAACATTGTCCCTATATATAAAGGAGGGGATAGATCTCAAGCAAAGAACTATAGACCAGTGTCATTGACGTCCCACCTCACGAAAGTATTTGAAAGAATAGTTAGAGAGAAAATCTGCGATTTCTTGGAGACTCTGGAAAGATTCATCGAAAATCAGCACGGATTCCGATCAGTAGATCATGCCTATCACAACTAATAGAGCATTTTAACAATATCTTAGATGCACTGGAAGGCAAGGACAACTACGATGTCTTATACACGGATTTTTCTATAGCTTTCGACAAATGTGATTATGGTATAATAGTACATAAAATGAAATATATGGGAATAACAGGCAAAGTGGGAAAATGGATCTACAACTTCCTCAGAGAACGTCTACAGGTCGTCAGAATTCAAGGTACAGTGTATCATCATCAGAATCAGAAGTACGTAGCTCAGTACCACAAGGTACAGTACTGGCCCCACTCCTGTTCATTATCATGCTAACAGACAGACAGCGGAGTAAACAGCAACAGTATAGTAACATCCTTTGCAGACGATACAAAGATCAGCAGAAAAATCAGCGATGTAAATGAAGTGGAGGCCTTGCAGAGGGACACGAACAAAATATACAAATGGTCAGAAGACGACACCATGACATTTAACACCGAGAAATTTCAGCTCTTGAGATATGGTAGAAATAAGGAACTTAAACAGACTGCATATTATGTTCTAGATCAGTGGTCGGCGAACAGGGGTAAATTACCCCAAATGGGGGTACATTTAAAATTTTGGGGTAATGCGTGCGGTATGAGAGACACCATATGCAACAATTTTAAGAGCAATTGGCTTGTTTTTTGTTACTTTGAAGTCGGGGGTAATTTCATTTTACTCAAATAGATTTTTGGGTAATACCCAAAAAAGTTCCCCGACCCATGCTCTAGATAGACAGGAAATTCAGAGAAGCACGAAAGCGATCGATCTGGGGTAATAATGACCGATGATGCGAAATTCGAAACACAAAATCAGATAGCGATAAATAAATCAAAAATGTCGCGGACAGGTACTAAGAACGTTCAAAAGAAGGGACATGACAGTAATGATTCCCCTGCTGAGAACACTGATTACACCATAACTTGAATACTGCTCAGTCTTAACGTCCCCATATAAAAAGGAAGAAAACTAATAGACTAGAAGAAACTCAGAGACATTTCACAGCAAAGATTGATGGCCTCAAAGAGTTCAACTACTGGGAAAGACTCCGTAAACTACGTAAATCTGTACTCCCTGGAAAGAAAAAGAGAGAGTTACACCATAATCTACATATGGAAAGTGTTTGAAAAACTGATACCAAACCTCAAACTAAACCCAATTACCATTCAAACAACATATGCCCTTGGCCCCTCCTTCCTGCATTAAAAAAATCTCATACCTCTCCTATGTTCAGAAATTTAGTTATTCTAAAACTAAATGACTTGTATAAACTTACTGTCCGTATGAGTATGTACAAAGTTAGTTGCTAATAAGAGAAACATTACTTCGCCCATTCACAGAGCGATTACCCACCCGATCAAAACAACCATAATCATAACACAGAGTTTCTAATGATTTCATGCATAACCCAAATTATTCAATACGAATTGCAGGAAATGCTCTCTCCTACAAAGGGGCAGATATCTGGAACGTTATACCTTTAAATATCAGACAAGCACCATCATTAATTTAGTTTGGCAAATCACTAAAGGAACACTTTATTAACTCCTATTAATGCGTATATATGTATATGCAACTTGTAAATATTACTAAACAAAGAAAATTACCTATTATCACTAGGCAACAAATTTCAACTTTTTTTTTGTTACAGACACGTGAACTACTGATTCCTACTAAAGCGCTGATGCTGATTTCAGATCTGATATCAAAATTTCTCTATCACGTCCAGATTTTGTGTAACCGAAAACCCCTATTTTTCATTTTTTCTCACCCGCTTCTATTACGAAAGCCGTCTAAGCTACTTTTCCGTGCCACGTTTTATGTTAAGCATACTTAAATAATTAGTGAACAGGGATGTCTTTCCTCCTTTATTCTGGCTTAAGACAGACAGCGGAATTCCGCTGGCGGAGTTACCACCCCTGCGCCCAACCATCCACCCAAAGCGCGTTAGTATTTTGTTGTTACTACTGAAAGGCAAATTCCTGTTCTTAAGTGAAACTTTGGTGTGTCCTCTTCCTTTGTCGCTTGTAGGATGACGAGCTCTCCTTCTGCAGGAACCAACAATAATCTCCCATCATATTTGGGTTGAAATTACCTTGGTATCTGTTTTCCATAACTGAGATCTGTTGGTGGAAGCGCTCACCATGCTCGTCACTTACAGCCCCAAGGTTGGCCGGGAAGAAGTCAAGATGAGAATGTAAAAAATGAATTTTCAAAGACATTCTGCATCCCATTATTTCATAAGATTTAAGCATGTTTTCTACGAGTTTACGGTGGTTTTCAGCTTTGTGGTTTCCAAGAAAATTTTTGACAACTTCAACGAAAGATGTCCATGCTCCTAGTTCATTCTCATTTAGGTTAGATGGAAACGATGAGTCGTGGATGACACTGCGGATCTGTGGTCCAGTGAAAACTCCAGCTTCTAGCTTAGCATCTATCAATATTCCTTTGAATTTATCCTTTAAATATTGGAAACCACTACCTTGATGATACATACCCTTCACGAAATTTTTCATAAGGCCAAGTTTAATGTGAAGTGGTGGAAGATGTACTTTCTGAGGGTCAATAAGTGCTGGGTGTTTCACATTGTATTTACCAACAACATGTTCAGTTCTAGATGGCCAATCATGTTTTTTGTAGTGGTTCTTGTCATCTCTGCTGTTCCATAGACACAAAAAGCACATATGCTTTGTGTAGCCCAACTGTAACCCAAGAAGTAATGATACAACTTTAAGGTCGCCACAAATATTCCATGTGTGGTCCTTATATTTGATGAGTCTTAGCAGCAGTTTCATCGATTCATAAGTCTCATTAAGGCCAGTGGCATGTGCTACAGGTATTGAAGGTTTTTCATTGCCGTTGTGCAGTAATACAGCTTTAAGGCTAGCTTTACTAGAGTCAATGAACAGTCTCCATTCTTTTGGATCATAGCGACAGCCAATCCCTTGCATCAGACCACTGATATCGTGGCAGAAACAAACGTTTTCTTCCTGTAAGTAAAATGATGAAAACTGCAAATGGCGATGGCGGAAATGGAAAACTTTGGTGTTTGGTTGGAGAAGATTAAATTCTTGAAGTCTTGAACCAAGCAACTCTGCCTTTTCTTTTGGTAATTCCAAATCGCGCACTAAGTCATTTAACTCCGCTTGACTTAACAAATGTGGGGAAATATTTGCATCTGGAACATATATGCCATCTTTCCCTGTTTCTATATCACTAGCAGAATCTTCAGATGAACTGCTGTCTGTTATCGTTGCTGGTGGAACTGGTGGTGGATTTGTTTCATCATGTGGTACTGGTTTCATTGCTGATTCGCAGTTTGGGTACGTGATCATTGATTTGTTTTTCTTTGTGAAACCAGCAATCTTTGTCAAACAAAAATAACAATCATTGAAGTGATTTTTCGGCTCACGCCAAACCATGGGGACTGAGAACGGCATAGCTTTTCTTTTACCATTCATCCAAGCTATTAACATTGCATTGCACTGTGCACAGCAAATATGTGGTGCCCAGTCCCTCTGTTGGTCTCCTAACTTACAGTCAAAATAACACTTGTAGGCAAGTTTAATCTTTGTCGTTATGTTTCTACGTTGTGGCTTAGGTGTATATTGTCCACAGACAAAGCAGAAGTTGTCTGGGTGATTTACACAAGCACGTCTATTTGATGCCATTTTGAATTACCATACAATATCTGAAAAAACGTAGAAAGTAATTATTACGATGTGCAAAATAAAAAGAAATACACACCGTAGTACAAAACAAATGCTATAAAAAACACACAAGTCACCACAACCTGTCACTTGCTCATCAGCAGAGAGCTTCAACAACCGTTCTGCTTGACTGTCACGTAGCGACTGACCGTTGGGCCGTTGCCCGTTACTATGCTCTTGACTCAGTGTTGCCAACTCGGGATAAATTTTATTTATCAAAATTGTTCGAATTTGTATATAGTTGGCAAAAAAAATTGCTTTAACCTTGAAAAGCAAGTTTCATATTACTGGCATTAAGCCGATTAAAACCAAAATCTGGACGTGGTAGAAAATTTTACTAAAAGTGATTTGCATTTTACACAAAATCTAGACGTGATAGAAAAAATCTAATTATAGATTTGAAATCAGCATACCGAAATTAGCTAGGAGCACCTATTTGGTCTTCTGTAACAAAATCTTTGTTGCCTAGTGTTATATATGGAAAATTCACAATCTTAAATCGGGTGCCATCACAAGTTATATAAATTATATGTTAAAAGTCTCCATTATATTACGCTATATTTATAATGTGCCTCATTTATCTGTATTTTTATAACTTTAAGATTGTATCATCATTTCTAATTTGTAATAATAGAAATTAATTATTATTGGTATTTCAACATGTTCTGTCTACCGTATTGTTTACCATTTTTCTTTTCTATTATTTCTAATTATTATTATTTCTATTATTATACCGTATTGTTTACCACCTCTTTTTCTATTATTTTAAAAATTATTTCAATTTTCATTTGTAATGACAGAATTAACTAAATGCGAATTTATTTTATTTTTTACTAATTTTATTTATACTTCTTATTTTCCTTTGTAAAAATTGAAATGACTCTCATACATTTTGGCTGAAAAGCTATCGTCATGCTTCCCAACGGCATATTCAGATAAGAATACTGCCATTATTATAGGCAAAAAGTGATTACACACATACACACACATATTTATATTATATATATATATATATATATATATATATATATATATATATATATGCATACTGTATATGGGATGAATTTCACAATTAAACACGTGAAATGAATGAATGATGCAAACCCACAAGGAAAAAGAAAAATTATTCCAAGGCCTTTTGTGTATTCAGAAGTAAGTACACTTCGTCATTCCCTGACGAGGTGTACTTCTGAACACACGAAAGGCCTTGGAATCATTTTTCTTTTTCCTTGTGGGTTTGCATTATATATATATAATATATAGTTGGTTTTGGGGTTGTTTAACCTCCTTTGCAACATCTTAGGTCATATAACGGAGAAGACCTACAGCTTTATATAGAATCCTAACCACAGGTCGCTACCTCATCTAGACACAGAGGAGGGTCACCGATCCAACTACTACCCACACCTAACGTCGCTCAACTTTACCGATTTAACGGGAAGCATTGCCACGACGTAGTAAATAAGTAAATAAGTGAATAGATAGTGGAATATAGTAAGATACAATACAAATTCAATTAACAAAATGGAATATCAAACTTTGAATCAATATTAAAGTTTATAAGTCTCTGTTACAGAATTAATTTCTGTTTGATGAAATTTTTAACATACTCACATTCCATGAGATAAGGGATTTTCTCTTATTAATCTCTGAAGGTACTCTTTCCTTTGATCTTGTACGCACTTGCCAGTTCTGCATTCTTTACTGATGTCGGTATGGAGAGCATCATTTAAATTTTGACACTTTGAAATATATACAAAGCTAATAGACGTGTGGTACATACTTTCTATTGTAAACTGTGCTTTTTATGTTTGTATAATGTGTGTGTAGAGAGAGAGAGAGAGAGAGAGAGAGAGAGAGAGAGAGAAGTAGATGAGAAAATATATATAGGGAGAGATAGATAGAGAGAGAAGTAGATGAGAAATATATATATATATATATATAGAGAGAGAGAGAGAGAGAGAGAAGTAGATGAAAATGGCGCTAGGACAATTCGGTACTGGACAATTCGGTAGTGGACAAATCGGTACAGGACAATTCGGTACCGGACAATTTGGTACGAGGACAATTTGGTACGAGGAAAAAAATCAAAAAATTTAAACCTTTATTGACAATAAATTTGCAAAATAAAAAAAGGAATGTAATTTAATCATGGAATCATAATTCAAATTATTAAACATTAAATTTTAAAATTTTATATTATATGCAATACCTCTCAGAAAGTTGAGTTTGTTTGTGGAATCATATTTCTGAAGCAAATTTAGGATACGTTGGTTAATATCTCTGTATTTTATATATATAATATATATATATATATATATATATAGAATAAAAACAACTGAAGAAATGCTAACAACCTTGGAGGAAAAAACGCTGAGAATTTTAGAAAAATATGCTCCGAAATCACAGCCAAAAGGAAAGAGGAGCTGGCTAGAAAGGCAAAAGAGAAGACTATTCCGCAAAAGAAAGAGAGTGGAGGCGAAGTTAGGTAACTGCGGAGATAATGACAGGAAAGCAATAAAAGAAAAACTGGAGGGTATCGATAGGGAAATACAAGCCCTGATTATGGACCATACAGAGAGGGAAGAGGAAAAGGCGGTAGAAGCAATAAAGGAAAATCCGAAATACTTCTATAGCTATGCAAAAAGGAAAACAAAAACGGCGCGCCGCTATTGGGCCCTTAAGGACGGGAAACAATGAACTAACCGACGATCCAAAAGAAATATCTGATACATTGAGAGCTCAATATGAATCAGTTTTCAGTACCCCAAAAAGTGACAAAGCGATACCTGACATAAATGCATTCTTTGAAGAGGAATTGCAAGGAGAGTATATAACAGACTTTGATTTTACACCAGAAGATGTAGCGAGAGCTATAGGACAAATGAAACTACATTCAACTGCAGGTCCGGACAATTGGAACGCATTATTGATTAAAAACTGTAAAAATGAAATAGCTACACCTTTATACTGGATATGGAGAAGATCCCTAGACACTGGGGAAATACAGAGCATCTTGAAAAGAGCAAACATTGTCCCTATATATAAAGAAGGGGACAGATCTCAAGCAAAGAACTATAGACCAGTGTCATTGACGTCCCACCTCACCAAAGTATTTGAAAGAATAGTTAGAGAGAAAATTTATGATTTCCTGGAGACACGGGAAAGATTCAACGAAAATCAGCATGGATTCCTAGCAGGTAGATCATGCCTATCACAACCAGTGGCGTATCAAGGGAGGGGCGAGAGGGGCGGCAAATTACTGTCAGGCGGCCGCAGTATGCAAAATTTTGGGTTTTTATGTTTTAAAATGCAACCCTCCAAAAAATTATATCTCATCATTGTCGCGCGTCAAGCGAGTCTCTGATACGCGGTGGAGTGCTAAGTATGATGCTGTTTCTAGTCTTAAGAAGAACTTGACTCACGTTGTTAGTGCCTTGGAAGAACTGAGTGAAGGGGTCTCCGAAAATCTGGACACAAAGGGTGATGCTGAAGCTCTGTTGACCTCCATCATGTCATACACATTCATTGTGTACTTATTTTTCTGGGATCCAGTGCTGAAAGAAATCAATGATGCTTAGCTATATTTTCAAAGAAAGGGACTTGCTTTGGACCAGTGTGCATTAAAAATGAACTCTTTATCCGTGTTTTTAACTAATGAACGAGAGGCAGTAGTATCAAACGCTGCAGATGCCGCCGAAGAGTTCTGTAATGAAATGGATATCAGTATAGACCGCAGAGTCAGGAGACGGAGAAGAATGCCTGGAGAGCAAGCTCGTGATGCTGGATTGACCGTGCAAGAGGATGTACGCAGAGAATTTTTTGAAATCATGGATCGTTTATTAGCAGAAATTGAAAAACAACGCACAGTGTGTCTTAAAAACATGAATGATCGCTTTGAATTTCTGTCTCCTTCGTACCTTTTGAATCAGTCCAAAGATGAAGAAATTAATACCAAGGTCAATAATTTTTCTTCCATCTACAATGACATTAATCCAGGAAGTCTACTGGAAGAAATAAAGCGTTTGCGCAGACATTTGCGCAGTTTCGAAAGCATAAGCGTCGACGATGATCCAAAGAACTGGGATATGTTAAAACTACTTCAGTGGATCGTTAAATGGGATCTAGTGGAATCTTTGCCTCATATAACAATTGCCCTCCGGATCTGTCTAACTACATGCATGTCCGTGGCAAGTTGCGAACGAAGTTTCTCGAAACTGAAACTTATAAAAACTTACCTCAGGTCAACTATAAGTCAATCTAGACTGAGCAATTTGGCGATTATTTCAATTGAACGCGAAGTTGCAGAGACAATGGACATAGAAAAAATCATTCATGAATTTTCTGTTATGAAAGTCCGAAAATTTAACTAGGCATTATACATTATATAGTTATTGTTAAAATTATGTAGTGTATTATGTATGGTACATTATGTAGTATTGTTAAAATTGAAGTTGCTTATTTAAGTTTTTCTTCCAATAAAAGTTTTGTTTAGAAGTGTATTTTTGTAAAGGAATTGTTTTTAAAATTGAAAATTGTTGCAAAGGGGGGGGGGGGGGGGGGCGTTGGCATTTTCGCCCCGAGCGGCAAAAAGTATTGGTACGCCTCTGATCACAACTAATAGAGCACTACAACAATATCCTAGATGCATTGGAAGGCAATGACAACTACGATGTTATATACACAGATTTTGCTAAAGCTTTCGATAAATGTGACCATGGTATAATAGCACATAAAATTAAAGAAATGGAAATAACAGGCAAAGTGGGAAAATGGATCTACAACTTCCTTAGTGATCGTCTGCAGGTCGTCAAAATTCAAGGTATATCATCAGAATCGGAAGTACGCAGCTCAGTACCACAAGGGACAGTACTGGCCCCACTCCTGTTCATTATCATGCTAACAGACATAGACAGCGGAGTAAACAGCAATAGTATAGTAACATACTTTGCAGACGATACAAAGATCAGCAGAAAAATCAGCGATGTATATGACGTGGAGGCCTTGCAGAGGGACACGAACAAAATATACAAATGGTCAGAAGACAACAACATGTCATTCAACGCCGAGAAATTTCAGCTCTTGAGATATGGTAGAAAAGAAGAACTTAAACAGACTGCATATTATGCTCCAGATAGATAGGAAATTCAGAGAAGCACGAAAGCAATTGATCTCGGGATAATAATGACAGATGATGCGAAATTCGAAACACAAAATCAGATAGCGATAAATAAAGCAAAAGAGTCGCCCGGACAGGTTCTAAGAACGTTCAAGAGAAGGGACAGGACAGTAATGATTCCCCTGCTAAAAACTCTGATTATACCAAAACTTGAATACTGCTCAGTTTTGACGTCCCCATATAAAAAGGAAGAAACTAATAAACTAGAAGAAACGCAAAGGCATTTCACAGCCAAGATTGATGGCTGCAAAGAACTCAACTACCGGGAAAGACTACATAAACTAAATCTGTACTTACTGGAAAGAAGAAGAGAGAGGTACATCATAATCTACATATGGAAAATGATCGAAAAACTGGTACCAAACCTAAAACTAAACCCAATTACCATTCAAACAACACTGGAAAGTAGGAAAGGCAGAATGTGTAGTGTTCCCAAATTAAAGGTCCGACAAGGGACCTCCTCAACCCTGAAGGAAAATAGCTTGGTTGTCAGGGGGCCAAGACTTTCCAACCAGCTTCCTAAGGACCTCAGAAACGTAACGGGGGTCAAAGTTGAAGTCTTCAAGTAAAGACTGGATGCCTGGCTCAGTACCAGATGAGCCGGGCGTGCCTGGCTATGTACGGTGGAGAGCGCAAGAAAGCAACTCGCTCCTCCACCAGGCCAGACCTAGAGGCGGGGCCACCAGCTTGACCTCCGTGTGAAGAGAGACCAACGCACGAAACAACATAAGGTTCATAAGGTAAGGATATATATATATATATATATATATATATATATGAGAGAGAGAGAGAGAGAGAGAGAGAGAGACACACACATACACAGATTTTAAATTACCAATTAACATTGACACTAACATTCGAGAAGACATTCCTTCCTCAATAAATGTTGTTGTAATTCAGTGAAATTCGTTGTATATTAAGTTTGATGAGAGTAGGTTATGTTAGGTCAAGTATAAAGGTATAAATAAATAAAAAACAAAACTAAAGTAATATGAAGCGGTATATTTAATTTACCCTAAACTGGTGAATTTGTTAGTTCTTTCGAGTATTCGGGTATTCGGGTATTCTCTGGTATTTTCCTTTATTTTTGTTTCAGACGCTTTTAAAATGTTAATTTTCATCTTAATTGCTTGAAATATTTCAGCAAAATTAAGTATTCATTATTCAATGTTAATTGCTTTGGTTATTTGGTGTATACCGTTCAACGAGACTATTATTTATAAATCTAATGAAACAGTAAAATATTGGGATCATATGTACTTACAGTTCAGATTAGTGGTATTGCTGTATTTATGCATACCGGCAAAAAAACCATAGTATATCATGTCTGTTATTAAAATATAAATCCAAATTTTGCATATTACCTAAAAGTAGAACATTGTAAATAAAAGTAGACATTTCGGTAGATATTTCGTTATCCCAATTTTGTGAATTCTGGAGTGTCTAATGCGTTAGACATTTCAATTGTTTAAGCATTTCGTTAAACACTTCAATTAACCAATCGAAATGTCTGAATTGTACCAGTTTTGTAAACAAGTGGAAGAGTACTCTCAAATGTCTAATGAAATATTTAATGAATTGTTTAACAATGAATTATTTAACATATAAACGTTTAAGGCGTTTACTTTTATATAAAGAGAAGGGTTATTACATTACTCTCAAAACAGTAACCTTTTAAATACCTGAATTAATTCGCTAAGACTACGCTTTGCAAGGGCATTGTTTTGCTTCTCAGTTCTGGAATCAGTTTGGTTGCTCTGAACTCCTGAACTCCCGAACTCTTTCTAATTTATCAGTGTCCTTTCTTAAGCAAAGACTGTCCAAATTAGAGATTGAATTGACTTTATTTTATGATCTACAACGCTATATAAAACTAGTACGTGCAGAAATCATACCTGTACATACATACTTACTAGTATATATTAGTTTCTACGCTCATCCTATACTCAGTAGCTTATTTATTTTTACAGGCATCTTATAGCTTTGAAACAAGTCTAAGCAAAGATCCGCAACATGCAGCAACATTGCCATGTACATCGGATGTCAGCGTACTGACGAGACTCTCGGTACATTACATAAAGAATGAACTAATCCACTTCCGTCACATTGAAACTATATCTAATTGATAGAAAACAAATTTATAGACTTTTCATAAATTTTTAGATCTGATTTTATCAAACAAAATTAAAATGTTTTCGAAAATATTAAATTAATTGTATTAAATTGACTGTGCATGCTTGGACCACTTATTATCAGTAACGAGTAAATTTTCATGCAAATCTATTTTTAATTTCGTTTAAAATACTATGAAAAGAACTGCATTTGCTTTCTGCCATAGAACCCAAAATCCAACGACTATGCTTGGCTTAGGTGGCTCAAGTTTCCCGTAGACAGTAAATAAAAAAAATTACTAAAAAAACAGTTGGTATACCCTAATATTTCTAACCACATTTTAGAATTCCGTCGTGTGTGAAAGGTTGAGAAACACCACTCTAGTCTCTATGTCTAACCCTTTCTTTGTGCACTATCGGAGGAGTTTATGACAACAGTCAAGGGGTACAGTCTGACCAACTGGAGTGCTCACTATGAGAAATAATGATGATAATAATAATAATAATAATAATAATAACTTCAACAGTCATTATAGGGCTCCTATAGCTATAGCTATGGAGAACAGTTAATATTGCAGTGAAATCAGTTCAAGTCACCACTGATTGACAGCATACCATTTTTCAGTCGGAAGGATTTTCTAAACGTCATGAATGGTAGGAAGAAACACAATCTGCTCGAAATAAAAAATTATTGACGGACCAAATCGTCGATAGATCATATCACAAAAATAGATTATCTCATTATCTCATTTAAATGTTTTTACCTGTATCGTTGCTGTCTTGGGAGAAAGACACGCAAAGAGCATTAATAGAGAGACGTACAGTATATTTAGTATTGAATGAGTCATGAAAAAACTAATTTTTCCAAAGGAAATGTTCACTTTCGGATGATACAAATCAAATTGATTGTCCTCATTATTGATTTATATATATATATATATATATATATATATGATATATCAGTGGCGTGCAGTCAGGGTAAGCGGGGCATGCGCCGCCTACCAATTAAAAGTCAAATTACAAAACGTCAGTATATTACTACAGTAATCAAAAACTATATAAAGTTGTGATGCTTGTATAATATTTATAATATATATGATGAATAAAACCACGAAGGAAGGAAAAACACAGAATGGTGCTCAAGCGTTTTCGTCTAATGACATCTCAGGATGTCGTTAGACGAAAGCGCTTGAGCATATTCTGTTTCCTTTCCTTCGTGTGGTTTATTCATCATAAATATTTTTCACGTGTTACTTTCGCGAAATAATTTTCATATATATATATATATATATATATATATATATATATATATATATATATATATATATTTGCAGCTACCGCTTACTCTGTGGACACACCCATCGCACGCCACTGATATATATATATATATATATATATATTATATATATATATATATATATATATATATATAAGTTGACACAAAACTTAGGCATGGTATTTCGGCAAGCAGCAGATTAAGTGTGTCATAAGTCATAATGAGACTTCCACACATTTCTGATCTTCTGATCTTTACCGGAAGAAACATGTCCTTCAGTCATGATCGTAATCATCATATTCATATTCATATTTAAAACCTACGTACGTAATATAGGTCTGAATGCGTAACCCACCAAGAGCAAAATGAACATTAAGTTTGTGGTTCTCCCCCTTTCGTCATGAATTATAATGTTTTGCTTTCTTGAAAACGTTTTTATATATATATATATATATATATATTATATATATATAGTACAGGGTGTCCCGTAAGTCTGGACCCATAGGGCAAAATTAATAAAATTACAAAATAGTCCAAAAATTTATTACATAATCTGTTCAAAGTGTCCGCCGTTGTGTCGCACACATAGTTCAAGACGCAATCTCCACTGCGACAGCATTTCTGAATCACAGTCGCAGAAATTTCTTGACACGCCTCCACAATGCGTGCTTTAAGGTGGAAAATGTCTGAATTTTGACCTCGTACACTTTGGCTTTCAAGTGGCCCCACAAATAAAAATCCAGCGGAGTAAGATCAGGGCTCCTTGGTGGAAACTCAACATGTCCTCGTCGTCCAATCCAGTGTTCTGGAAACTGTGTGGTAGGTAATTTCTAACCGTCGTGGCGTAATGCGGAGGGGCGCCATCCTGCTGAAACCACTCCGGGTAGTCGCCTGCTGGGTTCAACATGCTTGGAAATGCTTCCTCCTGCAACATCTTGAGGTACGTGTCACCGGTTACCGTCACGTCAAAGAAGAAGGGACCAACGATTCTGTCTTCCATATCCCACACCAAACCATGAGGCGTTGGGCACCTTGTTCCTTGGAAGGATCAAACCAATGAGGATTTGTTGGTGACCAGTATCGAGTGTTCTGACGGTTGACTTCCCCAGAAACATAAAAGTTCGCTTCATCAGAGAACAGAATTTTTTATGGGAACGTCTCATCACTCACGCATTGTTCTTCTGCCCATTCGCAAAACTGAACTCGCCTATCAGGATCATCTTCACTTAAACGCTGATGGAGTTGCAGTTGTATGGATGCAGTGATGAAGTTTCAAGATGCGGTGGATGCTGCTCTTGGAGATCCCAGTTTCGCTGGACATGCGTCGAAGTGACTTCTTGGGACTGACAGCGAAGCTAGCCAACACATTGGTACTGGTTTCGTCTTCCGTAACAGTCCTTGAAGGTCCTCTGCGAGGCTTGTCAGCTACGGATCAGTTTCCTTAAATTTGGCTATCAACTTGCCAACACATCTGTGTGTGATTGGTGCGCGGTCTGGATGCATATTGTTGAATTCTTCGGCCACTTCCCGGTGACTGCGGGTCCCGACCAGCAAAATAACTTGAACTCTCTCCTCTCTAGTCAGTGACATGGTTTACCTGCAACATAATAAAAAAATATATTATAAATCCCTATGGGTCCAGACTTATGGGACACCCTGTATATCCCAAGATAAAGTATTATTTCTTTTAACAAAACTCAATGGGGTTACTTTATCTTTATACTATATATATATATATATACACACAGTAATTCACACTTTTTACTTTAGTTTTATTAAATGTGATACAACGCGCAAAGAAAATTAAAAACGATTCCGAGCAAAACTTTCTCAAGGGTCTTGTAATAGACGAAAACACTTGGAATTGTTGTTCATTTTCCTTGCGGATTGTGTCGCATTTAATAAAGTTCACACGAAAATTGTGAATTATTATTATTATTATTATTATTATTATTATATATATAGTGACACGCTTCAGGCGCTTTAGTGACACGTAACACGCTTCGCCCTCGGAAGAATATGACGTCACAACATTCCCTCGGAAGTACAATCTACTTCAGTCACAAGCGCGCCTCCATCATGTGACAATCTTTTTAACTCCCAGTTGAACCAGAATTTTTCATTCCTATTTTACCATAAATACTAATATTTATTCCCGCAATCTTTGTGCTTTAATCTAATAACTACTGCTTTATTATTATAATTCATGTCATTATCCATTTTCCATTTATATACGGTGCATTTGACATTTTTATAATCAATGTTAATCTCAGCAAAGCCAATCTTATTCACTACACAACCTTTCCTACATTGTAACGTTAACGACTGTACTTTTCATTTAATTGGTTGTTTAATTAAAGGAAAATCAACGAAGCTTAGTAATCACCTTCCTTTATTATTGGCTTTTATTATTTTGACCGAAAGGTCAAATGATGACCCCTCAAACAGATATAAATTAATTTAATTAATCTAATTACATTTATTATAGGGCCTACCGTCAACAGGCCACTATATATATTTATATATTCTAATAATAATAACATCCAAGTTAAATAATTATTCCAACAATTCATTGTAGGTCAATAATTAAAGAAAACTTTCCAGACATAAAATAGCTGAATGATAATGATAACGATATTTATTACCAGGAGATAAATCCCATAAAAACGTAGGCTACAATATTCATCAAGGTAATAAACGATTCGACTAATCAAACAATAATAAATTTAACAACTAAAAATTAGGACTTAAAAATAAATAAAAAAATAATACATGTAGTGAAATAAGTGATAATAAAAGTAATAAAAGTAATAAAAAAAACCCAAAGTAAGTCTACGAAATAAAAATAAAAAACACACGTAATTAAAATACTAATATTGGAGTTAAGAAGTTCATAATTTAGACTCTAGAAGACGTAAACCAGGACTGATGAATAGCTTGCACAATTGGGTTGTTTGATTTTGAATTCTTCACATTAGACTGTAGTGAGTACGTCCTCTTACCTCCGGAAGGCTCGACACCTTGTGGTTAGCGAATATTTCTGAAGCTGAGCATCTTGGAGGTAACTTATGCAACAGTCTAAAATATCCATTATAAAGCAAATTTAGGGCTTACCAGAACCTTTTTATAATTTCGAATCAGTGAAAGCGACAATTACCTTTCTTAAACTATTTCAAGATTTTAATTTATTAACACTCCTTCAAAAATATCGTCTCAACTTTTTCACTCATCAGGTATTGAAGGAATCTGAAACTATGAGATTAAAAAAACCAAAAAAAAAACCTGATTTGATGTGATAAAAATTGGAATTTTAGATGAACAGTGGATGTGGCTTTCCAAACTTGTTTGACCGTCAAAACAATTTCGTTTGTAGTTCTCTTATAAAACAAGTTAAAAGAATAAATCATAGTCACTATATATGTATATAAATGCGCCTCAGTGGTGTAGTGGTTCGTGTCGCTGACTACGAATCCATCGGCCCCGGGATCGAGACCCGGTGACGGCAGGCGGCGTGCAGCAAAACCCAGCTGTTCATCCTTCCACACAATAAAAGAAATTGATTGGTAGATAAATCGGTACCTGGGTAGATTAGCGATTAAGACACTGTGCTGCTGGTGGGGTGTGGCTCGGATTCCACGTTAAACTGTAGGTCTAAGGTGGAGTGACAAGCTTGACCTTCGTCAGAATGAACAATTCGGGCGGAAGCTAAACCAAGGTTAACCAAGGTTATTTATATATACGAGGGTAATTCAATAAGTATCCGCACTTTTTATTTTCACAATTTTATTTTCACATCTGATAGATCATAAACATTACAAGCTTCCTAATGCCATCACAAAAGAATGTTTTTGGCTGTGTGCGTAGCCAGTCATGCACCGCCTCCTTCAGGTCATCATCGCCTTGGAATCGCTGACTTCTCAAAGCGTCTTTTAGTGGTCCAAACAGGTAAAAATCCGAAGGTGCCAGGTGATGGATCCAGGTTTCATCTCCAGTGATAATGCGCTCCATAAAGTTTTCACCTTCATTATGATACCGCGCCAAAAGACGAGAGCAGACGTCCATACCTGGATCCATCACTATGAACCAGAAAGCAAATGACAGAGCATGCAATGGAAGCATCCAACATCTCCCGTTGCAAGGAAGTTCAAAGCGCAGCCGTCAGCCCATAAAGTTATGCTAACACTGTTTTGGGATACACGAGGCCCTATCCTTGAACATCATCTAGAGCGTGGAACTACAGTAACAAGTGCATCGTATTCTGACATGCTTCGGAATGAGTTAAAGCAAGCAATTCGCACAAAACGGAGAGGGAGATTGTCGGAAGGTGTTATTCTGCTACACGACAATGCGCGCCCTCATACCGCTGCACAGACTAGAAAATGCCTTCAAGAACTTAAATTTGAAGTTCTTGACCCTCCAGCCTACAGTCCAGACCTGGCACCTTCGGATTTTTACCTGTTTGGACCACTAAAAGACGCTTTGAGAGGTCAGCGATTCCAAGGCGATGATGACTTGGAGGCGGTGCATGACTGGCTACGCACACAGCCAAAAACATTCTTTTGTGATAGCATTAGGAAGCTTGTAGATCGCTGGATTAAGTGTATTGAGAAACAGGGAGACTATGTTGAAAAGTGATGTGTTTTAATCTATTAGATGTGAAAATAAAATTGTGGAACTAAAAAGTGCGGATACTTATTGAATTACCCTCGTGTGTATATTATATATATATATATATTAATATATATATACACACAGTAGATATATAATATATGTTACACACAGGGAGTGCATGGAACAAGGAACTCTCCTGTGCACAGTCTGTATGTAACATAAAAGTTTCTCAGGGAACTATTCTGAGTTGTATGATATATATATATGGAGTAGGTTAAAAAAATTCTAGATTAGCTCTCTGGTGAGTAGATTCAGCTAAACATTTTAAAAATACACAGAAACAAAATTAGGTCAATTTTAATGCAATTAGTGTAGTGTTTGTTTTCATTTACCACTGAAACAATTCCTAACAACTACCTCAAAAATTTCAACTCAGTTTTGAAGATGAAATTAAATTACGTTCACTAATTTTGTGATGCCATGTCAAGTTTTCTACACTTTTGTTGTGATAGACCTATTGTATTTCTTAATATTTATTACCAGCTTCGTTTTTTAGGTTTTATGACGTTAATTATAGTGTAAGTTTTGAGCATTGTGTGGTGAAAAGACTTTTTGAACCCTTAAATATATAGCTATTTAGAATTTCAGAAATTTGAATAACTGCTAGTTCATATATATATATATATATATATATAGCAAACAACCACAAGGAAAAGGAAACACAAAGTCCGAGCGCTTTCGTGATATATTCACATTATCAAGGAGGAACAGAAAATCTGTTCCTCCTTGATAATGTGAATATATCACGAAAGCGCTCGGACTTTGTGTTTCCTTTTCCTTGTGGTTGTTTGCTTATTAATAAGGTCACGTGTTATTTTGTGATTCTAGTGCATATATATATATATATATATATATATGGAATATGAAATATCATGTATGGACATGCACGAATTTTCATGATGAAAACATTGCCCCCACCAGAGTTCGAACTCATTGCCTGTTGAGTAAATGGTAAAGATACTACCTACAACATTACGACGGGATAAATGTTAACACAACCTGTCCATAAACTACTCCACAGAGGACGGAAAACGAAAAAGCTGCAATGTTAACTGGTGGGCGTTTTGCTCATTTTCGCTGTTTTCTAGTATAATGTTAATCATATTCAAATACCATTTTTTTCAGCCTCTTGGAGGGTTACGATAGCATGTAAGCCCATTTTGGAAACGTGGGATTAAATAATTAGAATTAGTAATAAAAAATTATATTGTTACAAATTCAGGCCATAACAGAAGGAATCCACAATTTTATGTTAATGTAACTTTATTTTACAATTTATATACTGTACCACTTTTGGCCTCAAATGAGATCAAAACATTACGTAACGTATTGGCGATAGACGATAAGAAAATTCCACTGCATTCACGTGTCTTAATTCGACACTTCAGCTCGGTGACGGTCTTTATGACATTGAGGCACACCTGATATAGTATGTCTGCATTGATGTTGTAGATCGAGGATATGGTTACAATGTCGCAGTAACTTCCTGCGATGCTTTTGATCATCACGCATAAAAGCGTTTTCACGACTTGATCATTCTCCAGCCGGTAGAAGTTGCCGTTGGCATACTGAACAGACTTTTGCAAGTAGACTTCATCCATCAGAACGGCAACGAGCAGATCTTTCGCAGTCAGTTTTCTCTTTTTGGCTCTGAGAGAGGCCACGGTGGCTTCAGTGACCGTAAATCCATCTTCCACAATCTTTCGCAATATCTTCATCCTTGATGCGACTTTGCTTCAGTAGTTCATCATTCCACCACATTTCAAACGTGACGTTGGACTTTATCTCGAGCAGTACTTAACTTTAGGTTTTCCTTCGGTAGAGAGAGCTATGAAAGCAGTATGGTCATTATTTCTGATATTGGTAACACCCGAAGGTAAGAGTTTGGCGTCCAGTTCCGCATCCAACTCATCCAGGGACTCAAACAGATTTTTCTCCCTTTGTTTTTCGAGCTTGGCCATGCGTGAGGCGGTGGCACAGTCTTCTCTGGCTTTGCTGGTTTGAAAAAAAGTCATTTTACCGATTTTTCGAATCTGAAAAATACCAGAAAGAATTTTTAAATAATTTTTTTAAATGAATTGTTTATCTAAAAATCTAAATATTAAAATATTATTAAAATATTAAATATTAAATAATTAATTAATATTAAATATTAAAATAATCTGGACGGGCGCTTATGACAAATAATTCACAGGCCTGCGAATGAGAACTTTGTGAGAGTTGTTTTCTTACTAATAACTGATTTTATATAATTCAACTACGCTGATTTCGAATAAGGTGTCCATTTTTTCTATCACGTAAGGATTTTCCGCAAACTGGAAGGGAAAAAACAACAACATAAATAAATATTATTTATTTCAATTTACATTAGGTACCTAAGCTTATTTCGCTTTGTTATACTAATTACAAATGCGAACAACTTTAAAAAGAAAGAAGACTATTAACATCAATTACATAGTCATCTTTATTTGTCCTGAGTTTCCTTGTGAGATCTATGCCTTTTAGTCTCGAAGGTAGGCGCTGTTCCTTTTCTTTTATGTAATAATTCTGGAGTATCTCATTTCAACATCCAGCAGTAATCAGCCATCATGCTGATGTCCCACCTTCCCTGATATCTCTTCTCCATTTCTTTGATGTCTTGGTGAAACCAAGCATTTATAATCATTTATAGGCAATAGTTTTTAATCAAACTTTAATGAAAATTACTTACATATGTAATATGAAGTAAGACATTTTGTGAAAAATCTGTACGTGATGGCGAAAAATTAATATTATTTTCGGAATCAGCGTGCAGAAATTACTATATAAGTGATGAAATATTTCGGACAACAAAACCATCGCAGGCCTGTGCGATCAATGACAAATATGATTCTCATTTTCCATATGGGCCACCAGCTTACAGAGTAAGCGGTTGCTTTTCACGCCGTTTTCCGTCCTCTGTGGAGTAGTCTATAACCTGTCATGTATTTAAACAACCGAGGAAATGCATAACGCTTTCGCATCCAGAGGCATTTTACTCGTTAACCCTCCTGCACTCGAAGTAATGACCAGCATTTCATTCAAATTATCTGGTGCAACGCTTGGGTCCCATAAATGGACCATCATGCATGGATATTTTTTATCACGAAAAATCGTGCGCGTCCATGCATGATATCCCATTTATGGGACCCCATGTGCAAAGAAATATACATGCGTTTTCTTAGATTCTATTATTGGGCATGTTATTATTAAAGATCTGTCCTATCTCTCACTTTCTGCATCCTTTTCTGTCATGCTCATTTCCATTACATACACGCCTTTATGCCGAAGACTTAATTATTTATAACTCCTGTGTGTAACACTGTCTCGAGATTTTGCTTGTTACTCATATCATACAGCGAAATCCTTCGAAATAGTGATTAAATCAATGACAATTTGGGGCCCACAGGATTCGACTTTTGTGTTCAAATAATTCGCATTATAATAACATTATATTACAATAACATTACATTTCTTGGGAGAGATTATACCGTCTCAAAACTGATAAATCCAGTTAAAAAGTGAGAAAAGAGGCCTTAGTACATTTCTAATGGAGCTACCTCATCGTCAGAGTACCAAAGCCTCTTTACCGTTGCACCATACTATTACAGAATAGAAAATTTCGTCACGAAACAATGATCCAAACTTTCTTAAGGTTCCGTAATTATTTCTGAATTGACAAAGCTGCCACTCTTAAATAAGCTTTGTCCGTGCGTTATTTTAACCAAACTGAAGACATCATTCTCTCTCAGATTCTATTTGATTAAACTTAAACCTTTACACACTGAAGCTAAACAGTTGATTAATTAATTTATTATTATTATTATTATAATTATTATTATTATTATTATTATTATTACTACTTGTTTCAGTAGTGTGTCATTTTTTATCTCCTTTAGTCATAATTTTTAGTTAGTTTGTTTTCAAATGTATTATTGTTTGATTTATCTTACTGCTTATTACCTTCAAGAATATTGTACTATGTTATGGGATTTATATCCTGCCAATAAAGCTTATCATTATCATTATCATCTAATAATAAGGAGAGAGCCAAAATCAAGGTTTCTGAGACTCCTAAAAGATGCCTTTTTATTTTATTTTGAAAAGCTTGTGTAGTGTGAGATGCATGTATGTGTAGTGAAGAATAGAGAAAGAAGTGATTTGCATATCATATCATTAATTAATTAAAAAGAGATAAATTTTTATTTACATATTATATCCTTTTCATAAGAATTATAATTCGCAAAAATAAACTGCCATAATTGCACCTATATTTACGATCTTTCAAAAAAAGCATGTCACAAAGTAAATAAATCTACAGAGTGGCCTCAAAGTCCCTTTGCAGTGAAATTACAGCATATCTGTATGTTGCCCTTTTTTTTCAAGCAAAGGAACTTTTTGGCTACCCTGTATATCTCTAAATCTACGTTCAGAGAGAGATGCAATACGCTGAATTCATTTGTTATAAACAGTATTAAATAAACTTCTAATTTAAACCTCGAGCGATTGAATAGAAACAAAGATATTGAAATCTGTAAAACAGGATATTTAGGTATTTATTTGTCTATCGCTGCAAGGATTCATATTTTGCTTATATATATTATAATTTCTCCACTTTTCCTACAGCAATCTATGGGGAAATTTTTAAGTTTTGTTCAGAGTTCTTCACACCGTCTTTTATTGTCTTCTCTGTTTCTTATTTTCTCTTTCGTGCGTGTTATTATTCAGTTCTATATTTTTGGCCCCATTTTCTTTGTTTCTTTCTTCCTGGCGCCTTCATCCATGCATAACTTGCATACGTAAGATCTATACAAAATTGCGCAACTGTGTATCACGTATGTATGTGGCTTTTTAAAATTCATGTACGTATGAATAAATTATTTGAATCGTAAAATCTAGATGAGCAGATTCAAGTATCTTTATGGAAGACTTACGAAGCCTCTTTTTCTTCTGATAAATCATTCTCGATGCGTAAAGCTTATAGCGTAGCTGTTACTTAATTATTTAAATAATGTGTTAATAACCAAGATCTATTAATGAGTTGATACGAAGCTTTATCTATTTATTATAGTATTAATTTCAGTCTATGAGATGTGCTGTATATAAATTACTTTTGATCGTTTTAAATTTGTATGCGCGCCTACTGTAACTGTCAGTTGTATGCCCCTGATTCAGAACTTGCCCGAGTATAATTCTCACACAAATGCGAGTCGTTCATTGTCTTAGAATCTAATTTCGAAGCGCTGAGTTGACAGTTATACTTTGCAGCACGAACTTCAAATGTATCGATGTAATTTCGATGTTAAAGATATAGTAAAACTATTAAAATTTAAAATAGGCACAATAGATGGTGTATATAGTACACTATGGTGTATAGGTACACTAGATGGGTGTATGGGTGTATATAAGTACACTAGATGGGTGTATGGGTGTGTATAGGTGAACTTCTTCTTAGTGTTTATAAAGTATATAGAATATTATTTGATATCGCTATATTGATAAACAATATTCATTAGAAGACAATGTTGATACTGAATTTCTTATAACTTAAGAACAAAACTTTAGAGAGTTTGAGTCTCTAAATTCAGTAAAATTATAGGAATAACAAAGATTAAAACTCGAACGATTATTACATTTAAACAGAAGTTTGCTCTTAATTTGTATAAGACTTAAAAACTTACAAACTTAAACCTAATTACATTCAAGTAGTAAAACCAAAATAGTGCTCTTATTATGTCTCAAAATATGTCTTTGGCGCCTATAATGGGAAGGAAGAATTTTCAGATAAAATAATGGGTAAAACCGCCTTTCTGCAAAGACCAACCGCATTATCTGTATTCGATCAGATGTACACACTGTAACTCAGTATATACAGTGCGTTCGAAAAGTCTCTCCGCAGTGCTATGTTAAACGGATAGGAAATTGAAAAACTACAATGTTTTCATTCAACCATGATTTAGTGATTTTATTACATAACCTTTTGATTTTACAGCATGTGTAGAAAGTGTTTTCCACCATTTTGCAGGCACAGAGCAACTTGTCTACACTTGTTGTCAAACACTTTTTTTAAAGTGTTGGTTGATATGAAGCAATGTAAGTAGATATTGCAGTTTTTAAGTTCTGAATTGTTTTCGGGCGGTCTTTAGAAGCAACACCTTTTGTTGCTCCCCACAAGAAATAGTCGGGCGGCGTAAGGTCTGGGGATCGTGGGCCAAAGCCCCCTTGAAATTATGCGATCCCCAAACACATCATGCAGTAGCTCCATCGAAAGGTGAGCAGTGTGTGCCGTGGCACCATCTTGCTGGAAGTATGCATTCAGTATTTCCATTTCGTTTAGATATCCAATAAATGGATACAGAATTTCTGAACAGTATCGTTCAGCATTTATGTGTTCTCAAAGAAAATGGGACCGACAATTCGCTTTCTTGATATTGCAACCCAAACGCCGATTTTCTGGTCGTGCAATGGTGTTTCATGAATAGTGTTTCATGTGTTTCATGAATAGTGTTTCATGAATTTTTTCCAAGCTATTGACACACACTATTGCCACGATCCTAACTCTGTCAGAGTACTGACACGATCGAGTTTAAACCGGCTGAAACCGGCTTAGCGCGCATATACTGGCTATAGCACGTTAACTGTGGAGAGACTTTTCGAACGCACTGTATAAGCCAAACGGGAAAAACGTTAGATATTAGGGTAAAACAGCATAAATACATAAATATGCACTTAGAACAGCAAATAATTCTAATGCTTTGTTTAACCATATGTATAGATGTAATCATAGTATCAAGTGGGATAGTTCTAAAGCGCTCGTTAAAAACAGATATAATTGAAAGGAATATTCTAGAATGTGTATTTATATTAATAATATATTATTAATAATATTAATGATATTTGTCATATGGATTATAGTCTGCCAATAAACCTTTTCATTTTCATTTTCATTTTCATTTTAAAAATAATTTCAGCAACAATGCGGGAATGTATAAAATTGACAATATCCTGTTAAAATACCTTTTGTTTTTAATCAGCTCTTGTTAATTAATCATGTGCTAATCTTTTTACTCTTCTGTCCCGTTGTACATATGTATATATTTTCGTCATCTCGCCTTCTCCCTTCATTCCCTGACGAGGTGTACTTCTGAATACACGAAAGATCTTGGAATAATCTTTCTTTTTCCTTGTGGGTTTGTATCATTTATTCATTTCACGTGTTTAATTGTGAAATTCATCCCATATATATATATATATATATATATATATATATATATAGAGAGAGAGAGAGAGAGAGAGAGAGAGATAGATAAAATAGTGAAAACGAGTCGAGAACCCTATTGCAGACGTATTATCGTGACCTCTTTCTCTTTTCTCTACAACTATTTCTCCATTTCTGAACATCCGATTTTTCATGTATTCTCTATATTGATAGAACACTACAGCTTTTCAGACTTATTTTTCTTCGTCACTTGTCGGAATTAGGATGCACTTCCTCTTCCGAAGAGGCTCAAAAAGAAGAAGGTATTGTTTCGGATTCGCTGACATGGATTCAGTATTGATAAAGAAAGATTCAACTCCTTTTATTTGTTTCTTTACTAAAATAAAAGGTAAATATTTAAGCAGGTATTTGGGAGGAGAGTTTTTTTGTTTGATTTTGTATGTTGAACATTTTTCATTTGTGATTGACGATTAAAGCTTTTGTCTCTGTCAGATTCAATGAACGTCCATTTACAGGTATAAATGGAGATGATAATGTCTTTGAATTAATTTCGTTTTACTTAAAATTTTGTTATTTACTACTCCATCGTTCCAAATTATGTGGTAGTAAATATGATAAGCCTTTCAGCATGAACAGGAGAAGTCCCCTAATGTCCTCGATAAGCGAAGTAATTGTGAGCCTTTTCTTCTTTCTTGTTGAAACCGAAAACGATTTTTCTGCTATTTAAGACAATCTTTTAAAGGCTTAAGAAATTTATATGAAATCTGGACAAATAAAAATTTTTCTGGTAATGTATTCTCGCCTAGAACAATTTTTGTTTTTGTTTTTTAGTTAGTACTATAAGTATCACTATTAAGGAAAGAACATAACCACCTAACCAAAACCGTAGGAAGGGGATTGTAGCGTTCAGTTTTGAATTTTCAGCTTTATTTAAATTGTTATATTTACTATGATGATATTCATCGACATTTGTATTGAATCAAAACCTTGATTTTGGCCTTGCACATTATCGTTAAATGATTTGAAATCTACCTTGGACAGCAAATTGGACAGCAGGCAAACCCGCAGTCGGAAGGGTTTCGGTATTCATCTACAACTATTACTTTTAAAAAAAAACATTATCGTTGAAGAAATGATCAGTTAGAAAACTGCGTTTCATAACCCTCCTCTTGCGTATCAACTAAAAGGGCTCTGCGTATCTCAGGTTGGGAATCGCTCCGGTATAGATGATTCTTTAGTTTTTGCGTTTTTATTCAGTTTTAAACCGTTTTCAATATTAATGAAACCTAAAACGAGGAAATGCATGTTCTCTCTCTCTCTCTCTCTCTCTCTCTCTCTCTCTCTCTCTCTCTCTCTCTCCATATATATATATATTATATTTATTTATTTATTTACTTTTTCTATATCGAATGTACTGCATCGTTCAAATCAAACAAGTTTTCAGAGCATCACAACTTGGGGGGAAACGAATGATTTACGAAGAGAGATGACCTCGAGGAAAAGTTTATAATT
>JAJOZX010002402.1:512500-637107 GCA_023014485.1 Bathynomus jamesi | reverse complement strand
CATCTTAAACCTTAAAATTTTACTCATATGCATATTTTAGTGTAAAGATGCATAGTCCGATTTCCACTTTTAGTTTAACTTGGGCAGATCGTGATAACATCAGATCTGAAAAATCGCGGTTTAAGATAAAAATATGGTTTTCGTCTTCAAATATTTTGTTTACTCGTTCAACCTTACCACAGCTGAAATTTACTTTATTTTCGAATATTGTACAAATATACAGCCTTTTTAGCATTTATAATAATGATGTTAGCAGTTTTTGGGTATATAAATCCCAGTAAAAATCTTCCATTGTCTTCAGAAGCTAATTCAGAGGCTGAACTACCTTACATTTTAGCAGTAAATTACAGTAAAAGATAGTGTTTATCTTATCCTTCGAGCCTTGCTCTCTTCAGAAGAACTTAGTCATTAAACTTTCCGGATACGCTATAAGAGTCCGGAACCTTCAGCAGTTTTAGTCAATCTATCAGAGTCCTCCGAGCCACTATAGAAGAACTCGGAGAGTAATATAGAAGTAAACTACTGCAAGTCCACATACATATATATATACACTATATATACAAATATACATATATATACATATATACATATATTACATACATCATTATTACATACATACTATATATACATATATATATATACATACATACATATGCATACATATACATACATACATATATATATATATATATTATATATATATTATATATATATATATTATATATATATATATATGTCATAGCAAATAAACTGCCTCAGTTTATTTCGTGCTTTAATAAATAATTAACGAAGAGAAATATAAATGTCTTACTCTGACGTCACAAATCATAGCTGAATCCTGTTCCTGAATGAAGTCACGAAATTCAACAATTTAGTTTGATTAGTTTAATTACAGTTTATATATATATATATATATATATATATATATATATATTATATATTTATATATATATATGAAAATGAAAAGGTTTATTGGCAGACTATAGTCCATATGACAAATATTATTAATACAATGACAGTTCATATACTAAGGATAAAAATATATATAGTTGATTAGAAATAATACAGTAATGTCGGAGTTAAGTGGAGCAGCTACAGACAGACGTTTTCGTACCAAGAAGTCCATAGCTTAGAGGATAAATGGCAGGACTCATGGATAGCTTGGATAATTGGGTTGGTTGATATTTTAATGATTTACATCAGACGGTATTGAGCATATTTTGTTACCTCCGGGAAGTTCGGGACATTGCGGATAGCAAACATTTGCGAATCTGAACATCTCGGGGGTAATTTATGTAAGAGTCTAAAAGACCTGTTGTACAGCAAATTTAGGTTTCTACCAAAACTTTTTTTATAATTCACCCAGAGTTGCTGTCCGTATATATTACTGCAAAAAGTACGAGAGTGTCTTTAGCTTCACTTATACAGAACCGAAAGTTCCTTATAGTGATATTCGCTTTAGCACAAAGGCTTTGAGAGTGTTTTCTTATATCATCACTCAAGGAGCTGGTAATAGTTTCACCCAAATACTTAAACTCTTGTACTTCCTCAATTACTTCACCTTTCATTTTAAACCTAATACCAGCTGGCTGATTGCAGCCATATTATATATATATAGAATGAATTTCACAATTAAACACGTGAAATGAATGAATGATGTCTAAAACCATGTTGGTTCGAGTTATATAGAGCCACGCTTCTCAAACTAGGGGTCGCGTAAATATTATTGGGGGTCGCAGAAACATTTGAAAATATTATTTTTTTCATAAATATACAGTGGTAGTACCTATTGCTTTTATGACATTGAGTGAAGGGTCGCGAAAAAATTTGTTTGATCCAAAGGGGTCGCAAGTGAAAAAAGTTTGAGAAGCCCTGATATAGAGTAACCCCTTTTTTCCAAGTAGTACACTATATTGTTTCTAAATTACCTTCCAAGACATTTCATCTAAGCTGTGACGTAAGTGCTACGCGTAGCTGTGTTTGTCTTCGTAAAATGATGCCATGCTCAAACTTTACAAGACAAGATGTGAAACCAAATGTGAAACAAATGATTTCTTCTGCAATATTTACAGTGGTTTTCATATATTTTCCTTGTATCTTATTAAAGGTTTTAGGTTACAGATGTCATTTCATGGTGATTATTATTGCTATTATTATTTTTGTTTTCTAACTAATAAAATGTATGAATTATGTATCATCTCTTTCACAGAAATCTAATTATTTAGATTTTCGACCTTCGTTTCACGTTCATATGAGTTAAACACTAAATTAAAATGTTCATGAAACAGTTAATTCATTCGCCATTTTTGCCTTTTAAAGGTCCGATATTCTCCGATACTTTAATATAACTTCGATATTTCTATTTTCCAATATTTCTATATATGTCATCTTCCTTTAATTAAAATGCCAGAATATATATTCTTCAGTGTGTATATGTATATATATATGAGAAATGAATCTCTGAGCGAATTCAATAGAAACTGACTAATATTTGTTTACATTTCAATGTTTATTGCATATTATTTTGATGTTTATGAGAATATTTTGCATCAAACGATGTCTTATTGACATAATAAGAGCGTACCACGTTATAATATTTACCCTGCGCGTGGAACGTTGTCATTCAAGTAGCTGTTATACAGGATGTCCGAGAAATCAGTGTAGAATTAAATGTAATGATTAATTGAAACACTATAGTAATTTATTGAACACCCTGTATATTTTTAAGCCCCTGCCTCAGTTTCTATTAATAATATAAATAGTATTAATAGCCCTCTCTCTTCTCCTAGTTCCCAACCCTTCGTTCGAGTGCGTAATGGAGCCCCATTGAGAAAACCTAAGACATGTCTACCAGTAATAACAAACAATAAGTTTTCTGTTTTAGGTTTTGAAGATGATGATGAACCGGAAATACGACTCGTTGGCGATTCCATTGTTCGAGGACAGCTCGAGGAATTCTGTGGGAGAAACCCTCGTCGTAGGCGCCGTTACTGCTACCCTGGTGCAAGGGTGGAGGATATAACTAATAGTGTTGACCAATTTACAGATGGTACCTCCGAGGACACAACGTATGTTATTCATGTCGGTACTAATAACGTTTTAAATTCTAGATCGGAAGAACTGCTGGCTAGGTACAGGGACTTACTAGAGCGATTAAAGGAAAAAACTAATAAGATTGTTTTAACAGGTATACTTCCTCGAATTATCCATCGTAACGATTTCTACAGCAAGGCGACCTATATTAACAATAACCTAAAGTCTCTTTGCCAACAGGAAGGAGTGCATTTTGAGAATTTTTGGAACAGTTTCTGCGGCAGGAGGGACTTCTTCCTCGGAGATGGACTTCATCTTAATGACGTAGAGCTGCGCGTTTAGGAAGACTATTTCATAATACTGTCTCTTCTTTTCAGGCTGCCGTACTCGAACGGTCCCAGCGTAAATTCCATAAATTTCCACTGCGCTCGCGAAGTTGTCGCAATTACAAACAATTTGAAGGTTCTATCCTTAAATGCTCGTAGCCTACGAAATAAAATAAACTAATTTTTTTCTTTAATTGCTTGTAAAGACTATGATATAATTGCGATAAATGAATCGTGGCTTAGCACTGAAACTCGTGACTTTGTAGGGGAGTTCAAATTAAAGGTTATAGACTTTTTGTTAAAAACAGAATAGGAAGGCGAGGAGGCGGTGTTATGTTGTATATCAAAGATAATATGCGAACGTTATAGAAGTAAAGCACACAATTCCAGAACCGATAGATTCGACTATAGCAGAACTTAAATTGAACGATTTCAAACTTGTTGTTGCGGTTATATATAGGCCCCCTAATCAAACAGCTGATACGGACGAAGCGTTATATCGTGAACTAAAGCGAATAATCGGTAGTGAGCAGGCTTTAGTTATGGGTGACTTTAATTGCGCTAACGTAAATTACGATACAATGCAGGGAGACGCGGAAGGTAATCGTTAGTTAATTTTCTCGAGGATAGCTTTCTTATTCAAAAGGTTGGGGAACCTACGAGGTTGGACAGTATTTTAGATTAGTAATAACTACGGATGATAGGCTAATTACTGATCTTCAAATAATAGAACCGTTGGGCAATAGCGATCACAATATGGTAGAGTTTGTCCTCTCAGTAAGTCACTCGAAACCAGCTAACTCGACGAAAATTCCTAACTTCCAGCACGCAGACTTTAGTAAATTTCGAAATAAATTGTCAAACGTCAATTGGGAAAACGTGATGGGGAACTCCAACGCAAAACTAATGTGGGAATCGTTCGAAACAGTATTTAGGACTATAAATGAGGAATGTGTACCGTACAAAATTAAGCGTGCGAAAGTAAACAACAAGCCCTTGTGGTTTACTTCTAGAGTAGAAGACATTATAAAGAGTAGAGATAGGGCTTATAGGCTACATAAGTGCGATAAAGACAATTTGTGGTTACGAAACAACTACATATCTCTAAGGCGTGAAGCGAAAAGTGTAATAAAAAAGTCCAAGCGCGAATTTGAAATCTCCATAGCTCGTGACGGTAAAGAAAACCCCAAGCGATTCTTTCAATACGTCAATAATAGAAATCCAGTAAAAAGCGTCTTGGGGCCTTTGAAAAATCTAAACGGAGATCTAGTTTCTGAAAACAAGGAAATGCTACCTTGCTAAACGAATTTTTTACGTCAGTTTTTACTATAGAAGATGTAACAAATATCCCTACGGTCACGGACATAATACCGTTTGATAATGGTAATATTTTGGATAATATAGTGGTTAGTGAAGAGGAGGTAACGCGCTATATTGATAAAATGAAAACGCGTAAATCACCGGGTCCGGATTCCATATATCCCATACAACTAAAAGAATTAAAAGATAGCATTGTTGTGCCGCTAACAAAGATTTTTAATGCGTCTATTTCTGAGGGTGCGTACCAGATAATTTCAAGTTAGCGAACGTAACACCTATCTTTAAGAAAGGCGATAAGGTGCGGCGGGAAATTATAGACCAATCAGTTTAACGTCTGTTGTAGGTAAGCTACTGGAATCAATAATTAGGGATCGTACAGTCGAACACTTAGAATTCCATAAGCTAGTTAGAAATACGCAGCACGGATTTAGGCGAAACAAATCTTGCTTAACTAATCTTTTAGAATTTTTCCAAAGCGTGGTTGCGTTTACGATAGACATCGGGCGGTTGATGTAATGTATTTAGATTTTCAAAAAGCGTTTGACACCGTGCGGCACAAAAGACTCATTGAAAAAACTAAGGCTCATGGAATCAGGGTGTAGTAATAAATTGGCTAGAAGAGTGGTTGCGAGGCAGGAAACAGAGGGTGGTCGTTGATGGAGCGGAGTCGTGTTGGGCTAATGTAGCGAGTGGCGTTCCTCAGGGTTCTGTATTGGGCCCCTTGCTTTTTCTTATATATATTAACGATTTAGATGTCGGCATAGTCAGTACAGTTTCAAAGTTTGCGGATGACACGAAGCTGGGTGGTAGGGCGATTAATGACGAAGATAGAGGTAAAATTCAGGAAGATCTGAATAAAATCGTTGATTGGTCAGTCACATGGCAAATGAGATTTAACGTTGATAAGTGCTAAATTTTGCATATAGGTTCGCGTAACGGTAATTTTGCGTATAGTATGTCAGGGAAGATTTAACAGCGTAGAGCAGGAAAAAGATTTAGGAGTTATAGTCACGGGTGATTTAAAAGTAGCGAAACAAAGTACAGCAGCGGTCAATAAGGCGAACAAAGTGTTGGTTTTATAGCTCGAAATTTTGAGTACAAATCGCGCGATATTATAGTTCCACTTTATAAATCATTAGTTAGACCCCATTTGGAGTACGCGGTCCAATTTTGGAATCCGCATATGCGCAAAGATATAGACAAAATCGAAAGAGTTCAAAGACGAGCAACTAAGATGATTCCGTCGCTTAGGTCAAAGTCGTACGAGGATAGGCTTAAGGAGTTAAAATTGACAACACTCGAGACTACGAGGTTAAGGGGTGATTTAATCCAGGTTTTCAAAATTATGAATGGGTTCGATAACGTAGATAGAGATAGCTTTTTCGAATATCTCAATATAATAGGACTAGAAATAACGGGTGTAAGTTGTCACGTAGAAGGTTCGAGACAGCAGTTGCGAAAAACTTTTTTACGCATAGAATAGTAAATAGCTGGAATAGTTTGCCGGTAGAAGTAATTAGTAGCACGTCTATAAACATGTTTAAAAATCGATTAGACGCATATGTTGATAGAAAGGGTATAGTTTAAGGTAGTAAAATTAAGGCTTTGTGGGATAGATCCCACAGCTCAACACAAGTGTTGTGGGATATAGGGAGGCAGCGTCTTGGGTTAGGGATACTCTCTGTCCTTACACACCCCATTTAAAGAGATTCCTCTGCCGAGCGGTGCCCCCCATAGTACTGTGAGGTATTGAAAAACTCATGATCTTCACTTGCCCCACAAACACCTTTAAAGGGGAGACCCAAAATGGGTGCACACACATTTCTACATTACTGTACAGTCTTTACAGCCACACCTACACTTTTTCTCGTAAGTGTATATATTGTAATGTATATGATTGTAAATTTTGACTTGGTCCGCAATCGATATGGACCGTGACTTGATGGATACCGTAATGAAATTGACTGGATTCTTTGGATCTGATATATTTGCATGTCCGTTATAAATAGATATAGAGTGTAACATATTTGTGGATAGTAGTCTATTATGACTAGATCCTCTGGATCCAGAGATTCTATCTTTAGTTTTAAATCGATAATTAATTGGTTTTAAATTGATAATTATTTAGTTTCGTAAAAATTGGTCGTTGCCAATTTACCGGCGGTGTTTACATAAATTTCTTATGTTCTTGTGGTTCGGAACCCACGTAAAATTGTAGGTCCCCTCCGCCACCACGGAGGACATAACACAATACACGATTACGAACACAGTTAGGTAGACCAGCCATGAGTGGATCCTAGGGTCTTTGTTGGTCTGAAACATTATAACATTATAACATTATATTATATATATATTATATTATATATATATATATATATATATAAACAGGAACACCAGAGAAAAAATAAACATCCTTCAATGTTTAATAGTACCAACGTTTCGGAATGCACTAATTCCATCTTCAGGGCTTAAACAATAAAATGCCAAATCACATACAAATTGCTTAATAACAATTTAAAATAAAGTTTAAAATTATAAAAGTAGCTAAGAAAATGTAAAACATTAAGACAAAGCTAAATAAATGTGAAGTTAAAAAGTTACAATTATGAAAAGTAGCTAGGAAAAATATAAAAGCATTAAAACTGAAAGGTAAATAAATAAATAAACTAGTACCTTAATCAAAACATAGCAGATCTACCGATGATTCATCAGAATTTAGGTCTGGTTTTAATTTATAAATAAGCAAAGATTCCATAATTTTGAACTTAAGGCCAGAACTTCCGGCAGCAAGTACGGCGAAATTAGACTGTGAAATTGGGTGGTTATTGTTGTGCGAGTGGTTACGTATGAGAGAATTAGGTGGTTTACCAAGAGGTAAATTTGTACGGACCGATTTACCAATGTTCGTAAATACAAGATTTTAAATGTCTTAGTTTTACCTATATATGACCCCATACAGTGGTCACACTTGTATTGGTAAACTATGGATGACTTAAGAAGTGTAGGAATAACATCCTTGTATTTAAATAATGTTAAATCGATTTAGACGGGGTGAATATAATTTTTATACATAGTTGTGGGTAGAATTCCTTGAGCAATTTTAAAAGTTTCTTTCTAATGTTAAAACTTGTGTGTGTGTGTGTGTGGTGTGTGTGTGTGTGTGTGTGTTACATAAACAATGACCCTAATACAATAAACAAAAAAACACAAAAACACTGTTTCACGGACTATTTTCTGAAATGAATTATTTTCGGTGCCGAATAAAAACCGAACAACATCTAAATATAATAATTGTTAATTAACTAATGGATAAAATTTACGCGTACAAATTATTTAAAATTGCCTAAAATTGCTCCAAATCCACGCAATTTCTTTTCAGTGTTATTCCCGTAGACTTTTATATTACTGCGAGACTGATTGAAGACAGTTGTGTTTTTTGCTTAAAGCAAGCGTTGAAGGCACATTAGCGTGTCTAAGAAACTTCCCAGATGTTATTTACTGTCATAAATCATATAAACAATAAGGAATGCATCGTCTATTCTTTTGCTCTGCTGTGATTAAGTTTTAATAGGAATCACCATGCACGAGTTTTCGTCCGGTCGTCTTAAAAATATGATTAAATAATCTTTGATAAGTCATTTATAAGTTCTTCTGCAGCTCCGATTTACATTATCAGTACATATGAATCAGCAAGTGATAGCAAAGTAGAAAGGAAAAAGTTACCAGAATAACTTCTGAAGAAATAGGGCCTGGAGCAAAAGCAAGGAGAGAGAGAGAGAGAGAGAGAAACATGCAGATAAACACGCATGCACAAGGAGAAACACAGAGGTAGACAGAAAAGGGAATATAAATATTTAGTTTCTTGCCAAGTAGAGTTTGGACGAAATTAGAAAAACAATTTAAAGTAAACAAAGTTAAGAAAGAGGAAGAAATAAAAACAATAACACACACATAAAAGAGACGTACACGAACAGACACAGAAATGAGAAAAACAAATGTGAATAATACTGAAAATCGAACCAAACAAATTCCTATTTGACGAAGGAACGAGAAACAAAATATTAATGCACGCGAGCAAAGAGAACAGAAAGTAAATTGCATTGAAAAAAAACAAGGACATAATAATAATAATAATAATGAGTCAGGAGAGCCAGAAAAAGTCACAGCGCATAGGCCAATTAATGCGACCCATTGCGTTAACTACCGTATTTTTATTACCAACATCATCGGGGTTCAAACCCCGACTTCAGTGGCTTCACTTCGCTTTCAGGGAAGCAGTGTTACCGTGTTACCCACTGAGCTACAGAAAAGAAGGTCATAAAAAGTGATAAAACCGAACGTAAAACATGAATGAGAATCATGCAACATCTGCGAAGAAAAGACTTAGAAATGAAGGAAAGAGAGAGGAGGGAAGTTATAGCGGGAGAGAGATTACTTATTAAGGGGTGCGGGGTAGAAGGGAGAGGGAATGAGAACACGAAATAAACTCTCCCGTCGCTCTCACTTACTCTCTCTCATCTGCGGATGGCGGAAGGAGAAATAATACGGTTTGTGAACGAGATTGTTTACCAAGTGAAATCAATGTATTTTAACTACTAAATTCGAAGACTATAATTTAACGTTAAGTGTTTTTAAGTGTGGATTACAAGTGTTTCAGAAGGTTTGAATGGAAATAAGGGAACAGTGATTATTATCATAATATATCGTCAGCAAAGAATATGTATATACAGGGCGTTCATAAAGTCCGGCATCAGAGAATACTTGTAATTAAAAAACTTTGCCTATGATCCTGGAATTTATGGACACACTGTAAATTTATTAAATCAAGAATGGTTCTAAAAAGTTTTCTAATATATATATCTGGTAGGAGTTTCGTGCGTCGGCCCCTTATTACACGAAAATAGGGTGATCACCTTAAAAGTTTGCACTGCAGAGTTCTAACAAATTTAGAAGTGTATCCTTTTAAGCTGATCACCCTGTATATTGAAAATTGGGTCGGAAGCGGGACCTGAAACTTGTGGTCCCAAAATCCGTTGCATTTACTCGTAAATCGTGTCCAGCGGTTTCAATGTATTCGATAGCATTCTTTCTCATACCGGGCAACTTCCTTGCGCTTGTAACTGAGAGGGTAACACCGTTTTCCCTTAAGTGAAGAGAGGACACTGAGTTCAATTCCCGATGGGTCGCATTAGTTGGCCTGAGCGCTGTGCCAGTTTCTGACTCTCCTAATCTATTAGTATACCAGCAGCTCAATTTTGAACTTTTTAAAATAGACCTCTGCTGCATATACCGTTCACTTTACTGGTACTAATTTTATTTCTAACTAATGTCACACGAATGTATTCACTCTTAGAGAAGATTCCTATACAGAGCAAAGGGTTAACAACCAGCATTACAGTAATTAGATAATTATAGATGATTTTATTTCATAATTTTTTGTATATGACAATATTCATACTTCATTATACGAGTGTGTGTGTGTGTGTGTATATACACACACACATATATATATATATATATTATATATATATATATATATATATATATATATATATACATATATACATACATATATACACACATATATATACACACACACACACACACATATATATATATATATATATATATATATATATATATATATACACATATATCATACAGTTCTGTTGAGCACATATTTTTAGCCGGGCATATAAATCATCCTTAATATACACCCTTCATCACTAACAAACAGAGGTCGTGAGCTTCGTTCCTACGCAACCACATGGTTTCCATAACAACACAGTTGACATACAGCATTGCCGAAATTAGACATACGTTAGTCACTGTTTTATAGTTAAAAGATTATTGAAACAAATTAGAATATGACGTCACCATTTAAACTGAGGTATTTGATTACGAGTAATGTGCTAATACTAACGAATGTTACAGAATAAAATTTTAAGAATGTTTTAATGAGTCTTACGTCCCCGAATGTTTATCCATAAACCAAACATTGAATAAGAGTTATTGTTATTCAAAACTAAATATATTTCCAATTTGTCATCTAAATTAAACACATTTGAGGTTCCTTTTCTGGCAGCAAAACGATATCTATATAAACAGTGTTTTTGTTTAAAGGAGTTGTTTAACCTCCTCCGAAACATATAAGGTTAAATGACGAAAGGGACAAACATATTTTTGTGGGGTCCGAACCACTGGTCGCAACATAATCTAGACGCAGAGAACGACACCTCCCCTCCAACTTCTCACCAGACCCACTGTCGCTTAACTTCGCTAATCAACTGTAAACGGTGTTACGACGTAGCCTCCTATATAAGCACGTATAAAAACATTTGATAATGATAATGATAAATTTTAGTGACAGGAGAAATCATGCATTTTAGTACAATGTATAGTATATTATTATTCGTGGTGGCAGGGACGTAGCCAAGGGGGAGGGGCGACAGAGGCGGTCGCCCCACCCCCCTTGGAAAGTCCATGAAAAAAACCTGCGGTAATTAGAACCAAGGTTCACCGCCAAACTATAACATTTAACAATTTGGTATCTATATATAATTGAAAGAGTGTATATATATATATATATATATATATGTGTGTTATTTTGATATTTTGCGTCGTTTTTTTTAAAACACTTATCGTACTGAACAACTGAAATATGAAACGCGGGGAAACTGAACACAGCTCGGCGCCAGTTAGTTTTGCATACACTGCAGCATAGTACACTATTACAGTGTCACAAAAATGGCAGTTGCACTGACATTTTCAGACAGTTTTTACACAAAATAAGCTTAAAATGCGCTGGCTTACGAGGCTCCGCCCTGGACTCCGCTAGGGAAGCTTCCACCTCTCCCCCAGACTCCCTAACTGTATGGGCTCGCCCGATTCACCACGGAACCTGACGAACGTAGCTGAAGTTCACTCCCCACCTTGGGACATTCCTGACTACGTCCCTGCGCGGTGGTACATTATAGTACCATCGGTAATGTCAGGGTTAATCCTAGACAGTATAGAATATTAGTGGTGGACCGGATGTCAGTTTTTCAACATCTGCGGATCTTTAATTTCAATATCCGCGGATGCGGATATTTAGTTAATCTATCAATATAATATAGAATTATGAATATTTGACAATTTTTCAAATTTCGTGATATTACTATTATGGCAGGCAATGCATAAGAATTAAAATTAATATTAATGTTTTCATTATGATAAAAATAATAACTTTCTCAAGAGTTTCAGCCACAGAAAATTCAATGAAACAAGTTTCATTCAATTTTCTGTGTTACCAGCTATTTATATTTTGAGGTTTATATATTTGTTTGTTCATTAATAATTCACTGGTCAACAACAATTTTGTCACAAGGGTTTTGATGGGTGTTCTACGTGTACTTTTTCATGCTGAATCTAAATATGAAATCAGATTTTTTCTATCAGGCTTAGTTTACTCGTGACGCTATGTTCATTTTTTCCTCATTTAGCATGATCACCGGATAAAAAAATAATAACATATTATATATAATTAAGTATATAACAATATTATAATATAAAACATTATAAAAATAATAATATAATAATATTTATTAATTAATATAACTAAATAAATATATTAATATTAATATATATGTTGTATTACTTTTTCGGATCAAATGTAGAATTCGGACCCCAGCCTTCTTTAGTTAGCTTTATAAGGCTAACTAACGAAAATATCATGACCTAACCTAACCAATCGTCAAGGGCGTACAGTTAACCTAACGATTGGTTAGGTTAGGTCGTGATATTTTCGTTAGTTAGCCTTATAAAGCTAACTAAAGAAGGCTGGGGTCCGAATTCTACATTTGATCCAATTTTTCTGTAAAATTAGTACAATTTATTCCTTTGGGGAGAAAGTTCTGATAATGCTGGCAGGATAAATTTGGTCGGAGCAGCAGACTGTGCAGGTTGAAACATGTTTGTACCTGTTCAGACATGAGCCTAGTTTCTGTGTGTAGAGCAGCTCCAAGTCAGTCTGCTTGTAAATGTCACAGTGTTAACAGCTAGTGTCTGTTGCTTCTTGTTAATTTTACACCAGTGTTGTATTCATATAGATGTTTTGTAATGCCGCGGAACTGTCTGAATCATCCTAATTCCTTTTGTTATGTATGTGGTGATCTAACTTTAAAATCCCAGAAACGTAACTTTACACCATTAGTAAAAAAATGCTATGAACTTTATTTCGGATGTAAAGTAGGCGATCAGGACAAGAGTTGGGCCCCTCACATTTGTTGTGTGACATGTGTAAGACTACTTACAGGATGGCTAAACGGTTCACGTCACATGCCATTTGCTATTCCAATGATTTGGAGGGAACCCAAAGATCACACAACAGACTGCTATTTCTGCCTGGTAAATACAAAGGGGATCACTTCAAAAACAAAGAGCCTTATAAAATACCCTAATCTACCGTCTGCAATGAGACCAGTTCCCCACAGTGCTCAACTTCCAGTACCAAATCCTCCTGAACATGTAAGTTTAAGTGATGAGGAATCAAACGTAGCTGTAGCATATCACGAGGAAAAAGATGAAGACATTTCTGATCCAACATTCCAGGCTACCTGTTCCTCCAATGAACCACATTTACTGTCACAAGGAGATCTAAATGACCTAGTTCGTGATTTGAAATTATCTAAGAAGCAGGCTGAACTTTTAGGTTCAAGATTAAAGGGTTGGAATCTACTGCAACGTGACACTAAAGTTTGTTTTTTCCGCAGCCGCCATGATGAATTCAAAGAATGGTTCTCCCATGAAGATGGACTTGTGTTTTGTAAAGATGTTAATTCAGTCATGGGGGCTCTTGGTCATGAACATAACGTGGATGAGTGGCGATTGTTCATTGACTCCTCAAAAGTCAGCTTGGAAGCAGTCCTTCTTCACAACGGAAATAAATTTCCTTCTGTACCTATTGCACATGCTGCAAACATGAAAGAGTCATACGACAACATGAAGTTGCTTTTAGAAAAGTTTCAGTATCAGAAATATAAGTGGAATATCTGTGGAGATCTGAAGGTCATTGCACTTTTGCTAGGGTTGCAGCTAGGTTACACCAAGTGCTGTTGTTTTTTATGTGAGTGGGACAGTAGGGACAAGCAAAACCACTACGTTAAGAAGGATTGGCCAAAACGCACCTCACTTGTTCCAGGCAAGAAAAATGTTGTGAATAGTTCACTTGTTGACCCTGAGAAAGTGTACCTTCCTCCTTTGCATATCAAGCTTGGACTTATGAAAAACTTTGTTAAAGCGATGGATAAAGCGCAAACAGGATTCACATACTTGAGAAATAAGTTTCCCCGGATCAGTGATGCCAAGATTAAAGACGGCATTTTTGTAGGCCCTTAGATCAGAGAATTGTTAAGAGATGAGAGATTTGAAGGAGAGTTGAATGAAGTTGAGAAAGCTGCGTGGCAGAGTTTCAAAAGTGTCTGCACAAATTTTTTGGGAAATCACAAGGCCGAAAACTATCCTGAAATAGTAGGAGATCTTCTTAAGTCTTACCAAGCAATGGGGTGCAATATGTCATTAAAGGTTCATTTCTTGGACTCTCACTTGGACTTTTTTCCGGAAAACCTGGGTGCGGTAAGCGACGAACATGGTGAGCGTTTTCATCAGGATATTTCTGCCATGGAAAACCGTTACCAAGGCAAATGGAGCCCCACTATGCTGGCTGACTATTGCTGGACTCTTGAGAGAGACATGCCTGAGGCAAAGCACAGCAGAAAATCAAAACAAGCTACTTTTTAAACTACAGGTATGTCTTTTCGATCATATTTTAATAAGTATGTAAATATATGGGTTTTTAAAAATTAAATTGCATGTCACACAAAAACCAGACCTGATAGAGAAATTTTACAAACTTATTTGGATTCAGCACAGAAAATACTATAAGAATAAGGTATTTTCATTCTTGGGACACGGAAATGTTTTTTTTTTGTTGCCCAGTGTAATTAATACTTTACATGAAATGTGCATGACTGGGCCTTATAAGCTACTTTATAAGCTAATTTAATTGTAAATTGCATAATTTATTAGAGGTAATATCCGCATAACATCCGCAGTTAGAAGTGCGGATGCGGATGTTAAAAATGATGCGGATATCCGGTCCACCACTAGACTATAGATCTAATTTTTTTACCATTCAAAAGAAGTAGTGTTGGAGTACCTGGTACCCTACCTATACTGTGTAGGGTTAAAATAATTGGTTAAGTCAAGTTTAAAATAATGTCTGTGTATCGAGAGAGGGAATAAATGGTTGGGTTGCATTAAATCAAGGAAATGAAGGTTATAAAGCACCTATAACACTGCCCAACACCAATTTTGCTGATTTAATTCTAACACCTGTTTTTAGGTAACTTTGGTGTGCTGATTTAAAAAATCACCTTAGTTTTTGCCTATCACGTCAGGTTTTCGAGCAATCAAATACGGATATTTTGGAGATATCGCATTTTGGCAGGGTTATGCCCAATTTTTTTTCTTTTCAAAAAATAAGTTTTTACATACTCAGAATCAGCATGGAAAAGTAAACAATTGTGCAGGGAGTGAACGTTAATATACAATGGTAACATTGACACATAAAGTGATTAAAAGTGTTTAAATAAGCAAAAAATGAATCCATATTAAAGCAAGCACGGGACCAGTTTTCTTAACATTGTCTTTTTCTTGTTTTCTTACTTTTCAGTGCTGATAAATTTTCTCTTATAGGACTTCCTAGAATGAGAGATGTCAAGACAATCTCTTTGCAGGCTCCAGCAGTAGTCAGCCATCATATGGGCATCCCATCTTCCTGGTATCGTTCTTCCATCACTTTGATATCTTGGTGGAACCTTTCACCTTGCTCTTCACTAACATCACCAAGATTTTCTGGAAATTTATCCAGATGACGTTGAGATAGTGAACTTTAATGCGCATGTTGCAACCCAACTGCTGAAAGTTTACAAGTTAATCCTTTACAAGATCTTTATAATTTTCAGACTTTTTGTTTCCTAGGAAGTTCTTAACTACAGATACCCAAGATTTTAATATGTTGTACATAACCTTTAGATTTAATGCACAGATTATGCGTATTCCACAGATAAAATTTTAAAAGCAAAACAGCTGTTAACAGGTCTCAAAAATCATCAATTTTGATAAGCGCCCTTCATGGATCACCCAAAATAGGCATATTGCATTGCACGAAAACCTGATGTGATGGACAAAATCTAAGGTGATATTTGAAATCAGCACATCAATATTATCCAGAAACAGGTCTTAGAATTAAATCAGCAGCAAAACATTCTTTTTTTGTTGGGCAGTGTAATTGAATGTTAATTCAGAATCGATAAAGGATTATTGTCATTCTGAGACGAATAAGGAAACACGATAAGAAGGCTGAATGAGGATTTGAAAGGTTTGCGACATTATCAATTAAGGAGTCATGCAAATGGTAACAGAGGATTACCGATAATTTTCATTTGATTAGTTTATGAATTAGTAACACGCTTTTATTTATTATGAACGCAGTATTTTTAAAGGGTGAAGTCTGTTAAATAACATTACTGTATATACTGTAAGCTATATACTATTTCTGGTTGCATTGCGCCCCATCGAGCAACTTATTTTTTGATCACTTGCCTCATAAACACCTCGAAGTGGGAGAGACTTGAATTCGCCGTAGCAACAACGGATGATCACCCACGAAACACTTTCATTCTCCATAAGAGACAAGTACATGGGGACCTTCCACTGATAATGTTCACCGGGAAGAGGCTTTCTCTACTCTCGTGGTGGTACAACACCGCAAAGTGTGAACGACTGAGTACAGTATATCACTTGCCGTATAAACATCTTTCACGGCGGGAGACCCAAGTTGAAACTCGGCGACATTGAAAGAATTGGTAGACACACACACATGACAGACATCCAATTACAGAAAACACGCTCGCACACTTGCATGCCTTCTTAATAGAGCTAAGAATAGAATAGAAGGGTATTTTGTAGAAATACATAATTTCATAACGAACGAAAAAAATTGAGAAAAATGCATATCATGGATTAGGTGAGGTAGAGTTGCGTTTTTGCCTTCACGATTTCTTTTTCCTCTTCTTTCTCTTGGGTAGATGGATGCATGTGACGGGTAAGGGCATAGTGTGGAAAACATGATTTCTGTTTTCAATTCCTGTCTCAACCCCTTTCCTGTAGAAGCATTTCATCACTTTGCCGGCGTGAGGGTTTTGCGCGTACATGGGTGTACAGATGGAGAATTTACTTTTACCTCTCTTAATCCTTTTGGGGGCTAGCCTGGAGTGGACATGGGGTCTTTGTTGGACCGATACCTTGATAAATGAAACTATAAATAGTTTTTATAAAATCAAACCCATATGTTCGAGGTTTTTGTGACAATACCAAGTAGTTGCTATAAGATCAGCACAAATATACACTATTATTAGTTAGTTTATACAACGAGGGCCACTCAATTTATTTTGCCCCACCTTTTTTTTATCTTTCCAAGTTTCTTTCTAAGTTCCAGAAATTTTGTACACAAGTAGTTACAAACGTTTTTTAAAAGTTTTTATTTTTCCACATAGTCTTCATCCTTTACTACGGCTTTCCTCCACCTCGAAACAAGGGCTTTTATTCCTTGCTGGTAAAAGTCCGCTGGGTTCCGCTGGAGCCACCTCTTAACCACCTCAACAACCTCATCGTCACTAAAACTTTCTTCCACGAATGGCATCCTTCATTGGCCCAAACAAATGAAAGTCAGAAGGTGCCAGATCCGGGCTGTATGGAGGGTGGGGTAACACAGTCCAGTCAAGCGCATTTTTGTGATGGCCTCTCTTGTTTCCAAAATGTTGTGTGGTCTTGCGTTATCGTGCAAAAGAATGACGTCTTCCAGTTTTTTATCCGGTCGAACTCGCTTTATACATCTCTGGAGTCTCTGTAGGGTAGCAATATATGCCTCCGAGTTGATTGTTTGTCCTTTCTTCATAATGTCCACCAGAATCACCCCTTTCATGTCTCAGAAGATGGTGGCCATAACCTTTCGTGCAGAGGGAGCCATTTTGAATTTTTTTTTGCGTGAGGAATCTGCGTGATGCCACTCCATGGATTGGCGTTTTGTTTCAGGTTCAAAGTGGTGTACCCTGTCTCATCCCCAGTTACAATTCGTGAAAGGAAGTCATCCCCTTCAGTCTCGTATCGAACCAACGACTCAGAAGCAATTTCTTTTCTTTGGGCTTTGTGATCTTGAGTCAGTTGGCGAGGAACAAACAGTGAACACACTTTTGAGTATCCCAGTTGCTGAATTATCGTAGTCACACTTCCTTCACTAATTCCTAACTCCAGTGATAGCTCCTTGTATCTGACGTGCCGATTTGATCGAATGATACTGTTAGCACTTTGCACAGTGTGAGATGTCAGAGCCGATTTCGGGACACCGCTGCGTGGCTCACCATCGAGGCTGGCTCTCCCTCTCTACGATGATATCTCACGTTTAGACCAGCGTCCAACTATGCTTCGATCAACACAGCATCTCCGTAAACGTTTTGTAGACGTCTGTGAATATTTCCAACTGTTTCCTTCTCTGCGGTTAAGAACTCGATGACAGCTCTCTGTTTACGATGCACATCACTGTCAGACGCCATTTTCGAAACTGCGTTAACCATCGGTTTTATACAATGGGGTATAAAAGCGGTTTTATACAAGGGGAGGTTGGAACTGGAAAAATCCGGTTATGTGAAGCGCAGAAAGTTCAAACTTACGGCCCAAAAGACATTTCAGTCCCATGGAAAGGAAAGGTTATGGCCACCATCTTGTGGGATATGAAGGGGGTGATTCTGTTGGACATTATGAAGAAAGGACAAACAATAAACTCAGAGGCATATATTGTTACCCTACAGAGACTCCAGAGACGTATAAAGCGAGTTCGACCTGATAGAAAACTGGAAGACGTCATTCTTTTGCAAGATAACGCAAGACCACACAACAGTTTGCAAACAAGAGAGGCTATCACAAAAATGCGCTTGACTGTGTTACCCCACCCTCCACACATCCCGGATCTGGCACCTTCAGACTTCCATTTGTTTGAGCCAATGAAGGATACTATTCGGGGAAGAAAGTTTCAGAGTGACGATGAGGTTGTTGAGGAGGTTAAGAGGTGGTTCCACAGGAACCCAGCGGACTTTTACCAGCAAGGAATAAAGACACTTGTTTCGAGGAGGAAGAAAGCCGTAGAAAAGGATGGAGACTATGTGCAAAAAAATAAAAACTTGTAAAAAAGAATGTAACTACTTGTGTAAAAAATTTCTGGAACTTACAAGGAAATTTGGAAAGAAAAAAAAAGGGTGGGGGCAAAATATATAGAGTGGCCCTCGTATTTCTATGTACGAATACTTATGAGCGCCACTCTTCATATATACTGTAGTTCATGACATTTCTATATAATTTATATTTGAGATAACGAAATACAATTGAAAATCGATTTCAAAATGCATCATTGATTAAATATTGCTTTGGCAACATGAATATAAGCAGTGCTTGCACTTCTTTTCAGCTTATAACAGGATAACTTTATATGTTGTAGGCAACTTGAAGGTGCTGGCCTGGATAGTGTTCGATGTACCGCGACAGTCGTTGCCGAGAGAATAGACAAACTGAGCGCGTTTAAGGCTCCTGGGCCAGACCAGTTTCTCCCTAAGAATGTTGCGGGAGCTGCGCGACCATGTGGCTCCCCACCTGGCTACAGTCTTCAACAAATCGTTGGAGACGGCCAGGTGCCTGGTGACTGGAGGGAAGCCAACGTGACCCCTATCTTTAAGAAAGGGGATCACGAAAGTCCAGGGAACTATCGTCCCATTAGTCTCACTTCAGTTGTAGGTAAATTACTAGAGGGGATAATAGCGGATAGGATCGTTGACCATTTGGATTCCTACAAGCTGCTTGGGGACTCCCAACATGGGTTTAGACGGCATAGGTCGTGTCTCACCAACTTGCTCGAATTTTTCCACGTCATGTTGGGTAAGTATGATAAGAGTAGGACGATTGATATACTTTATCTAGACTTTCAGAAAGCCTTTGATAAGGTACCTCACCGCCTGCTAATGGCGAAAGTGCGCGCGCTGGGAATAGGTGGGGAAGTAGGTACGTGGATTGAAAACTAGCTGAAGAATAGGCGGCAGAGGTTATAATTAAAGGGGTTAGTTCGGGTTGGGCCTCGGTCACTAGCGGGGTTGCTCAGGGTTCCGTTTTGGGGCCGCTGTTGTTTATCATTTACATAAATGATATCGACGGTGGCATCGTCAGTCGGATCGCCAAATTCGCTGATGACACCATGCTTGGGGCCAATGTTGGGACGCCCGAAACAATCGAGCAACTGCGTGCAGACCTAGGTAGGATGGGAGAGTGGTCCGAAAAATGGCAAATGCCGTTTAACTTGGGTAAATGCAAGGTGATGCACATTGGCTACGCCAATCCCAAGTCGGACTACTCGATGTTGGGGAGTAATATCGAGGAACAGATTTGGAAAAGGACTTGGGTGTGCTAATTTGCAGCGACCTTAAGTTTACCAAACAGTGCGGAGAGGTGGAAAAGAAAGCCCAGAAGCTGTTGGGTTATATCAGGAGGCAATTTCAGTTTCGGAACAAGGAGATTGTGCTCTCTCTGTACAATTCCCTGGTTCGGCCGCACCTGGAGTATGCTGTGCAGTTCTGGTCGCCCACCCTCAGGAAAGATATTGAGAGGCTGGAGCGAGTGCAGGCGAGGGCCACAAAGTTAATCCCTTCCGTTAGGCATGTGGGCTACAATCGACGCTTACGCGCCCTGAACTTGTTTTCGCTGGAAACTCGGAGGTTGCGCGGTCAACTCATCGAGGTTTTGATGTCGATTTTAGAAGCATGTTTAGTTTAAATGATAACCCAAATCGCAACAATGGTTGGAAGTTGGATTTGAAACGGTTTAGGACTAGTGTGTGTGGGAATTACTTTACGTATAAGATCTGTGACACGTGGAACAGTTTATCTTCAGAAGTTGTGAACATTTCCTCTGTGGATCATTTCAAGAAAAGGTTAGACGAAATGTTGCACACTATTTGAGTGTGTAGAAAATTTCCCTGGCTCCGTTGCCATTGGTACCTCCTCGTATGGGCCGCAAGGCCTTTGAGGTACTTCTTTTGCTTGTAACTATATATCTATATCTACATATCTATCTATATCTACATATCTATCTATCTACATATATTATATATATATTATATGTTCTCCCTCCTCATCTTGCGCGGTACGTTCTTCTATACAAGCGTCGTTCTTTACGTTAATTATACTGTGTGTTGTTTGCAGTTGAAATGTATATACAGTATGTGCGGCATGCGAGAGGTGCCCCTCAGGGCATTGGTTTCTGCGCGTATGTAGAGAATTACGACTTCTGATTGAGTGAGGCTCATATCTGACCGGCAATCGGAAGATCCCGGGTTCGATTCCCGGGTGGTTACCTCATTTTTCATTTGTTCGTTCTCCCTCCTCATCTTGCGCGGAACGTTCTTCTATACAAGCGTCGTTCTTTACGTTAATTATACTGTGTGTTGTTTGCAGTTGAAATGTATATATATATATGAAAAATTATTTCACGAAAGTGACACGTGAAAAGTATTTATGATGAATAAAACCACGAAGGAAAAAGAAACACAAAGGGGTGCTCAAGCGCTTTCGTCTAATGACATCCTCAGGAACACTGGAGTGAAAGGACAGATCAAGGCAATATATAGGTTACAAAAATAAACATACATACATACATATTCACATATATATACATATATATATATACATATATATACATATATATAATATATACATATATAGTAAGCATAGAAAAAAAATTGTGGGAGGAGCCAACATTTATATGGTCACAGACGAATAAGAAATAAAAATAAATATAAATATAAATTGAGAAAAAATTAATTACAAATAGTGCCTTAGTGATATATGTCACAGCCTAAATAATCATAAAGAAATAAACAGGCACATAAAAAAACCCATAAATACATATACAAACATATATATATATATATATACATATATACACATATATATATATATATATATATATATATATATAAAGACACTTTTAGCACTTTGGCCGACCTTCCATATAAATTCAATGGCTTTTTTATGGAACAGGTCACAAAAGAATAAAGAAATAAAAAATAAATATAAATATTGTAAGTGGAGTCTACCAATTCAAGCTCAAGAGGGAGGTTTTACAACCGATTTAATAGATGCTGCCAAATTGATATATATGTCACATTAAAAAACAAACAAACAATTTGTCCTACGTACACTTTTACTCTGGACATGACACCCCTATTAAAAAGGCCATATTTTCCTCAATGTTTCTCCGCGCTCTTAGGATCGCCAGTCCTGAATACATCGATGCCGAATTGGAAATATCAACGGTATTGGAAGTGAGTGGTGTTACCCATCTGCGTTCATGGAATCTTGTCTTAATAAGGCTAAACGAACCTTCTATCGTGTGAATAATAACACTCGCACCTTGTCAAAGAATATTTTAGTACTTCCATTTTTCCCGGGCTTCTTAGGCATTGCTAATGTACTTAAACTTTTGGATATCAGTGTAGTTTTTTCATATAACAATATTGTGAAAAACATCATAGTAAAAAATAGCCCTACCAATAATTTAGGCATTATCTATAAAATTGGGTGTAAGCAATGTGATTCCTTTTACATAGGTCAGACGGGAAAGGATTTGCAAACGCGTGTAAAACAGCATCAATATTCCGTTAGAACGGGACAGTTGTCCAGTGCCCTTTTTGTCCATTTGTCAGAGTTATCCCATTGTATTGATTGGAATAATGTTTCAGTTTTGTTTCACTCTAGCAACATTGTTAGAAATATTCTTGAGTCGGCTATAATTCAACTTACAAATAACCTTAACATGAGTAAAGGTCTGTTTCAACTTGATCCCGTTGCTCTGAATTCCTTCAGAATGGATTTAAACAAAAAGGGCAGGTTGTTAAATCTTTGGTAAAAAATTTGTTTGTGTCTGTTGTTTCCCTTACAATTTTATTTTTCAATTTTTTGCTGTATGAGTGTATGTGTATGTATGTATGTGTATGTGCGTATGTGTGTGGTCATTGCAGTTAAATGTGTTTGTATGTATATGTGTGTATATGTATGTATGTATGTGTGTATATGTATGTATGTATGTATGTATGCAGTTAAATATATATATATATATGTATATGTGTATGTACCTTACCTTACCTTACAACCTCACAAAGGTTCTGCGGGATGATTTCTCATTTCGTGAAGGTCAAGCTTGTATATATATATATATATATATGTGTGTGTGTGTGTGTGTGTGTTTGTATATATGTGTGTATATGTATATATATATTTGGGTATGCGGGTATATATGTGTACGTGTATTATTTGTAATTTTTTCAAGTTATATTTATTTTTATTTCTTTATTCTTTTGCGACCTACCGTTTTCTCAGACAATAATTATAAAAACAAATTTGGTAATTTTTTTTTCCCTTATGCATATATATATATATATATATATATATATTCTGTATATATTGCGTTTATATTTCGTATATATACCGTAAATATGTTGTATATATATTTTATTGTTCTTTATATATCATCTAGGGATCATTTTGTTTTCCAATTTATATTTACTTGTAGTTTTTTATTCGTTTGTGACTATAATATGCATATGTGGTAATTTTTCCCTTATAAATTGGTGTGCCTCTCTTAAAATTTATCTTTCAATTTTTATTTTTTAATAATGTGACATATATATCAATTTGGCAGCATCTATTAAATCGGTTGTAAAACCTCCCTCTTGAGCTTGAATTGGTAGACTCCACTTACAATATTTATATTTATTTTTTATTTCTTTATTCTTTTGTGACCTGTTCCATAAAAAAGCCATTTGAATTTATATGGAAGGTCGGCCAAAGTGCTAAAAGTGTCTTTATATATATATATATATATATATATATATATATGTGTATATATATGTATATATATATATATATGTATGTATATGTATTTATGGGTTTTTTTATGTGCCTGTTTATTTCTTTATGATTATTTAGGCTGTGACATATATATCACTAAGGCACTATTTTGTAATTAATTTTTTCTCAATTTATATTTATATTTATTTTTATTTCTTTATTCGTCTGTGACCATATAAATGTTGGCTCCTCCCACATTTTTTTCTATGCTTACTATATATATGTATATATTTATATATATGTATATATATGTATATATATATATATGTATATATATGTGAATATGTATGTATGTATGTTTATTTTTGTAACCTATATATTGCCTTGATCTGTCCTTTCACTCCAGTGTTCCTGAGGATGTCATTAGACGAAAGCGCTTGAGCACCCCTTTGTGTTTCTTTTTCCTTCGTGGTTTTATTCATCATATATATATATATATATATATATATATATATATATATATAAAATGTTACAGAGGCTGTGTAACTAGGGCTTTCATGAAATCCCTAAAATGTTGAGAGATTTCATGTAGGGTTAAATCGTGATATTTTTGTTAGTTTTAACGAAAATATCAACTTAACCTAACCTACTGTATATACAGTATGTGCGGCATGCGAGAGGTGCCCCCTCAGGGCATTGGTTTCTGCGCGTATGTAGGAGAATTACGACTTCTGATTGAGTGAGGCTCATATCTGACCGGCAATCGGAAGATCCCGGGTTCGATTCCCGGTGGTTACCTCATTTTTTCATTTGTTCGTTCTCCCTCCTCATCTTGCGCGAACGTTCTTCTATACAAGCGTCGTTCTTTACGTTAATTATACTGTGTGTTGTTTGCAGTTGAAATGTATATATATATATATATATATATATATATATATATATATATATATAAAATGTTACAGAGGCTGTGTAACTAGGGCTTTCATGAAATCCCTAAAATGTTGAGAGATTTCATGTAGGGTTAAATCGTGATATTTTTGTTAGTTTTAACGAAAATATCAACTTAACCTAACCTACTGTATATACAGTATGTGCGGCATGCGAGAGGTGCCCCCTCAGGGCATTGGTTTCTGCGCGTATGTAGGAGAATTACGACTTCTGATTGAGTGAGGCTCATATCTGACCGGCAATCGGAAGATCCCGGGTTCGATTCCCGGGTGGTTACCTCATTTTTTCATTTGTTCGTTCTCCCTCCTCATCTTGCGCGGAACGTTCTTCTATACAAGCGTCGTTCTTTACGTTAATTATACTGTGTGTTCCCCCTTTGGGGGAGGAGGTGGGGCGGCCTCACCCCCCCAAAGGGCATACTTAACCTAAGAGAGAGAGAGAGAGAGAGAGAGAGAGGAGGAGAGGACGCAGACGAAGGGTCTTCGCTTGACGAGAGCCAAGCGCATATGAGGTCTTCAGCCACCCCGCCGCTCTTATAGGACCCCTAATCAGCCAGTGCCTCCGGGCATCAGCCAGTTGGCAGATCAGCCAGTGCCTCCGGGTATTAGCTCACCAGCCAGTGCCTCCGGGCATCATCGCCTCCGGCAATCAGTTGACGCGTCGCGCGTTAAGCGGTTGACTAGGCATCAGTCCTTCCGGTTGCTGGGCGCCCTAGACACCAGTCCGTCCGCTTGCTGGGGGCCCTATGCATCAGCCAGGTGTCACAGTGTACGTTTATGTGCGCTAAAAGGAGCCGGGTTCGCAGCCCGGACGGGTCTCGTTACTCAGGGTACCCTAATGATACCCGTAGGTCTAAGGCTGGAATAAAACATCTCGTACGAAATAAATGAACAATTCGTGCGGGTAAAAATTTCAATTCTAAAAGAAAGAAAAAAGAAAAAGAGCTCCGTAGGTCTAAGGCGGGTGTAAAACATTGTTAGAATTAAAATTGTTTTAAACCAACACAGTATTTGAATACTAAACTATTAATTTATTAAAACTAAATTACGACTATGAATTATTTCCCGAATAATAAATTAAATCCTGACTAATATTATTGATTCCTGCTGATAGAAATTTTATGCCATCAGAAGGTTAAACTTCATTATAGTTAAGCACCCTCTTTAGTTGGTAGTAATTGTCCTATTCTAAGAAAACTAATAGACCATTACCTTAGTAGTTTTAATTGTAAACACTTTACTTGACAACACTTGAATTATTTTAATATATAGAAGATTGATTACCTGTTTTCTGAAAAGGAAATGTTATACCTAACTGAATTATACCAGCCTAATTTGAAATAGATGATTGAACTTGAAAAATGAATGCAATTTAATGCACTTTACTATGAAACACTGATCAAACCTGAAGAGAACTCAGCAACACAGCTAGCTAAACAGAGTTGAAACACAATAATCCTATAACCTTACTATTCAGAGCTTTTAAACCAAAAAAACAGCAGATTTCATGAGCCAGCCGGTACGGTTTATGGTTGTAGTGGTTTGAAAATATGGAAAATATATCCGTAAAAAAACTCGAACCAACCGTTTGTTAAATTAATGAAATGATTGAATATAATGAGAAATAAATAAAAAATAAATTAATAACCTCCCGACGGAGAAACTGCAATTTAAAATCTAAAATTGCAGTCTAATCTTAAATTTGATATATGACACCCACCACCAAATAATTTTTTTTTTGTATCTTTTTTTAACCTTTTTGAACCCATAACCATCTTAAATCTAATCTAATCCTAATCGTCTTCCCTATTTAGTAGGTCCTTGAGCCTTTGTTTGCAATGAATTGCAGCTTTCCTAGAGGGTCTTAATTAGGTTTTTCTCTTGAACATCTTTCGAATTAGGAAGGTCTTGACGAGCACCATTATGAGTAATCGAGATTTCTAATGGATACAGTGACAAATAGGATAATTTAAAACTTGGTTATCTGATCTCTTGAGTTGAACACTTCTGACTTTGTTATCACCTACCAAAAGGGTCTGGTTTTAGTAGTTGATTTAATCAAGACCACATCGCCAACTTTGATGCGATTAACCCAGTCTGATTCGTATAAATCTCGACTATGTTCTCGAAGACTCAACAGGTACTCCTCATACCACCATTGTCTAAATTGAGAATACTTTTTGTTCAATATTCAAACGATTTGTTAGTTCGTTATGAGTAGGGGGATTTTGTGACCATAAAGGATCATCATCAGTTTCAAACTTGAATACCAAAGATTCCTTTTGGTGTTTAAGGAATGAATTAGGCGTTAAGCTTGATAATTCATTCTCTGACGAGACGTATGTGAGCGGACGAGAGTTCACAGCGTTTTGAATGCTAGTTAGCAAGGTAGTAGATCGAAATGATCAGAACAGAACGCCCAATGGTTTGAAAAGGCAGCTTTTCACAACTCGAATGAGACGCTCCCAGCAGATCCCATCCAGGCTGAATAAACTGGAAGCCTGATGTGTTTGATACCACTGGCTCGCATGTGCTCTTGAAATTCGTTAGAATTTAGAGTCCTCTAATGCCTTACCACCTTGAATGAAACTTTTAGCATTGTCGCTGTAAACTCTGTCGCAAACACCATATAGATTAGTGAATCTCTGGAATGAGAGCAAGAAAGATTTGGTACTCATATCAGGAAGCAGATCTAAATGTATGGCTCTTATGTGAAGACAAGTATAGAGCAAAATAAATCGTTTGACAGTTTTTCCTGAGTCAGGGTCTTTGACCCAAACGTGACCTGTGAAGTCCCCAACATGTTTAAGGGAGTGAACAAACGCATCTGATGCTTAGGGAAATTGGTGAATTTGGGATACTTGTAAGAAAATTGATTGTATTTTCTGCAAGTAATGCAACTAGAAATGATACGCTTGATGGTTTGTCTAGCACTAGTGATCCAAAACCCCTGCAAGCGCAGCATTGTTAAGGTGGATTGAATACCTAAATGCTTGCATCTAGAGTGACAATCTCTAACTATTAATTCAGTGAAGTGATGATGTTTACCTAGTAATATGGGTTTATGATGTCATAATCATACACGTTTGTTCTTGAAAGTCTGCCCTTGGTTCGAATCAATCTGACTTCGTCTAGAAAGAGATCCAGACGGTTAACCAGATTGGGAACATGCTGATTGGGATTTTCTTGAACTGTTTCAAGAAATTGATTTTCTTTGTCAAAAGATTCAAGTTGCATGATGTATAGCCAATACAACCTACTACCCCTATCCACGTCTACATTGGGTTTCTTTCTGCATTTGAAAACAAACTTGAGTACATAAGCCGTGATTCTATAGACTTTGTGAATGTTTGAAAACCGTTTGATGTCAAGAATGGGTTCAGTTTTACCAGCATTTAAAGTGACTGATGTAATTGTAGCTGATTGTGTCTTTAATTTGTTTGGGTTAGATAGACAGTGAAGATCATATTTAGGCCAAAGGGATGAATCTAGAACTAACCATTCAGGACCATGCATCCAGAGTTCTAGATTGTTCTCAAATTCTCTAAATGATATTCCCCGAGTAATGAGATCTGCGGGGTTTTCTTTAGTTGAGACATAATTAAATGATATTCAAATACAGAATTTAGTTTGAATTTCTTGATGCATGTGTCTAATATCCTGAATTCGATTTCGAACAAACATGTTTTTTATTTTGACATTGAGGTCTGACGAAATGACCCAAGACAGCACAATTTGAGCATCAACAAAAATCTTGATATTGAGAACTGAGCTTTAATGGATGAGAGAAATTGAGGAAGACATTTGAACGCTAGATAAACAAAGTAATTCCAAAGTAGGTAAAGTACGTGCTTGAATAGGAGCCACTTTAGCCTTGGAAAAAACTAAGTTTGATCCTGAAGGGCCAACTGCATAGACTGCAAATCCGTAACAACTGGCACTAGCGTCACAAAAAATGACGAATGAAACAGAGTCGCTAGAATCGAAAGCTGAACGTTTGAAAGAAAGATTTGAAAGTTCTTGAAGATCTTTGTAAATCTTAGTCCAAACCTTCAATTCATCTTGACCGACTGTCTCATCCCAAGACAACTTAAGCTTCCACAATTTTCTCATGAGGAACCTACCCCGAATGGTAACGGGAGGTAAAGGGATAATGGATCAAAATTTTAGAAATTTGGGAAAGGATTTGGCGCTTGGTAGAAGCTTCAGGGTTAGATCATATTCTGACAGCAAGATTAAGTCTCGACTTACATCAAAGCGATAACCCAGCACCTTTTCCAAGCATTCATGTTGAACAACTTTTTGATCTTGAACCATTATGTTTTTGAGACAGTCTCTAGATTAGTGTTCCATGATCTAAGGTTGAAACCTCCCTCAGACATTCTCTGATTTAAAGTGGAGTATAATTCCAGAAGTAATTCTGGATCTGAATTTGTGAAAATTAAATTATCCACATAAAAATGTTTGAGAACTGAGAGCATAAATCATCTAGATACTGATTGGCGTGATATTTAATGACATAGTTCAGTATGAAAGGTGAACTGCCAGACCAAATACTATGGTAGTATACCGATAAGTTAATAGTTGACCGTCCTCTTGCCAGAAAAACAAAACCTATTTTTATCAACATCAACTTGATCTTGATTTGAAGAAATGCCTGCTTTATATCTGAAAGGATTACGTATTGATTGGTTCTGAATGAGCATAATAAGGTAAACAGCGAATTCATGAGGTCTACACCAGGATATGTAGCTTTAAGAGGAGCTTGACCCGTTTTCAAACTACAATTGAAAACTGGCCTTATTTTAGTTGTGACTTGATCTCCCACCCTAATGACCGGCCTATGAGGTATCCAGATGTAGTTCTGATATTGGTCTGGAGTCACATCAAACCTTTCAATTATCCCATCTAATTGCTGTTTAAATACATCAGCATATTTAGAGTGCAAGTTTTTCTTATTGAGAAATCCAATTACTCTTTTTAGAGTTGCCAATGCTATTTTATGATTAGATGGAATACAGTTAATTAGCTCTCATGCCACGGTAACTCCACATAATATTGCCACCAGACAGATGTATAGAGTCATTAAATGTTTAACTTTGATCTCATCCAAACTACCATTTGAACTCTCCTCTTACCTATGACTCCAATTTATATAAATTTTCCAGACCTAAGTCTAGGTCTGAGTCGGATTTACAGTGACACAAAGGATTGAAATAACTTGGGTCAGATTCATGACACAGTTCACGATACAATGAAGACCCGGTTCATCATCGTTGAAGACCGCAAGCGAACTCCCCATCTCTAGACTCGTGAATCTGTAAACCATTTGAGTCCTGATTTAAACAGGATATTTGAATACTTGAAGCTAAGCTTCGATTCGGTGTTTCATTGAGGGTTAGTAAGTTTAAAAAGGGACAATGCCAAGGGTTTTTACACCCCGAAAGCCCTGAATTAGTAGGTTTTAAAACTTGAACAGCAGATTGCTCCGTTGCCGTGAAACTCGAATCAAAACTTGAATTGAAACTGAATTTGATCCATCAGTCTCAGTCAGAGGAAGGAATTTTGTTGATCAATTTCAGAAGATCTTTCTAGTGATAATTTTTTAACAGGAGTTCTTGAAGAAAACTGACGAGTTTCCTTGACAGATCACGACTGTTGCTGGAATGTTGAATTGGACTCTTGAAAGTATCCAACTCTCCAATAGGTATAAGTCCTTGAGAAACTTATATGGCAGTACCATTCTTGAGTTTTACGAAGGAGAATGGCATAAAATCTTGAGGTACATCAATTCCAATTAATCCTTAATGTTTGAGATGAAATCATTCTGAAGGTTATAGAAGGACTTGTCCCCGAACTTAATTCCTTCTTCTTGAAGTTGAGAAATCACGTTTTTTAATTCTGGAACGGTATAATCTAAATCCATCTTTTCATCAACGATGAAGTTCTTGAGAGTAGCTTTAGATGATTCAGCCTTACACCCAATTCCACTTCTTGAATTTCTCTAACTTGAGCTCCAATGAAGGTTCTTATTAGACATTCGAATTTAGGTTTTTTCTTTAATTGGCATTCCCAACCATCTAGAACTGAGGGTCTGATATATGATCTTTGTGAAGCTAAATCTCGCAAACACCTAACTGATTCGACCTTATTTTCATTTACAAGTTCTAGAGTCACGGTAGGTAACAAGACGCCGCGACTTCGAAATATCTGATTCTCCGAAGACATTGCATGCACCGATACACTGTTTACCTGCGTCTCGACACCATTAGTTATTTTATTTGAACCCAACGTGGGACATAATGCCGAAATATGAGAGCTCAAACCGCAGGTTGCACAAGAAAATGAGAGCTTAATGATTTCATGACATCTTTTAAGCCTTTTTTGAAGTGTGTCATATTTAGAACAGCGAATTAAAGAATGGTCGCTATCACAAAATTTACATTTTTTAAGGTTAGGACTGGCTTTTTTAGGTTGAGGTATATTTGAGGCTGCAGTCTGAAAATTTTGAAGAGTGGCTTTAGGTTCTTCACTTTTAATGTTATTTACCACATTATTGGGTTTATAGAATTTTTTTGAGATTTTGATTAGGCTTGGCTTTACTAGACTTTAATCTGGACAAAGTTTTAATAATCTCACCATAATTCTTAAAAATTTGATTTGGAGAAGGGTAATTGGATTCGCATTTGCGAACAATTTTCTTCTTGAATGAAATAGGTAATTTACTCATTAAGATGTGACCCAACAACAAACTACCAGACGAGGTTTCATCCATTAAATCCACCTCATAATTTTTAAGATCAAGAACCATAGCTCGAATTTCACTAAGCCAGTTATTTAATTTATCATATTGAAAGTCATCAATTTCATTAGCCGTAACTAATTTCATGAGTGACTCATCAATTACACTGGTATGCATCAATTTTGCTGTCAAGGGTTTTGTAAATGATTCTTATAGAGTTTTTCCTGCTGATTTCGAATCTGCAATCCGTTTTTCTCAATCAGCTCAGGTTATCCGGCTATGGCCTCATAAGTAAAATAGAATTTTTCGTGATTTTGTCAAAGCGGAATTGGAACAGTAACATCTATCATCACTTGTTTCACTTGTATAATATCTTTTTTTACTTTTCAGGCATATACTGTAGATAAAATATTTCATAATGAATAGAGCGTGTAAAAATGATCACAATAGATTCTGCTACATATGTAGGACGGTTACCATGCCAAATAACCAGTCCCAAATCACTAAATTTGTGAAGACAATGTATAGAGCATACTTTGGAATTAAGCTAGGGAACCAGGACAAAAATTTCGCCCCTCATATGTGCTGCAAGACGTGCATTGAAAATTTGAGAAGATGGAGCAAAGGCAGAGCGAAATCTTTGCCTTTTCGAATTCCCATGATTTGGAGAGAAGGAAAGGATCACGTGACAGATTGCTATTTCTGCATGACAAACCTCCAAAGTGGGCTTATAAATTTATTTTTCTTAAATATTTTGAAATCCTCGTATGAAACTTGACATAATATTCACCATAATGTAATATTCACCATATATAGCATAATATTCACCATAATGGTAATCATACATTTACATATACATATTGTTATAGAAAATACATTTACACATACATATTGTTATACAAGTTACATTTACATATACAATGATTGTATATTTTCTTTCTTTTTCATTCATATTGTCCCAGAAGGGACAATATGAATGAAAAAGAAAGAAAATATACAGACTCCATCGACCTATTTCATATCTTACAGACCGCAGCCTTCCCTCACGACCGCCACTGTCTGAATGCGTCTTCTATTTCATATGCAAGTTTTATATCCATGTTTCTGTGTTTCTATTTTCAGGAGTTAACAAGAAGAATAAACACATTGTTGTATACCCTGACATTCCTTCTGCTATGAGACCTGTACCCCATGGTCCTGGAATTCCAATACCCGACCCACCTCAAACCCTGGACTTCGATGATTCTGATGATGAATCAATGACCAATGCCAATGACCAGTCCCAGTCGTATATACCTCAAAATACCGCTTCAAATGAGCCGAGGCCTCTCAACCAGGCAAACTTAATGATCTTACCAGGGATTTAGGACTTCCAAATTAGCTGCCGAGATCTTGGGCTCACGACTTCGAGAGGACAACTTGCTGCGCTCCGGGACAACATTCTCCTGGTATAGGAAACGAGAGGAAGAATTCCGCAAGTTTTTTGCAGTGCACGAAAATACCTCTTCCTTAGTGTACTGCTGCAATGTTGAGGGGCTAATCGAATCCTTGGGCCTGCCATATAACGCATCAGAATGGAGGCTATTTATAGACTCGTCTAAACGAAGTTTGAAAGCAGTACTTCTCAACATTGGGAATAGGGTTGCATCAGTCCCTGTAGCACATTCCGTACAACTTACTGAGAGCTACGATAACATGAAAATTTTACTGGATGCTCTCGTATACGACCAACATAACTGGAGGATCTGTGGAGATTTGAAGGTAATACTAATATCATAAGTAAACTATTGCTATTGACTATGTTGTTTTTCCAAAGGTTATTTGAGAGCGTATAAGAACACTTAACTTCCCCACAGAAGTGATACAGTCCAATGCATAGATTTTTTTATCTGATAGAACAAATTCTCTAAATTCTTTAAATATTTTCATTTTTTTTCAGATTGTGGCATTTGTATTGGGAATGCAAGGGGGATACACGAAATACCCATGTTTCCTCTGCAAATGGATAGCCGAGCGGATGAGACGCACTATGCACAGCGTGAATGGGCATCCAGAGAGAATTTTGAACCTGGGTCGCATAATGTCGTTTCAGTGCCCCTTGTACCACCAACAAAAATTTTGCTCCCACCACCTCATATTAAGCTGGGCTTGATGAAAAATTTCATCAAATCAATGAATAAGGAGGGTTCAGCATTCCGATATCTCGAGAGTAAATTTCCTCATATATCTGATGCTAAACTAAATGCTGGGGTTTTTGATGGTCCTCAAATTCGAACTTTGATCAAGGATACTCTGTTCGAAAACGCAATGACTCCAACTGAGAAGAATGCCTGGCAGGCATTCAAATCAGTTGTCACTGATTTTCTTGGCAAGCGTAGAAGTCCAGAATACGAGTCCGTTGTCGAAAACTTGATGGAAGCTTTCAAAGCTCATGGGTCGCGCATGTCCATAAAAATGCACTTTTTGTGGTCCCACTTGGACTATTTTCCTGAAAATTGCGGGGATTATAGTGAGGAACAGTGTGAACGATTTCACTAAGATATCAAAATAATGGAAGAGAGGTACCAGGGAAACTGGGATATCAATATGCTGGCGGACTATTGCTGGTGTTTGAAGCGAGACGTGCCCGAAGAAAAACACAGTCGGAAAGCCAAAAAAACTTCATTCCTTCCTCAATAAACTTTTTTCCATATTCATTGTATGAATAACAGTATTTATTCACACAATGTTTTCATTTTTCACGAGTGTTCTTATAATATTACTCGTATCTACAGTGTTTAAGCTAAAAAAATCAATAAATTTGGGGATAAAATTGGACTTATAATAAATGGCCAATAGAGAAAACACCTGACCTGATTGAGGAAAACCAATGTCATTTTCGAATTCAGCATGGTCGATTTATATAATATGAGTTGAAAAAACCATCACAGCAGACAAAACAATTTCATATGCATACCAGTGTTATATAAGGGATGTCTAGAAAAAGATCCTTTAAAATGTCTAGAGCTATCTCATAATTGTCATCAACATTTGACAAATGTTTAATTGATTGATAAGCTATGTTCCTCAAGTACCCTTTTAAGTATGATAATTTGGCAGAATTTGTCAGATCATTACGAACACCGATCAAATTCTCGAACTGACTAAGAAAGTCAGTAAACTCGTGCTTGTCAGTAGAACCACTGAAATTTCTGCACTGAAGGTTAGGTGGTGCAGCATTACGCTTCAAAATAGCACTTAACCCATTCATGAAGTCGCTGAAATTTCTCAGAGTTTGAAAAGCTATTTCCTAGGTTATTTGTTGCATTTCCAGAACTATTCATTTTTTCCTTTGCATCCTTTATTTGAGCTAATACATTTTTTACTTTAAAAATGCATTTTCGAATTTCTAAATCCCTATCCTCTGATTCTTTTAAATCATCTATATATTCTTGATCCTCTAAACTACTCTGAATTTTGTCATTAAGTTCCAAAAGTTTACACTGATGGTTACAAAGAAATTCTAGTCTAGTCTCTAGATCTTCAACGAGAATTTCCTTCTCGTTTAAAAGCTCATCCAAACTCGAAATGAATCTAGAAACCATAGTTCTATGACCTCCACGCCTTTTAATAAATTCTTTAAGTTCAGACATGTTTATGCTAAAAATTCTTGAACGTTGGAACTCAGAAATAATTGAATTTCACTTAATTCTAGAATAATAATAAGAGGGAATTCTTGAATCAATATTAAATTTTAAATTTAATTTGGATAGGACAAAATGATAGGTCACAAAGGTAGATTTACAAAAATTGAGGCTCAAAAGAGTAGGCACCAAATGGTAGGCCCGAAAAAATAGGCCCCCAAAAGGTAGGCCAAACTTGAATCCTGGAAATACCAAACCCACTCTGTGATCAAACTAATTCACAGCAGCAGAATCTTGACTTAATTAGGTAAATCTTAAGGAAGCGTCCCGGGAAGTTTTTTGGATATAAAACATGTTTTCCTGATGTATTTCTATGTGATTTATTCGAATTTGACATCCGTTTCAGTCGCAAATCACTCGTTTATGACTTTCCCCCACCCCCTCAACAAATATAACCTAACCTAACTAACCTAACCTAACCTAACCAACCTAACCTAACGTGTATATAAATGTTACCTACCCATTAATATCCTGGATTATACAATTTCGCCGCCTGAGAAGGAAGTTGTGGAAGCGGTCCTCACAGTTTGGGAAGGCCTTTAAGAAGTACGCCCGTGAGAGGTATCCCAGGAAGAAAATTTTCCGCCTTCTGTACTTAGGCGTTAAATTTCTGACGTCCCTCCAAGTACGCTCGATGTTTTGCGTATGAGCATGGGTTGTTAGATCGACGAAATTGATGGAATGGTTGACTATCAAGTGTAAATAGCCTTCATCTTGGAAACAGTCATATGCCTTCCAGCAGTCGGAGATAACTGTAGTTCCAGCCTCAATCCATTCCTTTATGATGGCCAATAACGTTTCCTTTCTTCTATCTGTCAATGGAACTAAAAATATTTTTTTCGAATCCCGTTCGAAGCCTCCGAAAATCCACTGACTTTCTATGCGTCTTCCTACGTTATATTACGCTTTCCAAATTTTGCTTCGTCTATTTCAACAACCTTACCGGGACCACCAAGCTATTCAGTGGAATCAAAAGCGTAGCTTATACAGACCTCTCTGCAAAAATTTGCCCAATCTACAAATGTAAGTTGTGAAATATCTAATTCCTTGGTAACGGTTTGCAAGTTAAAGTTATTATAGCAGAAGTATTTCACGAAGTATAACACTCGTAAGGAGTCTAATTTAGCTTTGAAAAAAAATGTGTTTTTAAATAAAGATTCCTGAAAATCGCAGCGATAAACTTTTTTGTTACGCGAACTTTTTTTTTCGGAGCAACACCTAAAGGCTTTTCTATCGAAATCTATTTTACAGGTCTTGTTACACTTTGGGCACTTTCTCTTAAAAGTAGTTTATGCTGAACCAGAAAGGCTATCAATTTTTTGAAATCGGAATTAAATTCGGAAAACAGCTTTAAAATAGTGTAGTAATCACAACGTTCACAATCCATAGCTAACTCGCAAATGACTTTTCAAACCAAGATTATCCTTAAGGTCAACACTTATATAATTTGCACACAACGCTGCCAGACGCAATAAATGCCGTCCACTTTAAAAACGTTAATTAAAATTACTTATCCTTAATAAAAATAAAAACGTGGGGGTGCATCTTATTGAGAAAAGTATAATCGGTTATTATTCATTTTTTGACCCAGTCACCCAGCTATAATATATATATTGAATAACCAATGAAAACTGAATAAGAAAATATATATATTATCTTGTGCAAATTTGTATAAAATGGTTTTTATTAAAATATATTTCCTATTTTTGGTGTTTTTTTCAATATATATATATATATATATATATATATATATATATATATAGACTATTTGGTGAATATTTCTTATTTTTGGTGTAGCGATCGCCTTTATTAATTTACTTTCTCTTCATTATTTACGCTTCTTTCTACTTTACTATATCTCTATTTATTCTCTATCGGCTCTTTCTTTCATTTATCACTTTGTTTCTCTACACTCTTTTTGCCGTATCGTATAAATATCATGGTAGCGACGCCGAGACCTGACTCAAAGTTCGTTACAAAACAAAGGGGGAAGGGGGTATATTAATACTCTTTTTAACACTTATGAACGTTTTATTAATTCCGAAAATGGTTTAGTTAAGTTAGGGGTATGCGAGTATGAAATTCTATTATAATAATTTAGGTCGGAGAGGGACAACAAATTAATTTACGTTACATTTCGTCAACCTACGCGTAACGCGTTGCCTCAAGACTGACTCCGTATGGGTAGTCCGCTCTTTGGGCCCCTGTCAGGACTACCAACTGTACCCATTTTAAACAATTTAAAACTAACAAACTGCTTTATCGTAATCATCACAATTTTAGTAAATTTATATTAAACATTATCTTATTTAATTAAACAGAAATTAATATTCTTAACTAAGCATTACTACACTCGCATCACCCCCTTGAAAATAAGTTTTTCATTAGAAAACTTATTAATATCGTTTAACAATTCATAATTTATTCAACAAACTTACATATTTTGCAATTTTTTTTTTTTTTTTTTTCTTTAACAATTCAGAGAGATAGACAAGAAATAATTAGGATGACAAATTCCATACATATATTGTATCATATTATAAAAACCGAAAACTTTATAATTTTCACATTTGCATAAAATAACATTTCACTCTAATAATTAAATTACAACCTGTAACTAATCTATACATGCCAAAAAAAAATAACGGAAAATTTTCTTACAGTGGCTACACAAATCTCAAGTTCACAATCTATTCCCGCGATTTCTCATCAACGATCGCTTTACATTTGAAACAATTATTTGTATAGTTATACAGTTACTATCAGGGCAACATAGAAAAAATATAAGAAAAAGTTTACATAAAATACTGACCAAGAGCGCACATACTATTTCACGAAAAACACAACAATTATGGGCAATATCGCACCCTTTTCACTTATAATTTCATTACATAATATCAGTACATTAATTTGCTGGACGTTGTTTAGATGACACTCCGCACGCTGACAACGGATTTCAATTTTCAATCGCAGCTCTCCTGCTCACTTCGCTAGAATGCAAGGGATTGCATCATCAATATGCAACAGGGCAGCACGCTATAATGGTTCCGCTCTCTCTCCAATGGCGAAAAAAAAAACAAGAGACGTCCAATTCTAAAAGGATCAGGGGGGGAGATATCTGAAAGCGGGACCACGCGCTGGAATTGGACGGAATTTGCAATTCTAGAAGTCGATGAAGAAACTCGCCTTGTCTCATCTCCACTTTTGTCGGTGAACGCTGCTCTTCCTACGTCCAGCTGAAAGACTCTTCTACTGGCAACAATCAAACGATGACTCCGCCGTAGGCCGTTTCCCAACGAACCTACTGTATGTCTGTATGGACAGTACAGTCGTAGGCACCCGTTCAAGCTCTCGTGGCTTGTCTACCGCGCTGTGACACATATTTAGCGAAGCATTCGAGCAGCGTGACCAGCTACTGCCCGAAAAATACCAGTAGACCATCTTCGATCGAAACTTTCGTGTGCCAAGACCCTGCACACGTAAATTTCTCTTCTCTTCCGAAACTGTCCTGCGCCAAGTCCATGCGCATTCGGTTCCTCTCTTCTCTCTTCTCTCTCGAAACCATCCTGCGCCAAGTCCATGCGCCATTTGGTTTCTCTTCTCTCTCTCTCATTGGTGATCGATCACCTATCCGGTCGACTAAACTCACTTGATGGAACTCGGATTCAACTTGGTTGACTCCCAAACCGAGCCTTTGCAATTTTGAAAAAAAAAGTTTATTCGAAACGTTTCTGTACTGCTTATCATTTCATTTTTAATTTATCGAATTTTCTCGACAGTTCACTTCGAAATACTAACTACACATTTGCTCTGGCCAAATTCACGGAAAAAAAATATAAAATTTCGCAAAAATTTAATCAAATCTAGCTACCAATAAGGTCACTTATGGCAGTTACAGCAGAGAAGATAAAAAAAGTCATAAAACGCTAAACAAAATTGTACAGTATAAATATAAAAGCGCCCATACATAGTAACTGTTAGTATAATTTAAGAATTATTATTGTTCAAACTATCGTCAGAAATCACCTCAATACCTCTAAATACAAAAGACAAAAATGAACCCCAGAAACTTCATGTCATCCATTCTCTGACAATCATGAACCCTCTTGCTTTGAGGAGGAGCACACAAAGACGCCACAAAAACGTTACTGGCTATCTAAGGCTCCATTTCCGAGTGTACACTTGAGTCAATGTTTCAAATGCATTAGTTAACTCCGACTGAAGGTTTAAACAATAATAATTTTCTAAACAGTTATTAAAAAGTAAAAAAAATTTAAATATTACTACCAAAAATTATTTTAATACAGTAATTCCAACTTGAAACGTCAAATTTCATATGAATTGAACTCGCAATTCGCAAATTACATCTGAGATACAACTCTCTCCTTCAACAGAAACCCCAGTATGGTTTGCAAATCACAAAAATCTCAGTAATTTATCGTTTCCAAGTGAAACTACAAATTTGCATAGTTATACTAAATAAGAATAGATCATATGCACTAAAAAAATACACGCAATCCACTGTAAACAAAACAACACTGCATAATTAAGAGCGGTCGCTTTGTTTGTAAGCGAACCTCTATACAAATATCCCTAACCGAATGAACTTGCATTATATCCTAACATAATTTCGTAATATTTTCCATGCAAACGCTCGAACTAAAAAAAAAACATTTTTCATTTCTAATACCCAAATTAAAATATCAAATTAAAACATCCTTTTTAGAATACAATCTAAATTTGAACTAAAAATTTTACCATTGTCATTGAACTGGAAAGAAAAATAAAAATCGGCCTACCTGTACCAATAAAATTGATTATTGAATGAATTTATAAAACGTAAAGAATATATGAAAAGAATTTTCTACACAAATTTCTGTAATTCAAAAAAATTATAATATCCAGATTTAGTAAAATGTGTACCGTAACTCACCTTGGCCGTCAAAATAAAAATAAAATTTACTGCTGCACTTTTAGGCCTATATTTAATAAATTCAATGTATGCGCGGAAAGAACAATTTAGAATTTTATGCATAACATTTGTGCTTATTAAAGAAAAATCCTATGCTTATTTATGTTAAACCAATTAAAATTTTGTTAAATAACTAAGAATTTACTACTCAATAGACATACCGTAATAACGGTTAATCTCCGAACAATATTTTACGATAGGCCTACAAGAAATCCTCAGTACAATACAATAGCCATTTTACCAAATATGTCGGAATTGTCGTGAAATGAACGAAAGAAACAGAGAGAGGAGAAAAAAAATAATCAGCTTACCTACCAAAGTTTATGAGTATATAAATATATGTAATTATATATATAACTAATAAATACGTATAGTTAATAAGTAAGTATATAATTAATGAGTATATAATTAATGAGTATATAAAAAATCCAAAAAAAAACTTATAAAAATTTCACAACACATTTCTCTATTTCAGTTAAACGAATTCTGCTTATTTTGAAATTTACACAATCCTATACGGCGACTTATAATCTGACAAATTTAATATGTTTAAGATTACCTTTCGACTGTCAATTAACTGTAACTTAACCTATATAGCGCGAAGCGAGCGAAGCAAAAAGCCCGTAAATCTATATAAACAAAATAATCCTATTATTATATACAGGCAATCGAAATATAATCAAAAATCTGCTAATGAAACCCAGAAAATTTCTCATGTTCATGAAATGTTTTTGAATCGGTACAAATTTTCGCTAAAACATTTTGAAAGGACCATATAAAATGTGTATCACAGTGTATTTAAACTAACAATTTACTTACGTACAAATTTTTTCTATATTAATCGCTATTTTATATCACAATTACTACTAATTCAAAAATTTTAAACAAAAAATAAAAAGGTAAGCTGAACAGGCATACAGTGGAAGAGACGAAAAAAAAGAAAAATTGAGTCTTCAGGCAGCACGATAATTTCAAAACTATGCCTCTCCAACCGAATGAACGAAATTTAACGTAATAATGACTCGCAATATTGAGTCGGACAAACGAAAAGCAACGGAACTGGACGATGAAAAATGGGACAAAGGGAACATTTCAGAATCCAACGAACTCCCACGAAAAGAAAGAAAAAAAAAAAATTAAATTTTTTAGGCGCGAAGTTTGTCAGGGACGCTATCAGGATGCGAAGGCGAAGCGCCATTTTTAATTTTATTTACAATGAAATTTTAAGGATGAATCGAAATTTGCCTGCAAACGGTAACTTTGCATTTAGATATTTTAATAATCGAAATAAAATATTCATTAACGCTATTGGTTATTATACCGGTTTTAAGAATTTTAATCAAAACTAGCACGTGGGTAAGCCTCACAAAATATGATGTAAGACCACCGCTCGCCACCAGATGTAGTGATCGGCTTTATTAATTACTTTCTTCATTATTTACGTTCTTTCTACTTTACTATATCTCTATTTATTCTCTATCGGCTCTTTCTTTCATTTATCACTTTGTTTCTCTACACTCTTTTTGCCGTATCGTATAAATATCATGGTAGCGACGCCGACCTGACTCAAAGTTCGTTACAAAACAAAGGGGGAAGGGGGTATATTAATACTCTTTTTTAACACTTATGAACGTTTTATTAATTCGAAAATGGTTTAGTTAGTTAGGGGTATGCGAGTATGAAATTCTATTATAATAATTTAGGTCGGAGAGGGACACTTACTAAATTAACTTTACGTTACATTTCGTCAACCTATCGCGTAACGCGTTGCCTCAAGACTCCACTCCCTCATGGGTAGTCCGCTCTTTGGGCCCCTGTTCAGGACTACCAACTGTACCCATTTTAAACAATTTAAAACTAACAACATGCTTTATCGTAATCTCACAATTTTTAGTAAATTATATTAAACATTATCTTATTTAATTAAACAGAAATTAATATTCTTAACTAAGCATTACTACATTGGTGATTCTGGCTACTTCTGCGTAATTCAATTTGTCCTGTTTTACAAATAAATAATTTTTAGCAATTAGTTCGTCTGTTGAACTCTGTTCAGTTTGGTTTTGGGACTAGAAGTATGACGTGTCAGTTATGCATATTTGATTTGAAGACGTGATCCGCCATATTGCCTCGATGAAGACAAGAGTTTTTAGAACTTTTTTTCAATCAGGAATAATTAAGACATCCGTGACCTGCCCTAAATGCAATAGTGCTTGTATTTTAAGAAAAGACCAGAAGGTCTTTAGGTGCCGTAAAAAAATCCTAAAAATAACGTGTGTCGTTTCAGTTTAAGGCAGGCGAAATTTAGCGGACTACCCATGCAAGGTTGGAACATGTTATTACATATCATGTGTATAATTTAGGTCTCGGGGGTACGGGGGCAGAGCCCCCGTAAAAGATCACGCATCATAAATTGATCGGTCCTAATGTTTTGCGGACAGTTCAGTACGTGACACCGGTTAGGACAACTGTACGCCCTTGATGATTGGTTAGGTTAAGTCATGATATTTTCGTTTAAATTCGTTAGTTTAAACTTTAAACGAAAATGACGAGTGCAAACTTTTCTGGTTAATTTTGAGGTGTTTTGTACGAAACTGCCATCCGTTTCCTGTGCAAATGCGTAGTTTTCAAGATGACGATATCTCGAAAACTACGCATTTGCACAGGAAACGGATGGCAGATTCGTGCAGAACACCTCAAAATTGACCAGAAAAGTTTGCTCTCATTATAAAAAGAGACTGGGTCAAAAAACGAATAATTACCGTATAATCTTTCATATTATTAATATGTTAAATCTCTGTACTACGTATTAAGAACCGGGACCTTTCCTTAAGATTATCCCTTAATTATTACAAACACAAGTAACTTTCTTGAAAATAAAATGTAAGGTCAAAGGGAAAACTGTCAAACATATAAATTAAGGGTTAGGTTAAAGGTTGGGCTGTAGTTTCCACACCCGAGTACCAAATTTTGAGCAAGAGGATAGGACACAGCTTTCTTTTTTGGAGAATTCAAGGTCAATTTAGCAATTCCAACAATTTAAAATTTTTAAAGCCTAAATAAATTCTAGAAAAATAACTACGCACAGATTTATAATCTGAATAAGTTTTAATTTTGATAATTCTTACTAATTTCACTGAAATTACTAAATTCCAGAACAGGACCTAATTATCTATCAGCAGGAATGTTGTATAAATATGAACAAACTCAACAAACATACTTTAATTAGTTTAAACTCAGAAAATTTAACTCTTAAGAATTACAAAATTTAAACTTTAATTTAAATGAAAAATTTCTATCAGTTATGTTAGATTTAAAATTTTGTTTTAAACTATCAGAGGGTTAAACTTGATTATAGTTAAACACCCTCTTTAGTTGGTAGTAATTTTAATTGTAGTAGTAGTTTTAATTGTAAACACTTTACTTGACAACACTTGAATATATAGAAGATTGATTACCTGTTTTCTGAAAAGGAAATGTTATACCTAACTGCCTTATACCAGCCTAATTTGAAATAGATGATTGAACTTGTAAAAGGAACGCAATTTAATGCACTTTACTATGAAACACTGATCAACTTGAAGAGAAATCAGCAACACAGCTAGCTAAACAGAGTTGAAACACAATAATTCTATAACCTTACTATTCAGAACTTTTGAACCAAAAAACCAGCAGATTTCATGAGCCAGCCAGTACGGTTTATGGTTGTAGTGGTTTGAAAATACGAAAAATATATCCGTACAAAACTCGAACCAACCGCTTGTTAAATTAATGAAATGATTGAATATAATGAGAAATAAGTAAGAAAGTAAATCTAATAACATCTCGTACGAAATAAATGAACACTTCGTACGGAAAAATAAATAAATGAACACTTCAATTCAAAAAGAAATAAGTGAACACTTCGTAGGGAAAATAAATCCTACCGTAGGTCTAAGGTGAGGATAAAACAACTCGTACGGGGAAAAGAAAGAAAAAATAAATACATACACACACACACACACACACACACACACACTTTCGTTGATAGCATTTCCAATACTTGGTTCTAAGTAAGCATGAAATTATTATTATTATTATTATTATTACTAATACTGATATATATATATATATATATATATATATATATATATATACACAGTAAGCCCTCGCTATTTGCAGCATCACCATTCGCGGCTTCAATTTCGCGCTCACTGCTTCAAGGCCGCCGACGGAGGAGAAGGAACGAGCACCACTCCCGAATCAAGCTTTGTAGCTAGTAAAGGCTGGTTTGAAAGATTCAAAAAACGTTTCTCGCTGCACAATGTCAAGATTTCAGGGGTATAAGCCTGAACAGGTCTTTAACGCCGATGAGACTGCCTGCCCTTTCTTGGAAGAAATTGCCATCACGCACTTACATTAGTCAGGAGGAGCGTCATGCATCGGGATTCAAAGCCGCAAAAGATCGTGTAACTCTTCTCTTTTGTGCGAATGCTGCAGGTCACATGGTGAAGCCTGGCTTAATTCATAAGGCAGCCCGCCCGCGAGCACTAAAAGGCAAGGATATGAACCACCTTCCTGTACATTGGGCACAAAATCAATGGAGTATGGCGTATTCGCGGATTTCCCTTATTCGCGGCGCGAGTGGAACGCATCTACCGCGAATAATGAGGGTTTACTGTATATATAAAGGGTGATCCAGAGAAATGGGACCCAAAAGAAACCCCTGTAACTCTTAAAGTATAAGTCCTTTTATAAAATCATACGCATCATTCGAAAGAGGATAGTTACAAGTTTGTACAGGATTGTATAGGTTTTGACAATACAAGACAAGATAAGATACAAAACAAAATAAAAGTGTTAGTTAAAACTAACCCTTCAAGATGACTGCATGGACTGTGGAACAGCTGCGTTTCATAACTGAGCAATATTATGAGCATGGAAGAAGTGTAGTTTCAGCTCAAAGATCTTTCAAGACAAATTTTCAGATGTCAAAATCACCTTCTAAGAAAGTAATCCATCGGTGTGTCAGAAATTTTTCCCTAACTGGCAGCATTGGAAAAAGAAAACCAACTGGAAGAGTGCGCACAGCAAGGATAGACGAGATCATTAACAGAACTCATGAAATTGTACAGGATAATCCTAACATAAGCATCAGACGTGCTTCTCAGCTGTTAAGAGTTGGATATGGAACAACACACCGTATATTCAAGCAAAATTTAATGCTCTTTCCATATAAAATTCAAACAGTGCAACAACTAAACGATGGAGATTTCGCACGAAGACGACAATTCTGTCAATGGATCCAACAGAAGGTAAATGACACCACCAATTTTCTAGCAACTTTGATTATGTCAGACGAAGCCCATTTTCACTTGAATGGAACTGTAAACAAACAAAATTGTCGTTTCTGGGCAACAGAAAATCCATTGAATATTACCGAAGTCCCGTTGCATAGTCAGCGTGTAACTGTTTGGTGTGGTCTTACTGCATCTCAGATCATAGGGCCGTACTTTTTCGAGGATTCCACCGGAAACACGGTCACTGTAAATGGTGATCGCTACGAAAAAATGTTGACCGATTTCCTTATTCCTAAATTAAGAGATCTTTGTCTAGAAAACCACTGGTTCCAACAAGACGGAGCTACCTGCCATACCACGAGGAACTGCATGGCAGTTTTGCGTCAAACGTTTCCAGGCGAGTTAATCTCAAGATTTGGAGACGTTGAATGGCCCGCAAGGGCCCCGGATTTTTCTCCCTTAGATTATTATCTCTGGGTATATTTAAAGAGTAGGGTCTACAGAAATAACCTAACGACCTTGCAAGAATTGAAGGCCGCCATCACAAATGAGATACAGGCCATACCACCGCACACTCTTGCAAAAGTGATGCAGAACTTACAAGCGAGAACACTGGAATGCTTGGCAACTAATGGAGCACATTTGAAAGGAGTCATTTTTAAAAAATAAATATTTCATAATAAACTTGTAACTCTACTCTTTCGAATGATATATAGTTTTTATGAAAGGAATTAAATATTAAGAATATTTGGCTTTTTTTTATAGGTCCCATTTATCTGGATCACCCATTATATTTCAATTTATTTTTGTTAACTGTATATATATATATATATATATATATATATATATATATATATATTATATATAATATATATTTCAATTTTGGAAATCTTGGAAATGTACAATTTTATATGTAGGGTGTCCGAGAATTATCTGTACAATTTTTGGCTGTTATTAAAAGTCAACCATGAAGTGTAGAAATTCCAGTGTTGTCCCATTTTACAGAGAATCTCATTAAGTTTTTTCTGATACCAAGTTTTGACAAGTTTTTTAGAAATTCCAGTGTGTCCGAAAATTATCTGTACAATTTCATATTTTAATAAAATTCTTGATAACACGTAAAATTCTTAAACAAGATTATTTAGAATCTGTATTTTCAAAAGTTTCTTTTATTAAAGTAACGTTGTTACAAACATTCGATATGTGCACCATCAGTGATTCGCAAAACATCCAATCGATAATCCAAATGTTGCCATGTACGCTGCAGCATATCCACATCAATTCGCTTGATAGCAGCTGTGATTCTTGCTTTTAAATCATCAATGTCTATCACCCGCGTACAAAAAAGAAAAAACTTGTCAAAACTTGTTACCAACAAAAACTTAATGAGTTTCTCTATAAAATGGGACAACACTGGAATTTCTACACTTCATGGTTAACTTTTAACAACAGCCAAAATTGTACAGATAATTCTCGGACACACTGTAGTTTATTTTAAGCTTTATTATTAATATTTATTTATTTATTTATTTAGGAAAAGGCATGTTTTTATGTCATCTCTTTTCGGGGCTAATCTGTGGTGGAGGCAGATATTTTAAAAACTATCTTAAAATGCAGATATCTCTCATTGTATGCACAGGACGTAGATAGTGGTGCGAGCTGAAATGGTCTATAATTGTTTTGTCCAGACGCTATTTTCTTTGTTCCCCAAGGATACACTTTATGATAAGAACTTCTGGCAGGAAGGCAATTTTAGAACAGATGTTTTTCAATCCTTCATACATATTTCAGATGATTTATTGTATGTTTAGGCCTTCCAAGGATAAGCTAATCAAACTACAAAACTCCAGGCATAATCAGCCAGTATTTTAAAATCATTTACGCAGAAATTAAAATTGAGTTGACCATGTAAATAAACAAATTTATCATACAAAACAAGATTCTTTGAATAAAGCACACCTTATTTTAAAATTATTTTCTCTCAGTTTGGTACAACATACACACACACAATACATACGCCTTTCTAATCAGCAAGTGACCATATAATCAAATATGCAGTTTTCCCGTAAAGGTTAAGACATCTTCCACAGCAAATATTTTTCACAGAAAGGTTGTCTTGTAACAAGATAAGACATGTATTTTAAATTTACTTTTGCAGAAATTCAAATTAAAATTGAGTTCTTCGGAAAAATATATCATGGATTCGTCCAATAACGACACTGTGAGACGGGCCCAGGACCTCGGTTGGTCTATATACGGTCCTACACGTCCAGCCCCGCCCAAAATTCACCGCTAGCACTCCCAGTCTTCTCGGAGTTAGCCAATCACGACACTATGATGAGGCGGACCCAGGACCTCGGGTTGGTCGATATACAGTCCTACACGTACAGCCCCGCCCAAAATTCACCACAAGCCAATAAGAAGATAAGGACTGCGCTTGTGGGTTGGTCACATGCCCCCTTATAAAGGGAGAATTTAGAAGCGAGACTCAGTTTCGTTCGTTCATTTCCAGATAGTGAATTACACACCATGAGTCAACTGTACGAATCCCCCGACCTGTTTGAAGCTCAAGACTTTTACGCTCAAGAAGCACGACTAATTTTCAGCGCGGCAGACCAGGATGTGTTATTTTCTACCCAGTTTGTTACGGAAAATTGCAACGAAATGCAAGAACCGTTCAATGAAGACGATATTGAAATGTGAGTAACTTTTAAGTGCCTAACCTAACTTTATTCAGTGTTTTCCTACAACTTAAAATGAATCCCATTGTTTTCAATTATTCTGTTTCCATATCGAATATATTAGCATATATATATATATATATATACACAGGGTGTCCCAGGTGGAAATGCCAAGAATGCTCCATTTCACTCTTTGGGTATTTCTAAGTAGAAAGTATTATATCGATATGGGTCTGATTCCCAACCGTTACCGAGATACAGGCCTCTACATTTGGGCAATTAAAACATAATAAAAAGGCGATCTTAGATACTATTTAATGACATTTGTGGCTTAAAAAAGTACAAACATACAATACACTATTGCACTTATTGCAGAATGGTTTCAAAGTGACCCCCTCCTTCTTCAATGCACGGGGCGAGCCTCCGATCCATCGAGTCTTGCCAAGGAAAACGCGGAATTTCATTTCTGAGGTTTATGAACGCATCCTGTATACGTGCAACCAACTGCTCCCTAGTTTCGGGCTTACCCCGCTGATAAACGTTACTCTTCAAGAACCCCCAGACAAAACAATCTAGCGGAGATAAGTCAGGCGAACGAGGGGGCCATGCCACAGGTCCTCCACGTCCAATCCACCTTCCCGGAAACCTTTGATTTAAGTATATAGTAACCTCCCTGCCGTAGGGAGGTGGTGTCCAACTGTAGAGGCCTGTATCTCGGTAACAGTTGGGAATCAGGCACATGTCGATATAATACTTTCTACTAAGAAATACCCAAAGAGTCAAATGGTGCATTCTTGACATTTCCTCCTGGGACACCCTGTATATATATATATATATATATATATATATATATTATATATGGTGTAGCTTAATAATATTTTTCTCGATAATAAAGATGAATTTTTCTCGTTTATAATATAACCTGACCTAACCTAGCACAATTGTGCCTAACCGGGTCACATTTATATACATCATTTCACTCAGGGTTAATTAACTTATAAGTGGCATAATAAATGCATTTTGAAAATAGTTTGTGCTTTATTCTCGGTCTATATATAACATTTCAATCGGAGTTAATTTATAAAAGGCCACAATAATTGCGATTTGAAATATATTTTTAATTATTGTCTGATTCCTTCGTGATTATTTCGAGATATATATATATATATATTTGTGTTCTTATTTGCACTTTTCTCAACAAATTAAAAATTTATAGAAAGTTCTACAAATAGGATTTTAAAATTATCAAAACTTTTAAGATTTGCCTGCGGGCCAGGGATCGAGACCTGGTGTCGGCATGCCTTGTCTTAGCACTCGAAAATTGTCAGGATATCTGCTTTTTTATTATAGTTTTTAGTGGAATTTTCTCTTATTGCAACTCTTTAATTAAACTAATTTACTTTTACTTAACTTTAATTGATTTAGCATGAACTACTCATGTTAACTTCCCATTACAGGACCAATACGGAGTTAGATCGCATTATAGCTACTTTTGACGAAAGGATGGTTTCTCCGCATAGACAACCCAGCGGTACAGAAGTCGCGATATTGGCACGGGACAGTGAGTGCCAGTTTGTAGAGGAGCTAATGTGAGTGTTTTTAAATTATATAGTGTTTTTACTTTTCTTGTGGAATCTTGAACAATAAGTTTGGGTAGGTCAGGTTGTGATATATATATATATATATATATATATATGTGTGTGTGTGTGTGTGTGGGGTGGAGCATCAATAATATATTTCTCGATAATTTAAAGATGTATTTTCTCGTTTATTACTGGTAGCCTAATTTCCTTTAATTCTGATTTTTCTACACCGTAAAATTATCCCCATTTTTTTTGTCTGTTTGTTTCGTGATTATTTCGGTATATATATATGAGAGTTTTAACAATAATTTTCTCGTTAAGCCAACGACGCTGTTGACAAAATGAATTATCTGTATTCAAACTCGTGACATTTATTTTAATTACAGGACCGAAACGGAGCTAGATCGTATTACAGCCACTTTTGACGAAAGGGTGATAAATGAAGTGGTAACCACCCCGCCTAGCCAACACAGCGATACAGAAGTCGTGGTATTGGCTCACATCCGGTCAAGCGAGTGCCAGTTTGTAGAGGAGATTATTTAAGTATTTTTTGAGGATAAGAACAAAACCCAATATATTTTCATTTATTAAATAGTAGAAATCATGTACAAAAACGGTAACAGCATCCCTTACATAATTCTTAATGGCTACAGCTTTACACAATATACATCTTACACATTATAGGGGGTACTAACATATGGGTAATTTTTTTTTATCTGTCTGCATACATATTTATCATTCGTATTTGTGTCGCATAAATCGAATAATTTTAAAAAATTCATAAATCCCTTCCCACGTGACATATGCATGAGAAACAAAATACAATACAGTCCACATGTTTCAGTATAATATTCTTGGAAACGATATGATTCCAAATAATCTCAGGCACGCCTAGCTGTGCTATAAAATTTACGATTGCCGAGTCATTCCACGGTGGAAATCCGAGTGAGTCAAAATAGTACATTCTTTCCTTAGTTTTAAAATAGACTGCAAACCAATGAATACCCTCACCACCCACAATGTCGGTGTTAACGATAATCCCGTACCAGTTTCTCGAACTAGACAGCTTCAGTATTTCATTCTTTGCAAAAACGCCGATAAATGTGGAACACGCGAAGCGGTCACTTTTGAGCACTCTCTGAATTGTATTCGCATCCATTTTAAAAATCTGTGGTAACGCCCCTAAAACGATCAACCTCTATTAGTGCCTGTGATTCTAGATACATGAGTGCACATATAGGCGCGTTAGGGCATATCATACTCTGGGTTCAGGGTTGAAATTTTGGAAAACAAAGTGGCTAATATGTATTCCTATGTAAAAATTCATTCTAAGATGGGTTTATTATTGGCAACTTTTCCGAAAAATCTAATTTTCATGGTCAAAATCGCGATTTTCTGATTTGAAGGCTGCCTAACGCAGCCTCAGGGCACCCAAATCAAATCGCACAGCTGTTCTGCATATGATTTAGTCTAAAAGCTGCTTTTCTGACCTCATCTTTGCTTTCTTGCGTGTTTCAACACCTCTGGGTGCTGAAAAAATGTTTAGATTTCACGTAAAACTTAAGAATTTTAAGTTTTTCTTCAAAGAATAGGCGCGGCTCACCAGCTCTACTCTGATCGAGTAGCGGGAGACTTGCCACCTCCACGTGTAGGTTTACACGCCAGTTCTTCCTGGATCCCTGAAAAGTTAAGGCAGAACTTCACGAGGACCTCGACCTCCTCAACACCTCCCCCTTCAGTCCGTGCTCCCTCATCCACAATGTTCAGCAAGATGGCCTGTGCAGTGGTGAGCCACCTGGATTGGTTCAGAGGAGGTCCGCACTTGAGACCAGCCAAGTGGACTGAGACTTTCAAACTTGATGGCTTTGATCAGAAGATAGCAGTTGTGGGTCTGTGGAGAGAGATTTGACTATCTCTACTGGCAGCTCTATGATATCTTCAGTTCCTTCTACTGGTTTGAAGTTGAAGTTGACCTCAAGTTCATTCACTTTCTCAAGAATTTTCGCAATAGGCCACTGAAGCCTGACCGGGGAGTTACAGGGCCATCCAGCTTGATGATTAAGTCCCTCAGGGGGAGCTCGTTCACATGGAGCTGACAGATCATCCAGTGGCACTTGCGACCCAGCATCTTCTCCAATAGGGCTGTGGCGTCTCCAGACCACCCCTGTTGGTGTTGGTAGAGTCTCATCCACATCATTACAAGGCTCTCGTCAGCTCCGTAATCCAGAAGCCACTCATGCAGGCCCTGAGCGATCTTATGAGCAAGCTTTTCTCCTTCCTCAGGTTCCTCGGGAGTGAAATGGAAGAGGTACTTTCCTTGAGGCTCCCACGTGATAGTGTAATGCTCCTTGATCACTTTGCCAGGATGAAATCTCCTGTCACTTCATCATATTTCAACACCTCTGTGTTCATATCCTGCTTGCCATCAAAGAATATCCCAGAGATCTTCTCCTCTGACCTCTGTGTGAGAGCTTCAACTGATGATGCCATTACTTCCTCCTTGGCCCTCCAGACTTTCATACCATCTATGGCAAAGTAAGCCTTGTCTCTTCGGAAAGATGACTGGCCTTGATGAGGTCGTTCAGGAAGCCAGTGGAAACTGCAGCTGCGGACATTGCCACCCTGTACCTCAAAGCTACTGAAGCTGTCCCTTGGATCTTCATGTAGTTTCGTGTAGCAGAAGTTGGAGTTTCGGCAGGTACTTCAGCGGGAACATCCATAGAAGCTTCAGTAGCCTCAGCATTGCCAGAGGCTTTTTGCAGCTTCTTCCAAGTTTGGCTCTTCGTCCTCCTCAAAGTCTTTCATGAGAAGCTCCTCATTAGTAGCCTCCTCTTTCTTCTTCCTCTTCACAGCAGAAGCTTCTTCAGCTCCTTCCTCTTCGCTGCTTTGATCTGTCCCCTGCTGTCTTCAAAATCTACAGAAGACATCTGGATTCCTGAAGATCGGAAGTCTTCACTCTCTGGTAGTACAGCCACTGAAGGTCCAGTTAGGAATCTTCACCTCAGAAGGACAGTTATAGTTCAGGGGCCTTGAGGGAGCATCCTGAGCATCCATTCCCTCTGAGCCGCACAAGAAGATCAGATGCTTGCAAACGCAGATTTCACAGAGTTTATCCAGATGTTGAACTTCGCCTTCTGCGTCCAAATGGTTACAAAGATTCAAATGGAGTAGATTTTTTTTATGTATGTATGTATTAAACTTGTGTAAGAGTTAAGCAAAGTTAATGTGTCTAAATGGCAGCAAATTACGACAAAGGGTTAAAAATATGAGGTTGTGTTTAATGAATATTCGCTATTTCAACATAGAACAGAAAACCGCAATTTTGAACGTCATAACGCGATTTTTGGGAAAAGTTGCAGAAAAGAAACCCCTCTTACAATTAAATTTTACATAAAAATACATATTAGCCAGAGTGAAATTCGGATTCGGAAAAGTATGATATGCCCTATAGGCGCGTATATAGGTTTGAAAAACTCCAACCTCACTGACATGTTTCCGCTCTGTTGTGGACTTAATGCGTATTTACGCTAGCAGTTAAGTCTGGCGTAATGTCAAATGAGTAAATATAAACTCTTCCCAAATTCTTTCAGCGTTATTCCGAAACCAAGTTCATCACACGCTCCTGTATTATGAGCAAGACTACTATATGCTCTCGCGTAGAGTTGGAACACAGCATCTGTTGAGTAATCCATATTCATTACCCCGCCCAGAGCAATGCCATTTACGTACAGAGTAATATTTTTAAGGCCGAAATTCTCGAATTTTAAGGCACTCTTTTTATATTTTCCATTCGTCGAGGCGTGGTCTTGCATTCCAATTAATATCCTTTTAGGTAGGACTCCAAGTGCAATGTTTTCTAGCTGTTTCGATGCCAGCCCTGCGGGAATCGTGCGCAGTTTGATCTGTATCCTGTTAATTGGATATTTCTCTGTGCGTGTATCAAGTCTTTCTCAATTTCTATTTGCTTTGGGAGCTTAATTTCACTCGGCGTATACGCAAAAGTTCCATGATTGTGTATCACAACGGGTTTCGTGCCTTCTTCTTGGTCAGTCCCCAGATTTATGCAGATCTCAGGATTCGTGCGGGTAAGCTTCAATTTCATATCCACCCCGTTCATAAGCAACTTCTCCTGAATGTAAAGTCTGTATGCAGGCGTCCAAAACACTCGTATATCTCTTTTAGAATTTTAAATTTATCCTTTATACTACTCTCGTCTTTAGTGTTGTAATACCCCTCGGCGGTTAAAAAGGTGTCCTTCGCTTCTTTTGAAAAGAAAGTTGAGGACATTTTCCAGATAGGCTCGTAGGTGATAGTACCCCGTGCCTGCCGAGATGTTAGTCTGATTTAAATATACGTCACACTGATGAATATGGAGTACAGAAAGTTGGTTTCAGGGTAGGCAACGTAACTATCACCGCAGTCCGTTCCGTCAGAATGGGCTATGCGTAGTTTAGCATACATGTGCATGCAACTCGGGTCAAAAAAGTAAGGGCCTGAGCTGGGTATCACGAATTCTATAGGGGCACTGGGTGAACTAATTGTGTTTAACGGGTTAATTGTAATAAAGTCACTATGTTCAATAGAGACCTGGGTAAGTGGCATATCAAAGAGGGCCAATTCCGATTTACAGCATTGTGTACTACACGGATGGATAAAACGTGCCATGACGAATCAGAAATAGCGCCACCTCCCTCGGCGAGTATTAGTCAATCTATGATTCGTGAGAGTAGCGTCCTCAGCTTATATCAGATAAAAAATATCAGCCATAGGTTTCATACGCTTAGAGCACTGCACTTCTTTTTTGGTTTCCTTTTGCGTTTAACGCCACGTGATGGTAACCCCTTCTTCCTAGCAGATCTCTTCTTTCCGCCACGTGTTGTAACCCCTTATTCCTGACAGATCTCTTCTTTCCGCCACCACGCATTTTTCTCTTCGCATCTTTGATGATTTCATCCCGTGTACGTCTTAAATATTTTTTAGAGCTTCTTTAGGCTTAGTTCCACCCGATATGTCCTCTGCCGCGTTAAAACCTGTTTGTAACGCCTTCCTCCCTAGGTACCTGGCCCCCCCTCTTCAACAGTGGGACATCGGTGCGTAGTATGGATGAAAGAATGGACCCAAGTCCACTACCACGCTGATATCTCACCCCTCGATAGACGGTGAAAGGCTTTCTGTCCATTATAACTCAGTGCGTCGAAAATGCAGCTTCACTGTTAAGCTCCCGTCACCGAATGGGAAATTTTTACCCTCAATCGTTCTTATATATATTGAGATATTGGTTATTAGATTAGTTGCGACATTCACATAATGGGGTATGTCATATGTAATACTCAAACTCCTTCCTCTATGGTTGGGATGTGAGCTATGCGTAGCAGGCGTGCTTCGGTATCCCCAACAAACTGGGGCTCCGCTATATTGCTGTAAATATAGCACATGTTTGGAGGCTGAGAGCTTTCATCCAATTTCTCCATCTTCAATTGATACACTAAGGTGGACAAGTCATGCTGTGCCTCGTGAAAGGTGTCTCTTTGGAAGGCTGATCGATATCGCCCCTCGGTTATAATTTTGAACACTCTTCCGTCTTTAAGATTTCTGTTAACCTTTGATTTTAGGATTATAGTATGTGCAGGGTTTCCTTTGTTTACGATTTCGTATAATAAATCATTCGTAAGATTTGATTTTTTTAAACTTACGTTTAAGTCTCTCACAATATCCTCAGCCGAACCATAACGCCCCGGCCCTAGTGTTACTTCTGTACTGTAAAACCGTACAAACTTAGTCCGTGCGATACGTATAGTTTCATCCCGCGTTAACCCGGCTTTTGTACACTCATTACAGTCTCTAAGAATCGTGAAAACGGTATCTTTATAATCAATATTTAAAAAGAGGGTGTCTAGCTGAATTTCACATATCCCTACCACATATGAATCACGACCTAATTCAATGGGTCCATGGAGCTCTGTTACAAAGTTGGCTAGTGTGTTGTTAGGGTGTACAGAGAGGGACGAGGAGGACGGGAGTGTGACGTAGAAATGGTTAGGAGTCATGCTGCATACTAATTAAGCTTCATTACTGCATCAGCTTTTATATAGGTATTGAAGCTTTCTGGGTAACCTAGCCACTTCACCAGGTACATTTTTCTCTTCCCTGTACCTTTGCTTCCTCTAATTTTCTCAATTTTAAACACATTTTTTCCTAAATTAAATACCACTTTCTGCAATTCCTCGCGATAAAAGCCTCCCGAGATCTCTTCTCCATTCAAATCTTCAACGTAATACTTCATTATCTCACCTTTAGGCCTCATAGCCCTACCTTTAAAAATCTCGCGTGTCCATCCTTGCTCAAAACCCTTCGCGAATTTGTTTCCCGAACGTGACAGCCTTACATAGTCATTGATTTTGAAACGCGCAGTGTGGTGGTGGTGGCGGCACTCCATCTTTCTTGGGCGCTTGCCTCTTTCTAAAACATCGTTAGGCGTTGTACCGATCGTACGATGGTGCGAACGGTTGTAGGATGAAGCCAATGAACCGAGAACGTTTATATATCTGTATGTGTTTTTATGTGTAAAATAGCGATGCATGCTTTCCTTTATGGTACGTTGAACTCTTTCAGCTAAAGAAGCCTTATGTATAGAATTGGAAGTGTAATAGCTGATATTAAACTCTGACAGCATGTTCTGAAAAGCGCGTCCTATAAATTCTTTTCCCATATCCGTACAAAAATAGCCAGGAATCCTGTTTTCTTTCAACGTCAAGGTTTTGGCCGCTTTAGCAACGTTTTTCAGGCGATTTATTTTTCAGGGGAATTTGCCACAGGTATCTAGAGAATACATCTATTATGAATAGGATGTAACGGTAGCCATCGTTATACATTGAATATCTTTGCCTGTCTGTTAAATCTGCCTGCCAAATAGAATCAATCGATGCGGCTGTTGTCTTGCCTGTTTTAAACCTTTTTCTCACCGGCTTATGAAGTGTATAAGCATCCTGACCCCGCAAAAATCTTTCAACATCTTTTTTCTTTACACCATAAACACGTCTGTACAATCTATTAACGCCACCATATGATGCGGGGTTAGAAAAGTTATAATAGTGCTTACTTAATACGTTAGCCATTTGCGTATTTTAGAGGCACGTGGATAAGGTTGGCCGCCTGCTCTTTTCTTTCTCCTCTTCAGAGACACTGCAGCTGCTGGGGGCGAAGGTGTACTGAGTTGTGACACGTGCGATGCATGTTCCAAGTCTTTTAACCTATTCAGATTACCTATCAATGTTTTAGGGACATTTATTTGTTGTAGTCTTGTTTTAATATGCCCCCATCCTGTTGGTGAGGGCGTATCCCACTTTCTCACCAGATCATGAACAAAATCAACGATATTGGACCCTTGTACCCTTGTTCCTTCAACAATGACCTCGCCTGTATCGGTCCATTGTATGATGGTGTCCTCACTCAATAGATTATAAAGACTTAACCCTTTATTCCTCAATGTATGGGGGAGGCTGTTTTTTAGCACATGTTCGATGTGTTGTGTTCCGTTGCTCTTTGGTTCCCCAGGTCCTGTGTCGCTATGCTCAGCGCTACTCGAGCTGTGCCTCACGGGGAGCTCTGAAGGATGCTTATAATCTTCGAACTCATGAAGAAATTTCTGCAAAGCCTCTGGGTACAAGATCCTTTTCTCATCAGGTGCCTTTTCACTGTTTAATAGGGCTAGCAACTCACTTTCCATTCTTTTAAGTCTACTTTTACGGGGTTCTAGAACCGCGTCTGGAGTCTTTGAACTTTGTAATGAAGCATACACCTAGTGTTGAATCACAGCCACCTTCTTCATTATATCAATCTAGTCAGTAAAGGGCCCAAAATTAAAAATAAGATGGGCAGGAACGATCCTCCTCTTTGTACAATAATGCGCTTTTTCTTACCCTGTAGTGAATACCTTTTATTATTTAACTTTCTTCATTATTTACGCTACTTTCTACTTTACTATATCTCTATTTATTCTCTATCGGCTCTTTGCTTCATTTATCACTTTCTTTCTCTACTCACTATTCCATTTATCTTTACACTCTCTTTACTCATTTTCGCCGTATCGTATAAAGTTTCCGGTAGCCACGCCGAGTTTGACTCTGAAAACCGTTACAAAACAAAGGGGGAAGGGGGGGGGGGGTATATTAATACTCTTTTTAACACTTGTGAAGCTTTTATTGATTCCGAAAATAGTTTAGTTAATTAGGGGGATGCGAGTATGAAATTTTATTAAATAATTTAGGTCGGAGAGGGACACACACTTAATTAATTTTACGTTACATCTCGTCAACTTACGCGTAACGCGCCTGCCTCAAGACTGACTATTATGGGTGGTAGTCTGCTCTCTCGGCTTTATTCAGGACTGCCAACTCTACCCATTTTAAACAATTTCACAATTTTTCGTAAATAATTTATATTAAACATTTTAATAATTAATTAAACAGAAATTAGTATTGTTAACTAAGCATTACTACACTCGCATCACCCCCTTGAAAATAAGTTTTTCCATTAGTAAAACTTATTAATATCGTTTAACAATGTAATAAATTTATTCAACAAACTTATATATTTTGCAATTTTTTTTTTTTTTCTTTAACAATTCAGAGTTGAGATAGACAAGAAATAATTAGATGACAATTCTACACATATTTGTATCATATTATAAAAACCGAAAACTTTATAATTTTCACATTTGCATAAAATAACATTTCACTCTAAAAATTAAATTACAACCTGTAACTAATCTATACATGCCAAAAAAATAACGGAAAATTTTCTTACAGTGGACACAAATCTCAAGTTCACAATCTATTCCCGCGATTTCTCATCAACGATCGCTTTACATTGAAACATTATTTGTATAGTTATACAGTTACTATCAGGGCACATAGAAAAAATATAAGAAAAAGTTTACATAAAATACTGACCAAGAGCGCACATACTACTTCACGAAAAACACAACAATTATGGGCAATAATCGCGCCCTTTCACTTATAATTTCATTACATAATAATCAGTATTAATTTGCTGGACGTTGTTTAGATGACACTCCGCACGCTGACAACGGATTTCAATTTTCAATCGCAGCTCTCCTGCTCACTTCGCTAGAATGCAAGGGATTGCATCAATAACATGCAACAGAGAGGCAGCACACGCTATAATGGTTCCGCTCTCTCTCCAATGGCGAAAAAAAAAACAAGAGACGTCCAATTCTAAAAGGATCAGGGGGGGAGATATCTGAAAGCGGGACCACGCGCTGGAATTGGACGGAATTTGCAATTCTAGAAGTCGATGAAGAAACTCGCCTTGTCTCATCTCCACTTTTGTCGGTGAACGCTGCTCTTCCTACGTCCAGCTGAAAGACTCTTCTACTGGCAACAATCAAACGATGACTCCGCCGTAGGCCGTTTCCCAACGAACCTACTGTATGTCTGTATGGACAGTACAGTCGTAGGCACCCGTTCAAGCTCGTGGCTTGTCTACCGCATGCTGCGACACATATTTAGCGAAGCATTCGAGCAGCGTGACCAGCTACTGCCCGAAAAATACCAGTAGACCATCTTCGATCGAAACTTTCGTGTGCCAAGACCCTGCACACGTAAATTTCTCTTCTCTTCCGAAACTGTCCTGCGCCAAGTCCATGCGCATTCGGTTCCTCTCTTCTGTCTCTCTCTTCTCTTCCGAAACCATCCTGCGCCAAGTCCATGCGCCATTTGGTTTCTCTTCTCTCTCTTCATTGGTGATCGATCACCTATCCGGTCGACTAAACTCACTTGATGGAACTCGGATTCAACTTGGTTGACTCCCAAACCGAGCCTTTGCAATTTTGAAAAAAAAAGTTTATTCGAAACGTTTCTGTACTGCTTATCATTTCATTTTAATTTATCGAATTTTCTCGACAGTTCACTTCGAAATACTAACTACACATTTGCTCTGGCCAAATTCACGGAAAAAAAATACACATCTCAAAATTTCGCAAAAATTTAATCAAATCTAGCTACCAATAAGGTCACTTATGGCAGTTACAGCAGAGAAGATAAAAAAGTCATAAAACGCAAACAAAATTGTACAGTATAAATATAAAGCGCCCATACATAGTAACTGTTAGTATAATTTAAGAATATTATTGTTCAAACTATCGTCAGAAATCACCTCAATACCTCTAAATACAAAAGACAAAAATGAACCCCAGAAACTTCATGTCATCCATTCTCTGACAATCATGAACCCTCTTGCTTTGAGGAGGAGCACACAAAGACGCCACAAAAACGTTACTGGCTATCTAGAAGGCTCCATTTCCGAGTGTACACTTGAGTCAATGTTTCAAATGCATTAGTTAACTCCGACTGAAGGTTTAAACAATAATAATTTTCTAAACAGTTATTAAAAAGTAAAAAAAAATTAAATATTACTACCAAAAATATTTTAATACAGTAATTCCAACTTGAAACGTCAAATTTCATATGAATTGAACTCGCAATTCGCAAATTACATCTGAGATACAACTCTCTCCTTCAACAGAAACCCCAGTATGGTTTGCAAATCACAAAAATCTCAGTAATTTATCGTTTCCAAGTGAAACTAAAATTTGCATATTATACTAAATAAGAATAGATCATATGCACAAAAATACACGCAACCACTGTAAACAAAAACAACACATTGCATAATTAAGAGCGGTCGCTTTGTTTGTAAGCGAACCTCTATATCCCTAACCGAATGAACTTGCATTATATCCTAACATAATTTCGTAATATTTTCCATGCAAACGCTCGAACTAAAAAAAAGACATTTTTCATTTCTAATACCCAAATTAAAATATCAAATTAAAACATCCTTTTTAGAATACAATCTAAATTTGAACTAAAAATTTTACCATTGTCATTGAACTGGAAGAAAAAAAATAAAAATCGGCCTACCTGTAAATAAAATTATTGAATGAATTTATAAAACGTAAAGAAAATATATGAAAAGAATTTTCTACACAAATTTCTGTAATTCAAAAAAATTATAATATCCAGATTTAGTAAAATATGTGTACCGTAACTCACCTTGGCCGTCAAAATAAAAATAAAATTTACTGCTGCACTTTTAGGCCTATATTTAATAAATTCAATGTTATGCGCGGAAAGAACAATTTAGAATTTATGCATAACATTTGTGCTTATTAAAGAAAAATCCTGTGATTATTTATGTTAAACCAATTAAATTTTGTTAAATAACTAAGAATTTACTACTCAATAGACATACCGTAGTAACGGTTAATCTCCGAACAATATTTTACGATAGGCCTACAAGAAATCCTTCAGTACAATACAATAGCCATTTTACCAAATATGTCGGAATTGTCGTGAAATGAACGAAAGGAACAGAGAGGAGAAAAAAAAGATAATCAGCTTACCTACCAAAGTTTATGAGTATAAATATATATAATTATATATATAACTAATATATACGTATAAGTTAATAAGTAAGTATATAATTAATGAGTATATAATTAATGAGTATATAAAAAATCCAAAAAAACTTATAAAAATTTCACAACCATTTCTCTATTTCAGTTAAACGAATTCTGCTTATTTTGAAATTTACACAATCCTATACGGCGACTTATAATCTGACAAATTTAATATGTTTAAGATTACCTTTCGACTGTCAATTAACTGTAACTTAACCTATATAGCGCGAAGCGAGCGAAGCAAAAAGCCCGTAAATCTATATAAACAAAATAATCCTATTATTATATACAGGCAATCGAAATATAATCAAAAATCTGCTAATGAAACCCAGAAAATTTTCATGTTCATGAAAGGTTTTCTATAATGTTTTTGAATCGGTACAATTTTCGCTAAAACATTTTGAAAGGACCATATAAAATGTGTATCACAGTATTTAAACTAACAATTTACTTACGTACAAATTTTTTTCTATATTAATCGCTATTTTATATACAATTACTACTAATTCAAAATTTTAAACAAAAATAAAAAGGTAAGCTGAACAGGCATACAGTGGAAGAGACGAAAAAAAGAAAAATTGAGTCTTCAGGCAGCACGATAATTTTCAAAACTATATCCTCTCCAACCGAATGAACGAAATTTAACGTAATAATGACTCGCAATATTGAGTCGGACAAACGAAAAGCAACGGAACTGGACGATGAAAAATGGACAAAGGGAACATTTCAGAATCCAACGAACTCCCACGAAAGAAAGAAAAAAAAAAACAAATTAAATTTTTAGGCGCGAAGTTTGTCAGGGACGCTATCAGGATGCGAAGGCGAGCGCCATTTGAATTTTATTTACAATGAATTTTAAGGAATGAATCGAAATTTGCCTGCAAACCGGGATAAACTTTGCATTTAGATATTTTAATAATCGAAATAAAATATTCATTAACGCTATTGGCTATATACCGGTTTTGAAGAATTTTAATCAAAATACTAGCACGTGGGTAAGCCTCACAAAATATGATGTAAGACCACCGCTCGCCACCAGATGTAGTGATACCTTTATTATTTAACTTTCTTCATTATTTACGCTCTTTCTACTTTACTATATCTCTATTTATTCTCTATCGGCTCTTTGCTTCATTCATCACTTTCTTTCTCTCCTACTATTTCATTTATCTTTACACTCTCTTTACTCATTTTCGCCGTATCGTATAAAGTTTCCGATAGCCACGCCGAGTTCTGACTCTGAAAACCGTTACAAAACAAAGGGGGAAGGGGGGGGGGTATATTAATACTCTTTTTAACACTTGTGAAGCTTTTATTGATTCCGAAAATAGTTTAGTTAATTAGGGGGATGCGAGTATGAAATTTTATTATAATAATTTAGGTCGGAGAGGGACACACACTTAATTAATTTTACGTTACATCTCGTCAACTTACGCGTAACGCGCCTGCCTCAAGACTGACTATTATGGGTGGTAGTCTGCTCTCTCGGCTTTTATTCAGGACTGCCAACTCTACCCATTTTAAACCACAATTTTTCGTAAATAATTTATATTAAACATTTTAATAATTAATTAAACAGAAATTAATATTCTTAACTAAGCATTACTACAACCTACAGTCTGACTTTTATGAGCGAGCGTCCGTATTATGTTCTTGTAACGACGTAAGCGAGTCTTCTGAGAGGGTTTCATTGGAACATTACATTTTATAACAGTAAGGCAAATTTCGCAGATGCATTTTAAAAAGTCAGAGTCGATATTTTTAACAAACATCTGCTGCAATGCCCGAGGCAGTCGTTGATAGATTTTTATTAATTCGCGGTATTTCTTTAGCCTATTCGTCATTCTGGAATATACACCGTTTCAGGTTCGCTTGGAAATATATTCGCTCTTAGAAGCACCCTAAACGTGTTTCGCGGATGAAGGTCACAAAGCAAATATCCATAACGTTGGTTTGTGACCTTTATAAACCTCCAAAAATTCCTTACCCTGATTCGGGAACATTTGACTGGCTAATACCCCAATTTGTGACACATCTCTACGTTGCGCGAATAAGATTAGATATTGCATATTTAGCGACATATCGCGCATATATTTATTTTTGAAAAATAAATTCTGATTGACGAAGAACACGCTTATGTTAAGGTAGTGAGAGAATACTGTAAATGTCTCGGCAAACGTTTTATCCATCTCCAACATGAGGTCGTCAATTACGATGACTGTATGTTCATTTCCCTTTAACGAATTAACGTCATAGACCCGCTTGTGGAACAAAACATTATCTTGGTACTCGTTGAACGCTGATTGATACGTCGAATAGCACCATATAACTTTATGCACAAATTTTGAGAACATTTCCCCCTTTTCTTTGATGATTTTAAGCATAAACACCGTTCTACCACATCTGTAGGTCCAGATGTAATACATGTGGATGGACTCCTGAACCTGAATTTTTCTACAGATTCCATTTTTAACACGTCACACCCCTAACTGGGTCATTTACAAAATATTACAAATAACGAGCGCTGTTCCTTATATTTTGTTTTCTTCTTCCACAGAACCGTGAATGACGACGATGTACAGCCCCTCATCATCGATACCACGGATGAACCCGTTGACGGTGCATCTACAGTACCCACCCCCTCCGATGAGCCCTCACCAGCGACATCTATTGCACGAAACATTTCAAAGCGGAGGTGTGATGTCGAACCCTCCACATCAGGTATAAAGCTTTCCAGAGTTGTTGGAACACCGGTAATAGAACCCCAACCCTCAACATCTTACACAACAAACCCCCCAATAGTACCTTCTGCTAATATACCCCCTTATTCGCCCTCCACAGCAGCTCTCCGTTTTATTGAGGCTGCAGTAATAGACCCCCAGCCCTCAACGTCTTACGACACAAACCCCACAATTGTGCCTTCCTCAAATATACCCCCTTATTCGTCCTCCACAACAACTCCCCGTTCTGTTGAGGATGGCATAACATTCGAGTTGGTGCGCACCGCAACCCCCACCCTGGCCTTGAATAGAAATCGGTATATAGTCAGGGTTGATCCTAGATCTATGTATAGCAACGGTATTGAACACGGACTACGGCGCGTAGTAGAGCGTATTGTAGAATTTGCCCTTCAGAACCGCGACGAGCGTGAAGTCAGGACGAGGCTGTCCTTCGGATTCGGGTCAGATGACGGTGATGTAGATGATTTTTGGGTAGTAGTACCATTCAGGCGCTTGGCGGCTGAAGATGTAGAGTATATATTAGGTCGTATAATGCAGGCCTCACAAAGTAGTATAGCCTTCAATATGGACAACTTCACGGTAAATATTGACCGTGTATTCCGTGTTGCGGGTCATAGTGCCACACCTTATACTCTTAACTTCAATTCTCAGGCTATTTTTAGACGGCATATAAACGTCGATCGTGTTTGCGGCTTTATAGCAGTAGTCTTGGCTCGTATGTTTACTGTAATAAATACACGGGCCAAAAAATTTGGCTGCCTACGGTCGTGGAGCGTGTCCGTAAACTAGCTGTAGACTGTGAACTTGAGTTTGACTGTAATATGGGTTCTGAAGAACTGAGAAGGGTAGAACAGGAAATGAATGCTCGTATAGTTGTATTTGGATTGGATAATCGTCGTAGAACTGTGTACGTACAAGACCCCTACTTATTTTAGGACTGTCAGGAACAACATATCTACCCATCCGTAATATAAGGGATCTTTACGTGAGTTATGATAAAAGTCGAAAATATGGGCGACATCATGATTTGTGTAAGGGGTGTCTCGAGTTTGCGGATGATATAGTGAAACATTGTAAAGAATGTCACATGGTATGTGTGCAGTGTAAAAGCCCCAAAGGCGAAAGCCGTGTAGTTGAAGCTGAGAAGAGGGATTGTAATGTGTGTAGACGCACATTTTTCAATAATAGCTGTTTTGAGCTCCATAAATCAAGTGGTACGTACTGGAAAATGAGAATCTGTGAATGTGGTATGTTTCACACCTTGAATGGCGGTGGCGAGTTCAGGCATAGTTGTGACGAAATTCACTGTCCTACATGCCATGAGAAATATAAGGCGAATGGTGTAAAGCATGTATGTTATATGAAAGATGCTAAGCCTAAAAACAACCCTTGTATAACTGTGTACTACGATATAGAAACATACACGAACGCTGAAACCAAAGAGGTTATTCAACATTTACTTGTGAGCCAGACTATCTGTGATGGGTGTATGGAGATCGAGTGCGATGAGTGTCACAAATGTGGTAAACGGACAAGCGTTTTTTAAAAAGAATGCCCACGATAGTCCTGTAAAACTATTTGTTTCCTACATTGTCAAGCTAGCTGACAAGTTAAAAAAAATGACTGTGTATGTTGTCGCCCATAACGGGGCAAAATTTGACACAGTTCCTTTATAAGGAGTTGCTTGAGCCCGAGTCCTCTGAGATATTTACAGGTGATCTCTTGAAAAGAGGCACCAAATTAATACAGATGCAAATAAGAGGTAATGTACAATTTAAAGACACTTTATTATTCACACCTTGTAAATTACCAAAGCTACCCAAGGTGATGGGCGTATCAGCTGAGGTTTCAAAAGGATACTTCCCTCACACATTCCTCACTAGTGAAACTAAATTACGTAGGTCTACCTCCACCCAAACATTACTTTAACTATGATTGTATGAGTACAGATGAACATGAAGATTTTGATCGATACTACAGCAGTTTTTGAACGTAATCCTTATAATATAGCTGATGAATGTGAGCGTTATTGCCTGAATGATGTGCGCGTGCTTAGAGTATGTTTCCAGGCTTTTAGAAGGATATACATATGACGTTTCAAATGCGATCCGCTACAAGTCGCAACCACCATCGCCTCATTATGTTTTTACAGTGTTCAAGGACAACTTCATGCCTAAAAATACCTTAGTCATTATCCACAGAAACAACCCCCGCAGTTATGGGCACAAGGCTATTTACTGGCTCATACACCTACAGCAGCAGACAGGTGTATACATAAAACACGCCCGCAACACGGGTGAAGTTCCCATTAAGGTTAATGGTCGTGCTTTTTGGGTTGATGGTCTAAGTGAAAACCATATCACTGACGAGAAGACTGTGTACTCCTTTAACGGTTGCTGGTGGCAGGGATGCCCCCGTTCTGAGTGTGGAATCGCAGGAGATATCCACGGTAGATCTCCTGCCGACTGTCTTGCGTGGACGCGCACCCGCGATCAACTTATAGGATCCCAGTTCACTCACAAAGTCTTGTGGGAGCATGAATATCTACAGATCTACAGAAGCGAAGGCGAAGAAAGACCCTAAGATCCACTCTAAGGTTAGCACGAGAGAAAGGAAAGAGTAGGGGTTAAGAGAAGAAAATAAGGGGTTAAATAAGTAGCAACACCTATCACTCATGGGTTAACATTCATTCAGAAAAAGAGAAAAGAGACTCACCATCATCATCCGCCCGCCACTGCCGACGAATCAGAAAAATAGTCGGAGAGAATAGGAAAGGGGTGAAAGATGAAAAGAAGTAAAATAAGAACGCTTACAAACCATGCAAACACAGTCTTAACTCAGAGTCATACCATGCAAACTACAGACATGCAAGTAAAGAGAGTTACAGACATGCAAGTAAGGAGAGGATAAGAAAAAAAAAGTAGGTAAAGTTACACAAAAGTTGGGTTAGTTTACTCTACGAGCTACATCTACGTTCATGTTAGTCTAATTTTTATTTTATTTTATTGCTGGCATCACGCGCTGGCATGTCACAAGCTGGCATTAATCGTCAACAGACTCATCCTCGACCATCACCCCCAGAGCTCCTGTTACTAATTGTATTTTTTATTTTAAACAACGTTAATATTTTTAAAATGCCTATCTAAACGGTTCTTAAACATATTAATGCTGGTAGAGTGAACGACAGACGCGAGAAGATTATTCCATTTATCAATTACTTTAAACGTAAAGAGGTTTTTAGCGATATTAGTAATGAAACGTCTGCCACGCAACTTAAATCCGTTATTACGAGTATTGCTATTATCGAAAGTGAACAGTTTGTCAAAATTTACGTTATCAATGTTATTAACGATTTTGAAAACTTCAATAAGCTCCCCCTTAATCTCCTAGTTTCGAGTGAATGCAAGTCTAACACTTTAATCCTATCTTCATAAGGCTTGTTGCGCAATGACGGAATTAGTTTCGTGGCACGACGCTGAACCCTTTCTAACCTATCAATATCCTCGCGCAAATACGGGCACCAAAACTGAACGGCATATTCTAAATGAGGCCTGACTAGGGACTTGTAAAGGGACAATATAATATCCTTCGATTTAAATTCGAAATTACGGGCTATGAAGCCTAATATCCTATCAGCTTTTGCGCAAGAATCCAGACACTGGTTCCTAACCTTTAAATTCTTAGATACGCGTACGCCTAAATCTACTTCCTCGTCAACGCTCGCTAACTCTCTACCATCCATCGTGTACGTGTAATTATTACGATAACCTATATGAAAAACTTTACATTTGTCTACGTTGAACTGCATCTGCCACTTAACCGTCCACTCCATAATCCTATTTACATCGTCTTGGAGCCTATTTCTATCGTCCTCGTTAACAACCCTACCGCCTATTTTAGTATCGTCCGCGAATTTTGACACGTTACTAGTCAATCCTACATCTATGTCGTTAATCTAGATTACGAATAGCAATGGGCCTAACACTGAACCCTGTGGGACACCGCTACCTACATCCAACCACCCCGATTCACTACCATTAACAACGACCCTCTGTCTCCTAGCACGAAGCCATTCCTCTAACCAGTTAGCTACTTGACCGCGTATACCGTGCGCTTTAACCTTCGCAATTAATCTTCTATGCAGAATTGTATCGAACACCTTTTTAAAATCTAAATAAATAACGTCAGCCGCTCTATGCCTATCGTATTCGCGCACTATTTCGTTATAAAATTCTAACAAATTAGTTAAACAAGATCTATGGCGTCGAAACCCATGCTGACTACTATTAATCAAATCTCTACTTTCTAAATGATCGATGATACGATCCCTAACTACGGATTCCAAAAGTTTACTGACAACTGACGTTAAGCTAATGGGCCTATAATTGCTAGCTAGTGTGCGGTCGCCTCTTTTAAAAATAGGCGTAACGTTAACTAATTTGAAGTCTTCAGGAATAAACCCCGTTTCGAGTGACTGATTAAAAATCTTCGTTAAGGGTCCTACAATAACATCTTTCAAATCTTTCAAATGTCTGGGATAAAAAGCGCGTCAGGGCCTGGAGCCTAGCTAACTTTTAGCCTATCGATATAATGCGCAATCTCAGCCTCGTAAACAGTTATTTCATCCAAAATAGTCTCGCTACTAAATGGAACGATATCGTCCACGTCGGGGACATTATTTACGTCTTCTACGGTAAAAACTGTCGCAAAAAAGTTATTGAAAATACCCGCCATCGCCTTAGCGTCAGAAGCCAAAGCGCCGTTAACATCCACTAGAGGGCCTATGTTATCTTTTATCGGCTTACGATTATTGACGTATTTAAAAAACTTTTTTGGATTATGTTTACTATCCGCAGCTATAAGTATCTCTAGATTACGCTTAGCATTCCTAACTGATCTTTTAACCTGACGTCTAAGCTCGATATATCTATTAAAGTTAGCTACCGTGCCATTGTGCTTATTAAATCTATACGCTCTGTTACGCTCGTTTATGAACTCGCCTATTCCCTAGTCCACCATTTGGGCCTACTATGATTTCTAGCGCGCGTGGGCCTACGAGGAATAAACTCCCTTTCAATATTCATAAAACTTTATTTAAACGCCTCCCAATGCAAATTTGTGTCATTACCCATAAATAAGTTATCCCAGTCCACTACTCCCATCCTATCCGCAAAACTATCAAAATTAGCCCTACGAAAATCAGGGACTTCTATTACGTTACTATCCTTACTGTTTTCTATCAATAACTTAAACCTAAGAATTTGATGATCACTACATCCTAAACTCTCGCCTACTTCTAAACCTTCGACTATATTTTCGCCGTTCGTCATCACCAAATCTAAAATGTCATCACCAAATCTAAGATATGATGCACAGATGGAGACAGACGGACAATACCGTGAAGAAATAAACACGATCAAGCGTTCAATAGTGCTGGATCCTCTCAAATGCGGTGACAGCTTGTTCGGAGGGCGTACAAATCCCTTCAAGCTATACTTCCCGCCTACGGAGGGCGTGAAACTCCATTACTACAATTTCTGTTCTTTATACCTCTACATGATTAAGAACAATCCGTATCCCGTAGGTGCACCTGAGGAACTGGTGGGACCTGCCCTACCCTCCGTCAACGAATTCTCAAGAAATTTGAACGAGTACTATTTCGACCTTTCTTTCGTAGACGTGCTCCCCCCTCGCGATTTATGGATGCCGATCTTACCCGTCGTTATAGATCACAAACTCATGGTTCCCCTGTGTTTGAAGTGCGCGGAAGAGAACAACGGCGATTGTAACCATATACCCCACCAGCGTAAGATCAGAGGCGTATACACAAGCCCTGAGCTGGCCCTAGCCGTTCGCCATGGGTATAGAATAATGAAGATACATGAGGTTTGGAGGTTTCAGAAGCTACCCAACCTTTTCACACCATATATAAACACATTTTTGAAGGATAAGGTTGAAGCGTCAGGATACCCGCAAGGGGTTGATACCGAAGATGAAAAAACGTCTTATATTCAGCGTTACCGTGACCACGAAGGTATACAACTTGACCGTACCCAAATTGTAAAGAACCCCGGCAAGCGCTTTAGTGCAAAGTTGTGCCTAAACAGCCTTTGGGGAAAATTTGCGCAGAATACCGGTAAAGGGAACGTTCATTTGGCGCAAAGTTATAGCGAAGTCTGGGATTATGCCAACGCACCCGATAAAGAGGTCATGGAGATTGTGAATGTAGGTAATACTTACATAATAAAGTACAACAACACCGAATTGTCCACAGACACCTCACGGGTTACAAACATTCCTGTAGCCAGCTTCACAACAGCCTACGCACGCATCAAACTTTGGGACCTATTGCATTCTCTTGGGCGACGGGTATTGTGTGCCGATACAGATAGCGTGATATTCACAGCGAGGAGGGGCGAATACATGCCCGCTATTGGGGAGTTCCTCGGGGAGCTAACTGATGAGATCAAGGATGAGTATGGGGACAACGCATACGCCGACTCGTTTGTGTCAACAGGGCCACAAACCTATGGGGTACGGGTGAGGATAGGGGATGATACGAAGTATATCGTGAAGGCTAAGGGTATCACGCTTAACCAAGCGAATCGGCGGGTTGTTAATTTTGATTCGCTGAAGGAGTTAGTGTGTTTGGAAGATGATGAGGGTGACCGCTCGCCCCAACTGACTGTAGGCACCCACAATTTTCGGGCGCAGAAGCTAGGGGGCGTGAAGGAGCTTAGGGGTACAAAGGTGTGCCGTAACACCTATAGGAAACGCTACCAGGTGCCTGGTACCTATGACACCGTGCCCTTTGGATACCACAATCTTTGATATGTCTATTATTAACTTATTTATTACACGTATTTGTAAATATATATATATATATATATATATATATACACACCCTGAATATTTCGTTTATTAAATAAATCGTGTTTCAACTTGCGTTTCACTTTGCGTGCGTGCGTGTGTACAGTACAAAGCTAAGCTCCGCCCACTATGAGACCGGCGACGTGAATCATGCCGAAACCTGAGCTGGCATCTATCCTTCCGTACTCAGTTGACCTCTGTATACCTTTGAGCTCAGACCTGTATTCTCTCGCATAGAAGAAAATAGTAATGTCTACCTTTAATATCGCGTGTTCAACATTTATGAAGTGGTATTCTGCTAAGTGCGTAGATGTAGTGGATACTGAAAAACTCCCTATTCTCGCCTCCTTTGCCTCTTTTAAGACTGCATTGAATCGTGCGAAGGATCAGGCTATTCAAATACCCTACGGATATTCTGGCGAGGGGGTTGTAGGATTTCGCAGTACAGACGATGTACTGAAGTATGTTATAGAACTAAGCTTTATAAAGGCTCACATATACCGCATGGTAGAAGAAGCAACACGCTCAGAAGATAAACAACAGTTATGGGTAGTGAGTCTGTGGATGAGTGGTGTGATAAGCGGTATTACATCATGTTACACCATACCGATTACTCGTACTCTACGGCTGAAAATGTAAATCTTGTCATCATGGACAATCTTAAGTATTTTTACCACTACATTAATATATATCATGATGAGGTTTGTAGTGAGGTTGTGGCTAATGGATTGTGTGAGTTTTTAACAGATTTTAGAGATGAGTATCGCCTGTTAAACGAAAAGGATAAATATGAACATATGTTTCTCTCTAATAGCGCCCCGGTTTGCGAAGCTGTTTAGGAGTGATAAAACATTTAAAAACGTTATAAAATGTGTTTAGTCCGTGAAAATTACCCTGAAGGAAAATGTCTGGTGAGTATTCGGGGAAGTGGTAGTGATAAAACATTAAAACCGAAATTAATTCTTGTATCGGAAAATTTCTCAAGACACCTGCCCAATATAATGGGATACAACGATTCATGTTGGGTCAGCGCCGTACACGTTTCATTAGATTATGGTGTGACTCACTCCTCCCGTACCGCCCACCGGTGTACCTCACGGAGCATACGAGTTCGAACAAACCCATTCACGTTTCATCAGGGTGACTCACCCCGCCCGTCGAGCCGATCCTGCCTGCCTGCCTGCCTCCTGTGGCTCATAGTTATCTCAGAGCTTGCACCGAGTGGTTGTGTCATAGTCATCTCAGAACTTGAACCGTGTGAACGTGCGAATACGATGGAACTCCCTTTGAGAAGCATTCTCAACGCTTCGTACGACGTCTCCGTGCCGAAGTCATTGCGCGTGTTCAGGCGAGAAACCGCACCATTACCTGTGAGCTTGAAACGATCTGCAGGCATGCAAGCAAACGCAACGTTATTTATTTAAATGTTGAGGAGATGCATAAAATCTTTGTGGTAGTTGAGAGGTGGGCTGAGAACCGTTATAAAATTCCTACAGGTGTAGGTACAATAAGAGAGATGATTAGTGACGCATCCTCATATACCATTGTTTGTACATTGAGTGTAAATAACGAACAACCATGCATTGATATACGACTGATGTGGAAGAGCACATCTGATAATGACATTCTTGTTCCTACACGAAACCGTTTCATCTTCGACAGAATGTTTGAGATCGTTGGATTCCGTAAGCTGAAGCCTATATTAGATGCGCGTGTTACAGACATGATTTATTTTGATACGGTTCTTGAATACGCATACACCTCTCTGCTCGAAGGATTTTTTGAATGTAAGAATGAACAAGGGGAGAACGGTCTAGATCTGGATGCATATTTAAAAGGTTTAGATTCTTCGAAATACCCTGAACTTTGGTACAAAGCACTTGAGAGGTACAGAGCTGAGCTCGCCTACACTGTTCACCCTGAAGAGTTGTACCTCTATATAGTGGATAGGTGTCGTTACGATTTGGAAGAATTGAAAAGTTCACGATTGAAAAGTTCGGGACGTTAAGAAAAAATCCCCGATTGGAAAGGCATGATTATGAACTTGTATTTAATGTTGTGGTTAACGATGACATTTTTGTGCGTGCTTTTGAATGTGTTCTAGCCGTGCTTAAAGATAACTTTCCCGCCGAGTGTAAAGTGGGTACAAAAATAGTATTGAACGATATGAAAGCCATTTATATTGAGTATAGGCCACCGTATCAGTTAAACGGTGAAGTGATGCTTGGACGGCTTTACCACATCGTACAAAGTAATGGCGATGTTGATATAGACTCTATCAAATGCGCGTGTAGCGTTTCGCACCGTAGAACGTAAAGACAATATATATTTTTCCTGTAATAATATGATTATACGTTTTGTATATTTTTCCTGTACTAATATGATTATACGTTTTGTATATTTCGAATATAATATATATATATATATATATATTTTTTTTTTCTGTACTAATATATTGATCATACTATGTTTTGTATATTTTCAATATTTAATATAACTATTTTTTCCTGCACTAATATTTTGATAATACTATGTTTTGTATATTTTCAATGCATTTAATATAACTGTGTATTATTTCCTGTACTAATATTTTGATAATGCACCGTTTTGTATGATTATATATTTTCCATTCATAATGCTATTATTTGACCCTATATATGTCCCGTTGTATATCCATTAATTCAGCTAAAATAAACAGAATGATGTATTGGTGTTTTATTTATTCCTTTTTGTTTGTACACAATTATATCATTTGTTTTGGTTTCTAAAGCGGATTTCAGAATAATTAATTAATTGCTATTTATCAAATCGATCTTGTAAGCCAACTGATGGATGAATATATGGAATAATTTAATAAATAAAGAAACGTGGCAACTCAACTTTCTAAGCCAGATGACGGAAGAATATAAGGATTAATTAAATAAATATTGCTATCTGGCAACTCAGCCTTCTAAGCCTACTGGCCGCTTAATATATGCTTTAATTTAATAAATAAAGAAATCTGGCAACTCAGCCTTCTAAGCCAACTGGCTGATTAATATATGGAACAATTTAATACATAGCCCAATCTGGCAACTCAGCTAACTGGCTGATTAAGCCAACTGGCTGGTTAGGGCTCCTATAAGAGAGCGGTGGGATGGCTGAAGACCTAATATGCACATGGCGGCGAGAGCCAAGCGAAGACTCTTCCTCTGGGTCCTCTCCTCCTCTCTTTTAGGTTAGGTATGCCCCTTTGGGGGGTGAGGCCTTCCACCTTCTCCCCCAAAGAGGCCCCCCTCTTCCTTAGGTTAGGTATGCCCCTTTGGGGGGTGAGGCCGCCCTAACTTCTCCCCCAAAGAGGTTTCCCTCCTTGCAACAAAGGGGAGTGGGTGCCTTGCGAAAAGGGGGTGGGGATGCCTTGCAACAAAGGGGGTGGGTGCCTTGCAGCATTATGCAACATTATGCAATTGCATTGCACTCTCCCATTTTGCAACTATACTACTTATGTCAAGTAAGCTCAGTCTTTACAACATTCCTTGTTGTTTAATTATATAAATTATTCAGTATAAAGTGCTTCCTTTAATATCTAATAATAATGATTCCTCGAAGGCCCATTTTGAAAGTCGAAATTCTTCACAAAAGGTCGTGATATTTGCATGTTTCTTAGATATTCTAACAACTATAATTAGTTAAGTATAGAATTCTAATACACGTATTTTTGGAAGCTTAAGATCAATTTTTCAGGTTTCGGAAATTTGGAAGGCGGTGTCTGGTTATTAAAGGAAAAAAAGTTGATAATCAGAGTTTAATTCAATTATACATCATGATGATGTCCCTTTTGCCTATCGATGACGTTAGGAAGACCATTCGATAATCACGCGAGAAATAATCAGCAAAACATGTGTATCATAGTTTCGATGTACAGTAGTTGCTATATTTCTTGAGTGAGGAGAGGATGTAGTAGTTATGTTAAAACGTTGGCACATCTTTTTGTTTTGTTTATGTATGAATGTAATTTAGTTACTTTAATGCAATATATATATATATATATATGTGTGTGTAAACATTATATATATATATATATATATATATATATATATATATATATATATATATATATATATATATATACAGGGTCATTCAAAAAAGACGCAACAGTTTAAATTGCTTATATTTCGTAATATTGTTAACGTACAGGAATGATTTTTGTATTAGTTTACAGCGTACACCTGGGAGTTTTGTTACCGCTTAGGCCTAGTAGCGTAAGGCGCTAGGCGAACGACTCTTGTAACCTAAGGTGTAGTAGCGCGTCATTAGTCAGTGTTTAGGAAGATGTACACTTTACAACAACGTGTGTTTATAGCGAAAACGTTTTATGCTACCGGCAGTGCAGTTCAAGTTTAACGTAATTTTTGCAAGAAATTCAACTGCAGGAAAGGTCCGAACAGATCTACGATATATAGGCTAGTTCAAAAGTTTGAAAATACGGCTACTGCAACCGACAATAAGAAAGGCGTTGTGGGTGGGAAGAGAACCGCAAGATCAATGAATAACGTTAAACGTGCAAAGGAGGCAGTTACGCGACGTCCTCAGAAATCTGTTAACCGTCTCTCTCAACAATTGGAAATATCCCGTTCATCGACCAACAGGATATTAAAGAAAGATCTGGGCATGTTTCCTTATAAACTTGAAATGCATCAGACGCTCACTGAGCGAGCGAAAGCTGTTAGAAATGATTTTTGTGGTTCATTTCTGCAATTCTTGGAAAGAAACCCTGCGGTTCTAAACATGTTTTTGATTAAATAAAAACTCCCAATTGTACGCTGTAAACCAATACAAAAATCACTCCTGTATGTTAACCATATTACAAAATATAAGCAATTTAAACTGTTGCGTCTTTTTTGAATGGCCCTGTATATATGCAGTATATACAATGTTACTGAAATCTAGCCAAAAATAATTAAATTAGCATTTACTTCTGTTGAATGGCTAGCCAAATTCTTCCAAAAACTGCTAATCATTATTTAACTTAAAAAAAACGTAAAATAAACAATTCTAACTGAAATAATTTCTTTAACTAAAAGCATGAAAAATCTGTTGTGACTCAAAACATATTAAACATTAAAGCTGAGGTCACGGAAGACTATTTTCAAAGCGAAGGAATTATTCTCAAAACAAAGAAACTTCAGTAAAGTTCTGAACAGAGATTAAGTCAAATTTTCGACCTTCTCTTTTAAATATATAATGACAAAGTATAACGTGTTACAGTGCTACAAAATCACAATACTGTTTTCGACAATGTCGTGTATTTTAATTCATCGCGACTGTAAAAGGTACTTTATAAAAGAAGTTTAGTTTTTATCGTGTTTTATCATTCTTGTTCAGGATTCCGCTAATTTCTAGTTCTATTCTATTCTAAGTGTCATATTTTGTATATAGCTACATTGTAACGCGTTTTCATTGATGGAGTGAAGCTGATAGACGTAAACTGAATATTTTATATATATATATATATATATATATATATATATAATATTTAGGGGAAATCCAATGACAAGAAGGAGAGTAAATGCCATGAAAAGTCTTCTTTAATGCGCAACGTTTCAAGCAATACGCTCATCTTCAGGCTAAACAGTGACAAAAAATGACAATATGAAGTTAAAATCAATAAATAAATGAAACACATAAGACAAAATAATTACTATAAAACCTATTCTTAGAAGCAAAATTTAAAAAGACTAAAAGAAGAGGGTTGAATTCAAAGTTATAAAAGAAGTTTACATAAGTTATAAAAATACAAGAATTTTAAAAAGCTATTTTTAAAATTATAAAAAGTAAATTTGAAATTAATACAATGGGATAATTAACACTAATGACCTTTCATTGCTGGTTCCTAGGCACAAGTAATTTAAAACAAAACAAAGGGAAAATACTATGGGTTGGGTGGTTGGAGAGTTATGAGTTGGGGGGGGGGGGATTATAAAAAATTTAGAGGGACAGCTGAGGAATCAACGTTTAGAGAAGGGGTCAATGTTTTAATATAAAGGGATATAGAGTTAATATAAAGGGATATTTAGAGTTCTAGTTTTACCTTACTTAATGATGAATTTAATAATTTAAGATCATATTTTACCAATAATAGTTTTCCTGTTCAATATGTAGATAAATTAATAAGATCTTTCTTAAATAATGTTTATAGCCCTCAACTTCCCTGTATTTCAGTGCCTAAAGATATAAAATATTTCTTGGTACCTGAAATGGGTCCCATGAATAAAGAATTTAAACTTAAATTTACCAAGTTGTTAAAAAGATTTTTTTATCATACTGATTTTCGCATTATATTTATTAATAAAACGTCTTTGGGTAGCTTTTTCTCAGCGAAGGATCGAACTCCTGATTCGTTGCGTAGCGGTGTTGTATATTTATTTACCTGCCCAAGGTGTTTCCTTGGTACTTATATTGGCAGCACCGTGCGCTCTCTCAGGGCTAGATTTTATTCGCATATGGGAATAAGTTGTCGAACAGGTAAAATTTTAAATAAAAAAGAAGCCTCTAGTATCCGGGAACATTGTATTAAATGTAAAATAGATGTCACTCTGGATAATTTTAAAATTCTTGGCTGTAATCCTTGTCCCAACTCACTTAGAATTTTGGAATCCCTTTATATTAAAACATTGACCCCTTCTCTAAACGTTGATTCCTCAGCTGTCCCTCTAAACTCTTTATAATCCCCCCCCCCCCAACTCATAACTCTCCAACCACCCAACCCATAGTATTTTCCCTTTGTTTTGTTTTAAATTACTTGTGCCTCGGAACCAGCAATGAAAGGTTAGTAGTGTTAATTATCCCATTGTATTAATTTTAAATTTATTATTTATAATTTTAAAAATAGCTTTTTAAATTTCTTGTATTTTTATACGTAAACTTCTTTTATAACTTTGAATTCAACCCTCTTCTTTTAGTCTTTTTAAATTTTGCTTCTAAGAATACGTTTTATAGTAATTATTTTGTCTTATGTGATTCATTCATTTATTTATTGATTTTAACTTCATATTGTCATTTTTTGTCACTGTTTAGCCTGAAGATGAGCGTATTGCTTGAAACGTTGCGCATTAAAGAAGACACTTTTCATGGCATTTACTCCTTCTTTTCATTGGATTTCTCCTAAATATTAAATTAAAGCTTTGTAGAAGCAACCCACATGATTATATATATATATTAGGGTGTCTCTTATTTTCGAAGTGTTGATGTTTTTAGGTTGCGCCCCCTCAACCAGTTCCATTGGTTGAAAAAACATTACATATAAAATGTTTTTTGGATTGAACAATTTGTAGAGGTCGCCCACGCTTATTAAAGTTCATAAAATATAGCTATTATTTATGCAATTAATATTTGAAATTACTAGCAGTTGTCAAGTATACTAAACATATGTTTTTAATTAATTAATCATCATATTTATGATGAATTCAATTAAATGAATATATTAGAGATAATTGTCAAGTTTGTAGCTGAAAATATTGCTTGATAAGACAAGATCAACCTGTTTAAACATGTTTCATAAAACCAAGGAGGCTGATTTTGTAGAGCGATTGGAAGATCTCTTTGACATCGCCCATGGAGACGCTGAGAAGCTGATCAAGAATCGTGAGGACTGGGAGTTCCTTCAACTGCAAAGACAAAAAGGTCGTCCTGGCTCAATCGGTGGTGTGGACACTGTACATCTTCACCGCACAAAAAATGCAGTCAAACGGTTGGAAGCTGAGGCAGAGAGAAAAAGAAAGTCAGAATCTTTGATGGAGGCGTCTACTAGTCAAGTTGTACTGGCTTCTTCTTCCAGCAACACTGATGAAAGTGAGAATGAGGAGGAGGAGCCCAAAGGAGCTTGTGCTTTACCAAAATCTAAGAAAAAACGAGGCATGAAAAACATCATGACTATTCAGATGTCTGCTGCCCTGGATCGTACACAAATTTCCTCTAGAAAGGCAACATTTATCCTCGCAGAGGCAGCTAAAAGCTTTGGTTTGGACGCTTCAGATTACAACATAAACCAACATTCTATCCATCGCCTTCGAAATAAGAACCGAGCTCGTCATGCTAAAGAACTTAAGTAGCATTTCCATGGAGAATGTTCTATGACAGTCCACTGGGATGGCAAGATGATGGAGGACCTCACCTCGCCCAAGCACATTGATCGTCTCCCAGTACTTGTGTCAGGACCTGGTGTTGAACAGCTGCTTGGTGTCCCCAAAATCCCAAACTCAACTGGAGAAGCACAAGCTGAAGCCGTCTTTAACTGCCTGAATGAATGGGGAATTACAGAGAGAGTAAAAGCAATTTGTTTCGATACAACAGCTTCAAACACGGGTCAATATAGTGGAGTCTGTGCTCTCATCGAAGCAAAATTGGGACATGATGTTTTGTACTTGCCTTGTAGACACCATGTTTTAGATTTATTGTTGGGAGCTGCATTTGAAGCAACATTGGGATCTACATCAACTGGTCCAGAGATATTGATCTTTAAGCGTTTTCGTGACAATTGGACTTCTGTTGATCAAAGCCAGTTTCAAACAGGTGAGACAGACACGATTACTAAAGAAGCAATTATCCAGTCTAAAACTGAACTAATTCAGTTTGCTAGATCCCAGGCACCTATGCTACGGGATGACTATCAAGAACTTTTGGATCTGTCCATCATCTTTCTTGGAGGTGTCCCTAATAAAGGCATCAAGTTTCGTGCACCAGGTGCCATGTATCGAGCTCGCTGGATGTCCAAAGCGCTCTATTCTATCAATGTGGCTTTTTCGAAACCAGTTCAAGATGACTAAGACTGAAGAACGAGGAATTCGAGATCTTTCCCTTTTTTCTGTTCTCATCTATATGAAGGCTTGGACAACATCCTCACTCCCTATTGAAACCCCATTTAATGACTGGCTCCTTATGAGGTCATTGATTAATTATCCTAACAAAAAGATTTCTGATGCAACTAAAAAAAAGCTCTCTAACCACTTATGGTACCTGTCTGAAGAAGCAGTTGGTCTTGCTTTCTTTGATGAGCGAATTACTACAGATGTAAAGAAACGCATGGTAAAGGCATTAGAAGATGAGTCCACTGATAGACCACCCAAGCGTCCTCGGATTCCTGAATCGACCTTCTGCTCTGGTGAAGGACTACACCAACTTGTTACAAGAAATACTAGAGAATTCTTTACTAAGCTGAATTTGCCAGAAGGATTTCTGAACAAGGCACCCAGCACTTGGACATCCAACTGTGAATATTTAAGGGCCAGAGCTATTGTTGCAGCTCTATCTGTTTAAATGACCGGGCAGAACGTGCAGTAGCTTTAGTTCAAGAGCTGAATAAGAAATTGACAGTGGGGGAAGAGCAGCTCCAGTTCCTGCTCCAAATTGTTGCAAAACACCGCCAGAGTCACCCAGTTCCATCAAAAACTGTTCTTCTCAAAAAATAACCATCAATGAGGTCGCACCTTAAAATACACCATATTGTATAATCATTGTATATTAAATAAATGTTATATAAGGAAATAATGCTAATTAAAGTAATTAAAGTATGTAAATAGCACTGGCATTTTGAATTTATCTCTATATAATAAACTAATGGTTTTTTTTTGTAGCAATGCTTCATTGCTGATTGTATATAAAAAAAGAGCCAGGAAGGATTTTGGATAGGAGAAAAAGGACTGGTATAAAGAAGGATTGAGGACCAAAGGATGGATTATAACAACATCAAGGATAGGTTAGAAAAGGATCAATGATAAATAAGAAGGCCTATACTTATAAAAACGAATCAAACTAAAAAAAGAAGGAAGGAATTATGTGTATAATGAGCATAATCATATGTCAGGAGCTATTATGCCATGGTCACCATTTTTATTAGCCGGGGGCGACCCCTAAATATGAGCCAATTTGTGTCAAACTTTCAAGTTTTAGTTTTTATGCTAAATGGAACTATTTTAGGGGGAGCAGATAAAATAATTCAACATTTCAATTTTTGACTACCCAATAAGAGACACCCTAATATATATATATATATTATATATATATATATATATATATATATATATATACTGTATATACAAGGTGAGCCATTTATATGTGACATTTCATTAGAAATTTAAAATAAGAATGTGTCAGATATAAATGGCCCACCATATACAGTGTGTATATATATATATATATATATATATATATATATATACATTTTAATTGCAAACGACACACAGGGCCGCCGAGAGGGCGGGAAAGCCGGGTTAAATCCCCGGGGCCCAGACTTCTAGGGTGTCCGGAAAGAGGGGGTATACAGTAAAATCTAAAAATATTAATAAAGCAATTGATTAAATAACAGAAGAAATATAGCCTAATTAATGAACATACATTTTATACACATTATCATACTGTATGTTTTGAATACTGACTTGAACATATCAGTTTGCTTGTTATGTACACAAAACATTTATAATAAAATACTGAGTAAACAGGGGGGGCCCATATACCAATCCTTCCCAGGGGCCTGGAGCAGCTCTCGCCGGCCCTGAGTATATATAATGTAAAGAACGACGCTTTCTAGAAGAGTGTCCGCACAAGAGGAGAGGAGAAAAAGAGCAATGAAAAATGAAGCACCTCCCAGGAATCGAACCGGGATCATCCGATTGCCGGTCAGCTATGCTAACCATTACACAAAGAGCCTCCACGCCCGCAAAGCTCGTAATTCCCCAAGTACCTGCGAGCGGAATCAAATGCCTTTCTCTTGTGCAGACACTCTTCTAAAAGGCGTCGTTCTTTACATTATATATACTCTGTCGTTTGCAGTTAAAATGTATAATGTGTATATATATATATATATATATATATATATATATATATATATATATATATATATAGGGGTGGTCGAAGTTGGTACCAGAAAGCGAATAAACATCCAGTAGTTGTCGTTTCATCTATGAAATGTGAAAATCACAAAGAAATGCATTTTGATAAACGATCAGAATGCGAATTTAGCTTTTAAGTTTTGCATTTTTTCTGTTGTCTCTTCATGCGTAAAATCCCGTATGCGGCATACGCGCAACCAAAACAAAGCAAACCCAAAATTATTAATTTGTTTCTATAAGCATAAATATTAACGTTTTGCTTGTATTTTTATATAATTATTAATTATGCATCTTTATTAAAAAATAATGGTAAAATATTATATTTCCTGTGACCGTTCACGCTCCTTTCTTACATATTGATATTCGCATTAACACTTTTCATTGTTTCAGATTTTCCGGTGTAAATAATGCCGAAAGCGAAAACAAGACACCTGACCCGAAAGAAAAGTGAAGAAAAGTATGGAGGTGGTCCTTGTGAATTATTAATGACCGAACCAAGCACTTACAGGCAGCTGATTCAATACTATTATGACCTTAATCATGCTAACCCTGGCGCAGATTTTTGGGTTTTAGTGCAGCAAGTTAGCAAGGATTTAAAATCCATTTGGTCTTCAGTGAATCCAAGTCTGCCTTTGATTAATGACAAATCCATTGACAGAAAGGTTAAAGACCTACTCATTAATCGCAAGCATGCTAAGGCAAGTGTCAAGCGAAATCTGGATGCTAACTTGGACAAACTTTTTGATTTCTGCCTGTTCCTGTTCTTTGGATATTTTTCCTTGCAGTGATTCAAGAATATACTGTAAGAAGGACAAGTGTACACAAGAACATCATCTGCGTTTGCCCTCGAAATGCAAAGGTGCCACTTGAAGAAAGAGCATACCTTCGTGATCAGCGATCCAAAACAGGTCCTAAGGGTGCATACCAGCTGTCTTCAGTGGACACAGCTGCTGCCAAAGGAGACAGGAAGGCCAAACAAGGACAGCAACATGTACTACCTCAGGAGGAAGTTGAGCTAGTAGGATCTTTCATACAGCCTACAGAGTTGCCTGGACTTAAAAGTAGTTCATCTGGTGGCGAGGTTAGTTTCCTTTTTATATTAATTATATATAATTATAAATAAATAAATACACAGAAAACGCATTAATATTTTCCATTTATTTTCAGGAAGGAGAAGATGAATGGCAGCCTAGGAAGAGGGCTTCAGGAGACTACAGCCTTTTAAAGTTTCCCAGATATGCTATGGAACTTGTCAGAGGTGAATGTTCATCAAATCTGGGCGCAGCTCTTGGGAATGCCTTGCTCCATGACATCAAACACCTACTGAGACCTGAAGTTGACATCAATCATATCATGATTGACAAGTACAAATTAGACATGGCCAAAGCCCAAATTACGGTAGTTAGTGAGGGTGTGGAATCAGAGAAAAAGACACAGCTCATTTGTGTTGGTGTGGATGGGAAGGTTGACGAGAATACCATGACTTATAAAGAAAGAGACATCTGAAGGGAAACTGTTCTCAGAAAGTGTGTTGACGCAGAACATCACCTCACCTTCACCTATGAAGATGGAAATTCTCCTGGTGCCTACTTGACTCACAGAACAATTCCTGTTATAGGCTCCACTGGTGAGGTCCTTGCTCAGGAGACATTCAGTGTTCTTGAAGAATATAATAGCCTTGAAAGTATCCGAGCCATTCTTCTTGATGATACCGCAACCAACACTGGCTCGAAGAGTGGTTTAGTGGTAAAACTTGAAGAAATTCTGGGGAGGAAACTGCACATTATTGGTTGCGCACTGCATCAGAATGAACTCCCACTAAAAGCTCTTTTTAAAAAAATGGATGGAGTGACAACTGGCCCAAGAAGTTTCAGCGGGCCCCTTGGGCAAAGGTGCGCAGAAGATATCCAGGATGAACCTCAGGTACAGTTTGAAGCTGTGGAAACTCCAATCATTGAAGGGTACATTCTAGAGGAAGTACTGAAAGACCTCAGTCATGATCAAAGGCTTCTGTATGAGTATTGCAGAGGGATCGGATCAGGAAGAGTAGATGACAGATGGGCTGCTTGGAAGATTGGTCCACTTAACCATGCAAGATGGTTAACTCTTGCCATACGACTTCTTTGTTTGTACACAAGAGACAACAGACCAAACCTGAATTTGAAAAAGTTGGTCCATTACATTGTTCGAGTTTATGCTCCTGCATGGTTTGAGATAAAGATATCCTCTAAGCTGCATGATTCTCCTCGCATCCTCTTCTCTGCTATCAGCCGACTGAGGCTGATTCCATTTGATGATGTGAAACGCATTGTAAAGCAGAACATCCAGGGTAATGTTTTCTGCCTCCGACCTGAGAACATCCTCTATGCCATGGTGAAAGATGAAGACAGAATCAGGAATCTTGGGCTTCAGACTATGCTCACTCTCAGACACAGGTAAATTTTGCTCTTGTAGTTTTTTTTTTTTTTTTTTTTGCCAAAGCTGAGTTATTCTCCAAAAAATATGGAAAAAATATTATAATTGTCACTTTAAGTGGGTAATTTGTTTGTGTTATTGAAACGTCAATATTTGAGTACTATTTTTCATTTATATTTATATTTTTATTTATATTTTCATTTATATTTTCATTTTTCATTTATAAAATGGAGAGCAACCAGGAAGCAGGGAAGAAAATTCCCCAGGTGAATTGGAATGCAAATCACTGGCATGAGCTCATCGACCTCACTGACCCTGATGTCATGGAACCACCTACCACACAGCACCTATCTGATGAAGAAATCCAGTCATTCATGGACACTAACACTAAGCCAGACATTCCAGACTTGCCTTCTCACTCTCAGAGTGTTGAGAGGAGTGTGAAATTAGTGACAGAGGCTTCCCATACTCTGTACGGGTTCGAAACTCGTCACAGATGTATCCTTACTAAAGTACTGAGCAGGAAGATGCGTCCTGCATTTATGTCAAAAGGACATTATTCTCAATCTTATGATGAATTATATGAATAGTTTTTCTTTTTACATGAGAACATGTGATTTTTTTGGATTTATCACCTTTGAAAGTATTTTTTCAAGTTTTGTAGCCAAAATATGTGAATAAATGAGCAAAAATGCGTTTTTTCAACGAAATTTTATCATTTTACACTTAAAACACATGATATACATTAGGCATTGTCTCCTCTTGGGATAGAAAATGATATTGAGTTGCTACATCTATAATTAGTTAATATTATGTCTTCAAAAATGACGAGTTTAAATATCGCGTATGACGAAAATTGGGCGAAAAACCATAAACTTTAATTGCAAATCCGCAAGCTGGCCCTTCTCCATTTGCTCTAAAAAAAATTTTGGGTTCATTTCTCAACCAAACCTAACTACTGGGCACTTATTTACCTTGCGATTTCAAAACATGTGGAAAATCGACCCGCCCTAATATATATATATATATATATATATATATATATATATATATATATATATATACGGCATGAGAAGGTGCCCCTCAAAAGGCATTTGATTCTGCTCGCAGGTACGTGGGGAATTACTAGCTTTGAGGGCGTTGAGTAGGGCATGTTTAATTAATCATTTTTAGGAAAAAGTGATGAATGAAGAAATTTTCTAATTAATCAATGATTAACTGATTAAAAATTATTAAAAATTAAATACTTTTGAAAAGAGTAAGAAAGAGCTTTATTGTTTCTGTTGCGTGAGATAAGACCGGAGAAAACATTTTGCTCAAACATTTAGTTTGCTTTAGTTCAAGAAATCAGGCATCGGTGGATTAGACAGTTTATACATGCAGAAAAGGTGCCAAATTCAAATGATACATTACAAAATTTAAGGTAAAATGATACTGAAATTATGAGGAAAATTATTCATTTCCCATTATTTTCTAAAAATAATTTTTGATTAATTAATGATTAAATTCGAAACAATTATTAAGTGAGTAACTGATTAATCAGAACCATGTCCTAGCGTGGAGGCTCTTGATGTAATGGTTAGCATATCTGACCGGCAATCGGATGATCCCGGGTTCGATTCCTGGGAGGTGCCTCATTTTTCATTGCTTGTTTTCTCCTCTCCTCTTGTGCGGACACTTCTAACGAGCGTCGTTCTTTAAATTATTATATATATATATATATTGAAAACAGTTGACAGAGGGGCAGAAGGCGTTGCACATGGTTTTTATTGACTTGGAGAAGGCATATGATAGGATACCACGGCAGGAAGTTTGGAGATGCTTAAGGGAAAAGATGGTACCGGAGAAGTATGTTAAACTGATCAAGGGGATGTACAGGGGAGTAACAACTAAGGTGAGGAGTAGCGTGGGTGTGTCAGAGCTTTGGGGTGGAAGTTGGTCTGCACCAAGGATCAGCTTTGAGCCCCTTCCTTTTCGATGTGGTATTCGATGTGTTGACGGACAGGATTAGAGGGGAGGCGCCGTGGTGCATGATGTATGCAGACGATGTTGTGTTGAGTGGGGAGACGAAAGAGGAGGTGGAGCAGCAGTTGGAAAATTGGGGAGAGGCGTTGGAAAGTAGGGGGATGAGAATTAGCCGAAAGAAGACCGAATATATGAGATGTGATGTGCAGCAGGACCGAGGAGGGGAAGTGACATTGAGTGGAGAGCGTGTTAAGATGGTGGAGTATTTTAAATACTTGGGGTCAACAGTGGATGCAGAGGGGGGAGCAGAGAGAGAGAGAAACTGTAGAATACAGTCGGGGTGGAAGAACTGGAGAGACGTATCAGGGGTGCTCTGTGATAAGAGGGTCCCAGTGAAACTGAAGGGAAAGGTATTCAAAACAGTGGTGAGGCCGGCAATGTTGTATGGAATGGAGACTGTGCCAATGAAGAAGAGCAATGAAAGAAAAATCGATGTGGCTGAAATGAAGATGTTGAGATGGATGTGTGGAGTGACGAGGAGGGATAGGGTCAGAAATGAGCATATAAAAGGAACAGTGAAGGTGGCGGAAGCATCTAAGAAGGTGCAGGAGGCCAGGCTGAGGTGGTATGGACATGTCAGGAGAAGAGAGGAGTATGTGGGGCGCAGAGTGCTGGAGATGGAGTTGCTGGGACGGAGAAGAAGAGGAAGACCGAAGACGAGATGGAGGGACTGTGTGGTGGCGGACATCAGGGAGAAGGACTTGGAGGAGGACGTGGTATACGACAGAGGAGAGTGGAGAAGACGAACCAAAAACAGCGACCCCATGTAAAGATGGGATAATAAGCTGCGGAAGAAGAAATATATATATATATATATATATATATATATATATATATATAAATTATTCATTTACTTAATTACGCCTTATTGTTCACCTCTTTCTCATCTCAAAATTAACTCAGCAAGAAATGACACTTTTGTTAATAACATACAGTAAATGTAACGTTTTATTGAAGGTTTCTCAACGTCTAGGACATTTAAAAACGTCCCATTTCTCGATGGAACCGTCCACAATTATATATGAATATAAGAAGCCGACAGTAAAGACTATATTCATTTTTAATTCTTAAATTAATTATTAGGAGGATAATTAGAATTAGAAAATAGCTTTATAATATTTTACTTGTTCTGAAGCTAAATCTCTCTATATTGATCAGTTACCGTAATAAGCGGTCAAATTACTCGACTTATTTTTTAATTTCATCCAAAAATCTTTGAGTATGAGTATAAATTCGAGATGTTCTTGGCCTCTGTCTGATTCACTTTTCTTAAACTTCTGCAACATTCGTGGCCTTTTCTCAAATTTTCAATCCATTGAACACCACCTCTCCTCCTCTAAACTTCATCTTCTTTTAATCACTGAAACTCAGGTGTCTGGGACGACTAAGAGCAACTCCTTTTCTGTACTCTCTTACTTTGTCTATACTCAATTTCACTCCAAAGATGGATGTTGCGTATATGTATGCAATGACCTAACTTGTTCTCGTATTCCCAAACTCGAATCTTCCACATTCTATACCCTCTGGCTGCAGCCTACATGCCACTCTCAAACTCAATACATCTGCGCTGTTTACCTTTCTCCTAATTCTACTGACTATCCAAAATTCTTTGACTACCTCACTTCCAAAGTGTAATACATTCTATCCCGCTCTCCCTTTACTGAAATCTCCATTTTAGGAGATTTCAATGTTCACCACCACCTTTGGCTTCCCTCCCATTTCACTGATGTCCCTGGTGAACTAGCTTACAACTTTTCTATCCTAAATGACCTAGAGCAGATTGTACAGCATCCTACTCGTATCCCTGATTGCCTTGGAGAGAGGCCCAACATTCGGGATTTATTTCTTACCTCTCATCCTTCTTACTCTGTGAAACTTTTTTCTCCGTTGGGCTCCTCCGACGGCGGGCTGAGTCAGACCACAATCTTATATCTGTTTCCTGTCCTATCGCTCCAATTCGGCCTTTGGATCCTCCGAAGAGGAGGCGCCTTTGGCACTTTGGCGCTGCTGATTGGGAGCTACTTAGGTAGTACTCTGATTTCCAATGGAATGATTACTGCTTCCGTGGCAGGGGTCCTTCCGAGTGTGCTGAGCGCATCATGGACGTGACTCTCTTGGGCATGGAGGCGTACATTCCATATTCTATTCCTACCACTAATGTAAAAAAACCTTGGTTTAACTTTACTTGTTCTAAGGCTATCCGCAAAAGAGAGGAGGATTTCAGAACGTACAGTCGCTACCCAACTCCTGACTCTCACTCAGCTTATATTTCTGCCCGGAATCGTCGTGAAAATCTGTTCTTCGACTCGCCAAAAAATCCTTCATCGAACAAAAATGTGAAAATCTATTCATTTTTAATTCTTCTCACTCTTTCTGGCATCTAGCTAAGAACCTCTTCAACAACTTTACTTCCTCTTCTTTCCGTCCTCTTTTCCATTTCGACGACTCAGTTGCCGTTTCTTCTCCTGACAAAGCTGAACTCTTCGCTCAAACTTTCGCTTACAATTCAACCCTGGACGATTCCGGTGCTGTTCCTCCATCTCCTCCCGCTCTGACCTTATTATGTCTGATATTAGAATCTCTTCTAAAGATGTTTTTTCTGCCCTATCTGGACTCAACTCTAGGAAAGCGTAAGGTCCTGAGGGTGTTCCTCCTGTTGTTTTTAAGAACTGTGCTTCTGTGCTGTCACCCTGCCTAGGCAAAGTCTTTCGTCTTTGTCTCTCATCTGGTGCTTTTCCTTCCTGCTGGAAGTTCGCTTTCATTTAGCCTGTCCCAAAGAAGGGTGACTGCTCTCAACCCTCCAACTATTGTTCATTTGCTTTGATTTCTTGAATTTCCAAAGTTTTTGAATCTATCCTTAATAGGAAAATTCTTTCAGATGGTCAGTATGGATTCCGCAAGGGACGCTCTACTGGCGATCTTCTTGCATATCTTTCTGACTCTTGGTCATCCTCCTTTCGGGATTTCGGTGAAACTTTTGCTATTGCGCTAGACATATCGAAAACTTTTGGTAGAGTTCAGCACAAATCTTTAATTTCGAAACTGCTCTCCTTCGGTTCCTATCCTTCTATCTGTGCCTTCATCTCTAATTTCCTTTCTGGCTGTAGTTGTAGATGGCCACTGTTCTTCTGAAGCTATTAATAGTGGTGTTTCTCAGGGTTCTGTCCTGTCATCCACTTTTTTCCTTTTATTTATTAATGATCTTTTAATTCGCCATTTCTGTCCTATTCACTCGTATGCCGATGATTCCACTCTTCACTTCTCCACCCACTTCCCGAAACGTCCCTAGAGCAGTCACTTCATGATTCGCGAAGGACGGCTATGGAGCACCTAACTTTTGATCTTTCTGTTATATCTGAAAGGGGCAAAGAAAACCTTGTGGCTTTCAATGCCTCAAAAACTCAGTTCCTCCATCTGTCTACTCATCACAATCTTCCACACAACTACAGTATCTCCCTACCTTCAACAACAGACAACTCAATCCTTCCTCTTCTCTTAACATTCTTGGCGTTTCCTTTTCTCGAGATCTTTCCTGGAAAGATCACATATATTCTTTTTCCAAAACAGCTCCTAAGAGGTTAGGTGTGCTGTACCAGCTCTGTAGTTTCTTCATCCCCACTCAGTTGCTGTCTCTGTACAGGGGTCTTGTCCGCCCCTGTATGGAGTGTGCTTCTCATGTGTGGGGTGGCTCAACCCACACAGCCGTACTTGAACAGGTGGAATCAAAGGATTTTCATCTCATCAATTTCCCGCCTCTTACTGATTGTTTTCAATCTCTCTCTCTTCGCCGCAACTTTTCCTCACTCTCTCTTCACTATTGCTATTATAACGGACACTGCTCTTCTGAACCCTCTAACTGCATGCCTCTTCATTTAAGATCACACAGCACCACACTTTCTACACTTTCTCAGTTCTTCTCCGTCCAACTATCTAAAGCATGAGTTAATAGGTATTTTCAATCTTTCATCTACTCAACCAGTCAAATTTGGAACAATCTTCCTCAATCCATCTTTCCTCCTGTCTATGACCTCCCACCTTTCAAACGCAGTGTCTAGGTATCTCGAAAACCCCGGACCTTGATTTTGGCTCTCTTCTTCTTCTATGTGGGAGGGTGGACGGGTGCACTTTTTCCGGCATTTGCCGTTGGCCCCTCCTTCCTGCATAAAAAAAATAAATGGTGAATGTTCAAGAACCCTCATTTTAGTATTTCTTATGTATAGCATATCAAATCAGTATAAATATGAATATATTCAGTTATATTAACTCAGTATTGAATATATGTACTAATAATTATATTAAATCAGTATTAAATATGTACACTAATAATTATATTAAATCAATATTAAATATATAACTTAATAATTAATAATGGTAACCCTTCATATTTGTCTTTCATCTGGTACTTTTCTTTCTTTTTGGAAGTCTGATTTAATTCAGCCTGTCCCTTAACTAGGCTGACCATATTTCCTTGAGACAAAAACGGGACATTGGGATGGCAAAAAAGGGACGGGGGTTATGTAATATTCTGTATTCATGAAAAAGTAAGTACATAAACATATTGAGCTTACAATTATTCTTCAGTGACAGAACCCATACAAAACGGTACTGTCCCGTTCAAAACGGTACGTATGGTCAGCCTACCCTTAACCCTCCAACTATCGTCCAATTGCTTTGCTCTCTTGCCTTTCTAAAGTTTTTCAATCTATCCTCAATAGGAAGATTCTTAAACAGGGAACATTTCGGTGAAACTTTTGGTATTGCGCTAGACATATCAAAAGCTTTTGATACAGTCTGGCACAAATCCTTAATTTCCAAACTGCCCTCCTACGCTTTATATCCTTCAATCTGTGCCTTTATTTCTGATTTCCTTTCTGGCCGATCTATAGCTGCAGTTGTAGATGTCCACTGTTCTTCTCCTAAAGCTATTAACAGTGGTGTTCCTCATGGTTCTGCCCTGGTTCTGCCCTGTCACCCACTTTTTTCCTTTTATCTATTAAATCGTACTTCCTGTCCACTTCCTGTCCTATCCACTCTTATGCCGATGATTCTACTTTTTACTTCTTCACCTACTTCACAAAACGTCCCTCTCAGCAGTCACTCCATGCTTCACGTGGGATGGCTATGATGCACCTGACCTGTGATCTTTCTACAATCTCTGATTGGGGCAGAGTAAGCCTTGTTGCTTTCAATGCCTCAAAAACTCGGTTCCTTCATCTGTGTACTCGTCACAATCTTCCATACGACTACTCACTTACCTTCAACAATATACACAACTTATTCCTTCCTCTTCTCTTAACATTCTTGGTGTTTCCTTTTCTCGTGATCTTTCCTGGAAAGATCAAATGTACTTTCTTTCTAAAACAGCTTCTAAGAGGTTAGGTATGCTGTCTGGCTTTGCAGTTGTTTCTTCAACCCCCACCCGCACTCAGTTGCTGTCTCTGTGCAGGGGTCTTGTCCACCCCTGTATGGAGTATGCTTCTCATGTGTGGGGTGGCTGAACCCACAGGGCTCTATTTGACCGGGTGGAATCAAGGGTTTTTCTCCTCATCAATTCCACTTTTTTTTACTGACTGTCTTCAATTCTTCTTTGCCGCAGTGTTGCCTCAGTCTCTCTTTACTATATCTGTTATAACGGACACTGCTTTCTCACCTTTCTAACTGCATGCCTCCTTCTTTAATGAGAGCACGCAGTACCAGATTTTCGACACATTCTCATTCCTTTTCTGTTGAACTCTCTAACGCAAGGATTAATCGGTATTTTCAATCTTTCATCTACTCAACCAGTCACCTTTGAAACAATCAGCACCATCAAAAGTCGGGTTACATCGTGGCCAATGTCACAACACCGTTTCCCGTCGATCAGCGACAGTGGGTCTGGGTGGTAGATGGATTGGAGACCGTCCTCGATGTCCAGATTATGTAGCGACCCGTGGTTTGGATTCCACGTAAAGTTGTAGGTCCCCTCCGTCATATGACCTTAGATGTTGTGAAGGAGGTTAAACAACTCCATCAACCAACAAACCATTGGGAGTCGAAACCCGACCTCAGTGTCTTCACTTCGATTATAGGGAAATGGTGTTACGCACTGAACTACGGGCGCTTGAAACATTCATAAATGATATATGAACATTCCGTACAAAAACTTTGGTAGCTTGAAGTTACAAACTAAATATATAAATCAGTTATACTCAAGTAATTACAAACAACACATACTGTATGTGCGAATTGTTAAATGGTTATATTTACAATATACAGAATTATATTTCACCGTCTCGTCGATAGATGGAGTAGTGACCAATGTAGAAAATATGGAAATAAAATTTGTTCAAAGCATCAAAATTGCGAATAATTTTGTGCGGAGTGATTATACTCGTACTTCGTATGAAGCCATTCACTGGATTTCTAACTTCCATTTCCTGCCTATAAAGGACAGAAGGGATATGGTTAACATACGTACTGATTTTATTTAATTATTCTGTGGTTTCACTTTGAATGGTACATATAATATAAATGATATATTAACAGTTAATTATAAAAGATATTCATATTATATAACAATCATTTCCGTAAATTAACCCATGAGTAATACTTTGGTTAACCTTGATTTTGGTTCCGCCCGAATTGTTCATTATTTCGAAGGTCATGTTTGTCACTCCACCTTAGACCACAGTTTAACGTGGAATCCGAACCATAACCCACCAGCAGTCCAGCTTCTTAACCATTAGGGTACCCAGGGTAACCATTTAGCTACCAACCAATTTTTTTTTATTGTGTGGAAGGATGAAGAGCTGAGTTTTGCTGCGCGCCGCCTGCCGTCAACGGGTCTGGATCCCGGGGCCGATGGATTCGTAGTCAGCGACGCTAACCACTACACCACCGAGGCACATAGTATATACTGTGTGTATATATATATATATATATATAACGTAAAGAACGACGCCTGTATAGGAGAATATTCCGCGCAAGATGAGAGCGAGAGAACAAAACAAATGAAAAAATGAGGTAACCACCCGGGAATCGAACCCGGGATCTTCCGATTGCCGGTCAGATATGATAACCTTTACACCACGGGCCTCACTCAATCAAATGTCGTAATTCCTCTATATACGCGCAGAAACCAATGCCCCAAGGGGGCACCTCCCGCATGCCGTACATTATATACATTTAAACTGCAAATACGCAGTATAATTAACGTAAAGAACGACGCTTGTACAGGAGAATATTCCGCGCAAGATGAGAGCAAGCGAACGAAACAAATGAAAAAATGAGGTAACCACCCTGGAATCGAACCCGGGATCTTCCGATTGCCGGTCAGATATGATAACCATTAGACCACGGGCCTCACTCAATCAAATGTCGTAATTCCTCTACATACGCGCAGAAACCAATGCCCCAAGGTATTCTTAATTCCAACTCTGACAAAGAGAGCTTTCAATATTTGCTCAGATTACTTTAAGTTACATCAAGAATTAGATTTTATTCGACAACTCCTTACGAAGAATAATTTCCCCTCTAGATTCATGGAGAACCCTAAATAGATTAATAGACTGAACAACTTGAGATATAATTACAGTTCCCAAAGATTTCTTGTATTTCACTTTACCTTATATGGGAACCTTGAGTTTTAATATTTAAAAAACTTTTAAAATTGCTCAGAGAATTTTACCCACTACTGTATGTATTAAAATCATATTCCCCCGTCTAAATCGGTTTATCATTTAATTAAATACAAAGATGTTCCTACTGTACATTTCTTAAGTATTCTATAGTTTACGAGTACGAGTGTGACCACTGTATGGGGTCATATATAGATAAAAACAAAAGACATCTAGAATCTCGTATTTACGAACACCTCGGGAAACCACCTAACCTACATACCCAACCATGCACATAATAATAACCCCCCAATTTCACAGTTTAATTTCACCGAACTCGCTGCTGAGAACTCTGATCTTGAGCTTAAAACTATGGAATAGTCATTTATTTGTATTTATTTATAGATTAAAATCAGTCCTCAATTCTGACGAATCATCGGTAGATCTGTTACGTTTCAGTTAAGGTATTTATTCACCTATTTTACCTTTTCTTTTTGTTTTTATGCTTTCACACCTGCCTTTTTCTATTCCACCTTTTCACATTTTTAATTCCATTATTTTAAATTGGTCATTAGTCCAACTTATTTTGTATTTAAATTACTCTCTTATTGTTTTAGCTCTGAAGATGAAATGAGTATATTCCGGAACGTCGGTATCAGTTAAAGTGGATCACTTTAACATATTGCTTCCCAGGAACTTCTCTTTTACATATTGCTTCCCAGTGTTAATCACTTTAACATATTGCTTCCCAATATTTAGGATAAGGAGTACGATAAAAAATGATCGCTTTAATAAAGTAAAGGCATAAAAAGTAAATGATAACATGTTAAAATATTAGATTGAAAGTAAATTTATTAGAATTGTTGCGCTATATGGTCACACAAAGTAAAAAATGGATTTCGGAAGAATCGGTCACGCCACATCATTTGTCACAAGTACGAGTTGAGTAGCTCCTTTTTGCATACTTTCAGTTTCTTTATATATTTAATGTAGGTTAACTGAATGCCCGGTTAGGTCAACTGAATGCCCGGTTAGGTCAACTGTACGCCCTTGACGATTGGTTAGGTTAAGTTGTGATATTTTCGTTAAAACTAACGAAAATATCACGACTTAACCTAACCAATCATCAAGGGCGTACAGTTGACCTAACCGGGCATTCAGTTAACCTACATTAAATTTATAAAGAATGCCCGGTTAGGGCATTTATAGCTTTTTTTACGGTCGGTAGGTTATCTCCTAGATTATCAACCTCTTTCTAACCAACCAACCTTTCTCTTTTTAACATATTGCTTCCCAGGAGGGATCACTTTAACATATTGCTTCCCGAATGCTTTGGGAAGCAATATATTTTTTTCTGGTGTTCCTGTTCATTATATATATATATATATATATATATATATACACACACACAAAATCTTGTCCACGCAAGAAATAAGTAAATACAAAATATGAAATATGACTACATTAATATTTAAATTATTTGGCATGGAACCGTTACATATGTATAGGGTGGGAGAAAAGTCTTTAATGATTTTATACATACAAATATTTAGTTGCGCTGAACCTCTGGTCCACTCCGGAGAGGGCGATCGGTTACCTGCGTGCCGCCGGCTTGCTCGATCAGGGTGGGCTGATCGGCTAACCAACAACAACAACAACTATTTAGGTAACAACATTATACAGATAAGTGTTCAAATGATTAAACAAATCAAACAAAAAGTCTAAAAGAATTTTATTCATACAAATATTTTGTTAAATTGTAATTTAATCTTCAAAGACTTCTCCATCCGCTATGATACATTTGTGGATTCTCTCTGTGAAACTCTTCGTTGTTCTTCTGAACATATCGAGTGGGATCCTTTTAAGTTCTTCATCTATTCTGCGACCAAGAGCACTCACATTTGGATAGATGAAACCAGGAGTGTACAGTTTGCCACGCAAATAAGCCCAAAGCTAGAAATCACATAGAGTTAAATCACGTGATCTGGCTAACCACTCGATGGGACCTCGCCGCCCAAGCCATCCTCCTTCAAGGTTCGTATCCAGAATCTCATGGGCAGCTATAGAGTAATGTGGCGGCGCTTCATCATGTTGATCAAGCCAATTCCTGCCAACGCTATTAGTAAACTGTGGCAAAACTTTGTTTCTCAATACCTGTCAATAGCGTTTTCCATCTATCGTATCTCTCGATATGTCGAAGGAAAGGAGTCCTGAATAACAAATGCATGCCCAAACTGTTAATATAGCCGTTTTAACGGGTTTACCCAATCGTATTTTGTTTTTTTTTCGCCCAGTTGTGAAAGTTGTGTTTGTTTCCTTTACTCGTTAAACCGAAGCCACATTCTTCTGAAAATTTTATCGTTCGAACGAAATCTGGATCACTGTTGAACTTTTGTTTTATTGTTTCAGCAAACTGCAGCCGTCTATCAGAATCATCGTCGTATATGAGCTGAGAGTAAATAAGTTTGTAATCGTGATATCCCTGTGATTTCAATATTTTTGCTTCTGAAAATTTGGAAATACCCAATTCCTGTGCGACTTTTCTCGTTGAAGTTGTTGGATCGACTTGAAAACTGGCGAGGACATTTTCTTTGTTGTTGTCTTCTGTCGCCGTTACTGGCCTTCGGCTTCTTAGACGATCTTTTACCAGGCTCCCTTTTTTCAAATGTTTAAGCTTCTAATATTGAAGAGTGGTTGCATTTGGTGGTGGTTTATTATATTTTTCTTGAAATAAACGCAAACTTTCTTTACAGTTATTATAAGAAATATCCCACGATACAAGATACACTTTTTCTTCATTGCTGTATTCCATCCTTACTGACATGGTGCTGACTGGGGCTAGGGCCTAGGGCCTTCCTGTTTTAGCCTTGGGCCATTCCTGGCCTTATATAGTTGCTTTGAAAAGTATCGCACACACACTGCAGTGATATCATTGGAATTTATTTATTATTAACAAATTATTTGTATGTATAAAATCCTTAAAGACTTTTCTCCCACCCTGTAGATTGCGTCATACGAGTAGCATTCGTGGAAATTTGTGAAAAACTATTATTATTTTATACCCATTTGACATTTTAGATACGTCTGAGCTTGAAATGTTGTTTCAGAACTAAAGATATCGTACATCCGAAACTATTGCATAGGTTATAGGTTATATTACTGAGGGTGCGTAGAGGCAGACAGAACGTAATTAAATCCAAGCTTGATTTGTTTAAATGGAATAATATCGAATCCCAGTTAATTCCGGATTGATCCAATTCACGTGCGTCATTATGATATAGGAATTCTATTTTATACATACAAATAATTTGTTAATAATAAATAAATTCCAATGATATCACTGCAGTGTGTGCGATACTTTTCAAAGCAACTATATAAGGCCAGGAATGGCCCAAGGCTAGAACAGGAAGGCCCTACGCCCTAGCCCCAGTTAAAGGTCTGGATCGGCTACTAAATGTCTGCGAAGTGTATTCGCAGAAACATGATATTGTTTTTAATGTTACAAAAACTAAGGTTATGCAATTTCATCCTAAACATTGTAATCAGCCTGCTGATATAAGGTTTAAAATGAATGGTGAAGTAATTGAAGAAGTACAAGAGTTTAAGTATTTGGGTCAAACTATTACCAGCTCCTTGAGTGATGACTCGGATATGAGAAAACAATCTCGAAGCCTGTGTGCTAAAGCGAATATGACCATAAGGAACTTTCGTTTCTGTACAAGTGAAGCTAAAGAAACACTCTTTCGTACTTTCTGCAGTAATATATACGGTCAGCAACGCTGGGTGAATTATAAAAAGGTTCTGGCAGAACCCTAAATTTGCTGTACAACAGGTCTTTTAGACTCTTACATAAATTACCCCCTAGATGCTCAGCTTCGCAAATGTTTGCTACCCGCAATGTGTCGAGCTTCCCGGAGGTAACAAGACGTGCTCAACACAGTCTAATGCAAAGAATTAAAAAATCAACCAACCCAATCATCCAAGCTATCCATGAGTCCTGCCATTTATCCTCTAAAGTCTAAGCTATGGACTTCTTGGTACGAAAACGTCTGTCTGTAGCTCCACTTAACTTCGACAGTGGAGTATTATTTCTAATCAATTGTATATGTTTCTATCCTTAGTATATGAACTGTCATTGTATTAATGATATTTGTCATATGGACTATAGTCTGCCGATAAACGTTTTCATTTTCATTTCATTTTCATTTATCTTCGCCTAAAATATCCTCCCGATTTCCCAGGCCTTATATCTTTATCTGAAAAAAACTCTTATTTAGGAATCATTTAGATTAAAGAAGCAGTTATATACTTGCATTAATATGTAAATACTTGTACTGACTGTATGCTGTATGCTTGTTTCACTCTCACTCTCTCTCTTCTCTCTCTCTCTCTCTCTCTCTCTAATATATATATATATATATATATATATATATATATATATATATATATATATATATATAATATAATATATATATATATATTAGGGTGATTCAAATATGGGGGTAAAAATTTTTTTTATATTTTAATGTGTTCAACCCTTTAAATGGTTCATTTCAGCATAAAACCAACTATCCTAAAATATTTTAGCAAATTTTTAATTTTTAGGGGTTGCTACCAGCAATTAAAAATTGACAGAACGACTCAAATTGTCAAATTTTTCCACACCACCCAGGGGGTACAGTACAAGGCGCATTGCTTTTTTTTAATGTGGAAAGCTCCCCCGTAGGTCCTACCATAACCACAAGCATGCATAATTAAACTAGCATGATATTTGAGACATTAGCTGTCCTTACTTCATCAATGTTTCTTTCTTTCTATCAGGGTAAACAGCCCTGTAGTTTTTCACTACTTGTAGCAAGAATTGTTTTTGATCTTCATCATGTGTTAGTATTTTATTATATTCATCCATTAATTTTACTCCTCTTTCCGCTATATCATTCACGACTTTCCACTGTTTGATAGATTTCTTAGCGGAGTTATACTCTTCATCATTATGCCATTCTTTAGCATCTTTGAGTAAAAATTTTGAACTAAATTCTGTTATTGTAAAGAATCTTTGAGTATTTGATGACAAAATCTTCTAATTTCTTCGTTGGAATAAGTGCAGGATCTAGAAAAGCGCGTTTTGCAGGAAGAGTTTCTGTTGTATTTTGCAAGGCCCTTACAATTTTGTTTTTCGTTTCAGTAGGCACTTCATCATCATAAAAGGCCAAGGCTACCAGTTCTTCTGATAGGTACCAGAGGTGACCTAACAGTTTATTAATAGCAACAAATGCAATTGTGTCATTTATTTGTTTGTAGACTACAAGATTCTGTAATAATTCCAGAGCAAGACGAGGAGCGCAAGATGGCACAGGAGCTGTAAACCATGCCTTTACATATAACCGAGTAGCAAATAGACAGATGTCTTTTAGTCCTTTTTTGTCTTTTACTGAAATTTTGAACTGAGATTTGAACATAAAATTTTTAATGAATATGTAATTTTGGCCATCCATCTAGCCCGATGAAGTCCCGCTGGATGTTTAAATTTGATTCCACCTTTTGGTTCACCTCCCAAAAAAATAATTGTTAACTGCAATAGTTCTAGGTAATCGTCTCTTGGTTGGAATGTATCTAGTTGATTTGTTGCAAATATAATTATGTCATCTTTGATGTCATGAATATTTTCATAGATATCTGGATCTGATAATGCTGTTTCGTAGTCCTCCTTATTAATGCTTGACCATTTTTCTCTGAACTTCTTAAAAAGGACTATATCTGGGCCAGAAGATGGTGATAAAGACTTTGAAAGAACAGCTTCCAGCATAATTTCAAATATATGGTGTCGACATCCAAGCCACAATAAATCGTTGTCGAATTTTTGTTCTAGAAGAATAGCTGCACCATTTCTAGGACCAGTATTGGCTGCCGTTGTATTGAAACACATGCATTTTATTTGTTCGCAGATGTCCCATTCAAGCGATGTCTGATTGTTTGCATTAAAAAGAGACGCATTTCTGTCACTCAATTTTGCAACATCAAGACTTCCTAATAATTTATCATCAAACAATTTTCTACGTTTGCCAACCTTACTTTTCCATGTTGAAGGTTGTGCAGCACAGAAACCAGATTCATCACTTTTACTCTCTTCTGATTCTGATGATGTACTGGTGAGTATGACAGCCTCTTCATTCTTCTTTCTTTTGATCTCTTCTTCTGCTTTCCTCTTTTCATAACGTTGTTGCTTTTCTGCTGCTCTTTGCTCTTTTTTAGCAACAGCCTTATCAATGGTACCCATTTTTCCATGACGTCCTTTCTCACGTTGCATTTTCAAGAATTTCTTAGCATCTTCTATTTTTATAAGCTGCATAGCATTCTCATGAGCAATGTCAAATAAGTTTTCCAGTTTATCTTTCCATTTTTCTTCTTTATTATTTAAATTTTGTGATCTTTTCAATTTGTTTGCTTTGTTTTTCTTAAGCAGCTGTCATTCCTTCAGTATTCCTTGAATTTTATCTACTACATGTATTCTTTGTTTTGCTGGTATTCCTGCTTTTTTCCGAACTGCTAGCACATCATCTGCAGTAGAGCAGCATGATTCTCTAATGTCTTGCTTTTTAATATTTCTGTAGTGCATGAAGAGGGCCATCATTTCCTTCTCTGATGGTAATACGGATGTTTTTAGTACTGCAGAGGGCTGCCCAATTAGCCATACTTCAGTTTCTTTTCTTGTAGAACTTCTCCCAAATGAGCAACTGGGTGATGGTGAGTTAGGCCTAGCTTCCATAATCGATTAATTGGTATCAAAATTACGAGTTCCAAGCAACAATTAAAAGCAAGCTAGTATATAAACCATTAATTAAAAATTCTGAAATATAAACAATTAAACATAAAATCATAAGTTGTAAAAACAAACAAATTGAAAAAGAGGGAAACTTTGACGCCTGGTAGCACATAGTAAATTTTATTTAAAATTCACCAAATTTGGCATACACTACTTTTTTGTCATAGGGAACAAAAATACAGGTTGAACAATTAAAAAAAAAACTTTGATTTTTTTTAATCACCCTAATTATATATATATAATATATATATATATATATATATATATATATATTGGTGAAGGCCGCTTCTGGCAAGCTTCAATTTCAATTTAAGCAGAAAGCAACAGACAAGGAAAGAAACATCCATCAAACATCCATCAAACATCCATCCATCAAACATCCATCATCCATCCATCCATATATATATATATATATATATAAGGTGGGATCTGAGGATAGGTGGGAGGTGATGATAGGATTTCTTACTATATTTGCAGAACCCCTGCCTTGCTTAATGCTTGTAAATGGTGGGATGATAAAATTTGGAGCTGTCACCAAATTTACAGTGACCGTTATTATTATCAAAATTGCATATATATATATATATATATATATATATATATATATATATATACACCTTTCAACCTTTCAAATGTTCCGTGGGATGATTCCTCATTTCACGAAGGTCAAGCTTGTCACTCCTCGTCCCCTCTCTCTCTCTCTCTCTCTCTCTCTCTCTCTCTTATATTTATATATATAACAGTCACTGTAAATCTGGTGACAGCTCCATATTTTATCATCCCACCATTTGCAAGCATTACGCAAGGCATGGGGTCTACAAATATGGTAAGAAATCCTATCATCACCTCCCAACAAACTTAAAGGACAATAGGAAAAACAGCAAGAAGCCCATGAATACAAACAACGGAGAAACTTTTCTCAACATCGCAGACAGAATACGGCTACTAAGCCTCATTCAGCACATACAGTCGACACAGCTGAGTACCTCCGAGCCAATCCGTTACCAAGCACAAAACCACCAGAACAGGTAAACGGAAACAGAGCTTTCTTGGAGGACCATAGGAATACAAAACACGCGAAATTAAGGAAGTTGAATTTGGAATAGTCGAAGGACAATGCAAAACAGGAAACATAAATATAGTCCTGGCAAATATGAACACGATGAACAAAGTCTCATACCTGCAAGGATTTATGGAAGCAACAAGAACTGACATCGTATGCCTCACAGAAACACATTTTAAAGATTGCCAAAGAGATTGTGAAAACTGCGAATACTGCATAGATAACAAAGAACTGAAATTTTCTGTTTACAACATACTATGAGTTGATAGAACAGAAAGATGGAAAGGTGGCTGTGCTATGTACATACATGAGAGCCATATGGCAGAGAGAATATGTAAATCAAAGAGTGGAGCTCTTACCAGTAAAAATTGAAAAACTCAACATGATACTAATAGTCATCTACAGACCTCCGAACACTCCAGCTGCAAAATTTCCTGAAGCCATTGCCGACATCAGAAACCTAATAAAGTTCTTAAACACCACATCCCGGAATATACGGTGTTTTTAAAAAAAATGGGAAGAAATGTATACGAGTATATACACCAGGACAAAAATGTTGATAACTCTAACAAATGAATTTATATTAACACAGGAGATAACAGATAACACCAGAAAAAATAACTGCTTGGATCTGGTATTTACGAATAACACCAACTTTATCAATGATATAAAAATAACGACAATAAATATCTCAGACCGCAACATTATCGAGGTATCCACTAATATGGCGAGAGTACTAAAAGAAAATACTCATACTGAAGAAATAAGCGAATTTGAGATTTTTAATCTAACTCTAACGCTATAAACTGAGAAGAAATCAGATACCATACAACACAACTCAACTGGAAAACAGTCTTAGAGGATAAAACAACCGAAGGAATACTAATAACCTTGGAGGAAAAGGACTGTAAATCTTAGAAAAATATGTTCCGAAAGTACAGCCAAAGGGGAAAGAGGAGTTACAGTATTTCGAGATGCAAAAGCGAACATTATTCTGCAGGAGAAGGAGAGCAGCCACGAAGTTAATTAATTGCATAGCAACAACACCAAAAACGTGACACAAGTAAAATTGGAAAGTATAAACAGGGAAATACAAGCCCTAATTAAGGGCCATTCAGAAAGCGAACAGGAAGATGCGGTCGAAACAATAAAAGATAACCCAAAACACTTCTATAGCTTTACGAAACGAAAAACAAAAACTCGGACCACTATCATGCCCTAAAGAAAGAAAATAATGAGCTAACCAACGATCGAAAAGAAATATCTGCAATACGGAGAACTCAATACGAATCAGCTTTCAGTACACCAAATAGAGACAAACAGTACCTAACAGAAATACATTTAAATGGAATTAAATAGAAAATGTCTAACTGATCTTGAATTTACTGCAGAAGATATAGCGAAAGCTACAGGACAAATGAACTTACATTCAGCTGAGGGTTTGGGCAAATGGAATGCCTTGTTGATTAAATAAAAACTGTAAGAAATAAATAGTGACACCAATTTAGTGGATATGGAGAAGATTCACGGAAACGGGAAATGCAGAGCATACTGAAAAGAGCGAACATTGTTTCTATATATAAAGGGAGGAATAGGTCTCAACCAAAGAACTATAGAATGGTATCACTGGCATCATATCTCACCAAAATATTTGAAAAAATAGTCAGGGAGAAAATATACGACGTTTTGAAGACACAAGAAAGATTCATGGAGAACCAGCACGGATTCCGATCAGGAAGATCGTGCTTATCACAACTAATAGAGCACTGTAACAATGTCACAGACGCATTTGAGAGCGATGATAACTATGATGTAATGTACATGGATTTTGCTAAGGCATTCGATTATCGTGATCATGACATAATAGCACATAAAATGGCAGAAAGCCATAAAAATACAATGTATATCATCATCACAATTGGAAGTGTACAGCTCAGTTCCACAAGGAACAATATTAGCTCCACTTCTATTCATTATCATGCTGACAGACATAGAATATGAAATAGACAACAACAGGACAGTAACATTCTTTGTTGACGATACAAAGCTCAGCAAAAAAATCGACAATGCAGAGGAGGTGGAAGCCCAACAGAGGGACAAACAGAATATACAAATAGTCAAAAGACAATAACCTGAATTTTAACATCGAGAAATTTCAGCTCTTGAGCTATGGAAGAAATGAAGACAGGGAAGTCAGAGAAGCACGAAAGCAAAAGATTTAGGGGTAATAATGACAGATGATGCAAAATTTGAAACACAGAATGAGATAGCGATAAACAAAACAAAAAGAGTTACGGGATAACTACTAAGAAACTTCGAAAGAATGAGAAGATAATGATTCCCCTGCTGAACACATTGATCATGTCAAAACTTGACTACTGCTTTGTCTTGAAGTTCCCATATAAAAAAGAAAAAAAATTAATAAAATAGAAGAAGTCCAGAGCAATTTCACATCCAAGATTGATGGCTGCAAAAAACTCAGCTACTGGGAAAGACAAAGTACTGTAAATTAAATCTGTATTCGCTGGAAAGAAGAAGAGAAAGATACACCATAATTTACATATGAAAAATGATAAAAAAACTAGTACCTAACCTCAGACTAAGCCCAGTCCATCCAAAGTCCTTCCAGTACATCCAAAGAACACTGGAAAATAGAAAAGGTAGACTGTGTAGTGTTCCCAAATTAAAGGCCCGAAAGGGACACTCAATAATGAAGGAAAATAGCTTGGTTGTCAGGAGGCTAAGACTTTTTAACCAGCTTCCGAAAGATAGCAGGAACAACACAAGTGTCAAAATTTAAATCTTCCAAAACAGGCGATATCTGGCTCAGGACGATACCGGATGAGCCGGGTGTGCCTGGCTATGTGCGATGGAAATCACAAAAAAGCAATTCGCCCCTCCATCAGGCCAGACCTAGTGGTGGGGCTACCAGCTTGACCTTTGTGTGAAGAGAGACCGATGCACTGAACTTTTACCAGGTTTACTAGGTATATTCCGTGTCTCTCCCCATTTTTACAGCATAAATTTTTTTGCTAAAAAACCTCTTAATCAAAGCCTTATATTTTTTTCTCATTTAATACTTTATAAATCCGATTTATCCGTATTGTATATACTCCAACTCTTGGTGTTTCATTTCATTATAAGGAAAAATGATAGGTAATTCCTCTGATTTGAATGTAATAATGTACAATATTTTATACTGTTAAATTCCCTCCAAAATTTAAACATTTAAAATATGAAGGTCTGCAAGACCAACTTATTTGTTTTAATCGATACATCGATGAAAGTTTATTGAGAGAGAGAGAGAGAGAGAGAGAGAGAGAGAGAGAGAGAGAGAGAGAGAGAGAGAGGAACACAGACAAGCAAATAACAAAGAGTGTACAGACAGCCACATAAAGGTATACAATACATCAGACGAACAAACCATACACAGATAGACAGAAAGATCGACGAGGGAACAGACGAAGAAACAGACACTCAAATCAGACAGATAAAGAGAAATAGAGAGAAACAAACAATTTGAAAAACTGAAGAAAACGCGAAAGAAAAGGTGTAAGAGACCAAAAGTTTATATAAAATTAATTTTATAAAAATTTACATACCTAAAACGTTTCAAGAAGTAACTAATCTACTCGTACCAAACAAACATGAACTAGAAACCATTTTAATTCGAAGAATTGTGGTCAGAGTATACAAAGAGAATTACTCATGTAGGCCGTGTACTGATAACACCTCGGGGTGGAATCAATATTGTTTCCTTGTTTCCGACCAACTCAAACGAACTTATCGATTTACGTATTCTCCCACATTAAAGCTTAAACGAAGGCGGGCCTCACTTTCAGAGCTATTTCTAACGAGTCTTTCCGAAGTGAAGTTTGGAAGAGATCTCATTACATGGACAGTGCGATTCGTGTTTGCTTTGATGCGATTCTTTTAGTGTTGATTTTAATCTTTTATTAAAGTTGTTTAAACTCTGCAAAAAGTTAAATGTTTGTTTTAAGTGATAAGTAAAGATAATGGTTATAATTATGGAAGTTTAGTTAAGTGAAAAGGTGACGCATGATGACAAAAGTTAATAAAAATTATCTGAATATTGCGTTACACCATGTTTCAGTGAATATAATAATAAATCTAACCGATATGTATCTTTTTACAGATTTAATTTCTAAGTAAATACTAAATGATTAAACAATGAAAAAAAGAGAAAGAATTCAAAATGATATAAAAGTAATATGAGAAGTAATTCTGTGTACAAAAACATCCTAAATCCTAAATTCAACTCTCAATGTGTTTTCAGATGTGGATGAAAAGCATTTTTGAGGGAAAGAATTTTGACCCTTGAGTCTGCCACTATTAATTTCAGAGACTAGTTGGTGAAAATGCTTCTGGCAACTTCTGAAATGGACAGAGAGTACTGGTCTCGAAAATTCCAAGATTTGTTTTTTGGGGGGTCTGGTGCAAGGACTCCAATTTTGGGGTAAGAAAACGTTTAGTTTCATTAGTAATTAAGTTCAATTTATGAGTGGTTAGTATTTTATGCAATAATATATATATATATATATATATATATATATACACAGTGACGCTCATAATTATTCGTACAGAGAAATATTTCCGTAATATTCGTAATTACAGTATCTTTTGAACCATGCATAGGATAGTTATGAAAAGTTTACCATTTGTTTGGAAAATTTTAACCAATAAAAAAAATTAGTTTAATTCCAACACATTGTGAAACATTGACCTCGAATTCTTGGTATAATGCAGCAGCCGTTTCATACATTTATTTACAAAATTATTTAATACTTTGTGTCTCTTTTTTGTTTGATTTTGCTTCATCGATGACTCGTTTTGGGTATTTTTTTACAAGGTTTCGACATCTCTCGGTAAAAATTTTAGCCCAATTTTCTAAAGAAAATTGTTGCAATTCATTCAGATTCGAAGAGTTTCTCTTGCGGACACTTTTTTTCAAATCAAACCATAAATTCTCAATTAAACTAAGATCTGGGCTTTGACTAGGCCACTTGAAAAGCTTGAAATTCTTTTGTTGAAGCCATTTCGTGCTGTTCTTACTTTTATATTTTGGATCATTATCTTGTTGCAGTACCCAGCTGCAACCCGTTCGCAACTTTCAAACCGATGGCAATATATTTTCTTCTAAAATTTCCTCATATTTCTTCGAATTGAAGATTCCATTGATGACAACAAGCTTTCCTGGACCAGAAGCACGAAAGCATCGCCAGGCAAGCAAACTACCACCACCTTGTTTAACCGTAGGAAGAATTTTTTTCTCGAATGCAGTATTTAATTTTCGCCAAACGTATCTCTGCTCATTGCTCCCGAATAATTAAATTTTGGTCTCGTCTGTCAAGAGAACTTTCTTCCAAAATGCAAATCTATCATTTTGATGATCCTTCGCGTACTTTAAATGAGTTTCTTTGTACGCTCTTCGTAGCAGAGGTTTTTCTTTGTGAAACTCTTCCATGCAAACCATTCTTTCTCAATGTACGACGTATAGCGGAGGGATGGCCATCGACCTTTGACAGTTTTAATGTTGGACAAATCTCACCCGCACTCACTCGCGGATTCGCAGCAGCCATTCTTTCAATCCGCCAAGCTGAACGTTCCGAAATCTTGTAAAGCCTTCCACACCTTGGTAGAGTTTTGTTAACTGCAACAACCGTCGTAAATGGAATTAGAAGTTCTTCTCCTATCTTCTTATGACTCTTTCCAGACTCATATACAGAAATAACAGATCTCTTCAGATCTGTAGACAGCTCTATACCACGATGACCCATTGCTTATTAATGGCTTGTACATCATCCGCCTTCCATGAAGATTCACAGATAAAATTCAAGAACTCAGAATTACCATCAGTCTTTAATTAATAAACAGCTAACTGATAAGAATTTTGAATTCTTCAAGCCTAAGGTGGACACACAAAGAATTAAATAATTTTGTAAGTAAATATACGAAAACTTTTGCATTTTAATTTTTGTTTATTTTCCTCAAATTCTCTGATGTTTTACATTATAAATTATGTTGGAGTTAAAATTTTTTTTCTATTTGTAAATTTTCCCAAACCAACAGTAAAATTTTCATAACTATCTTATGCATGGTACAAAAGAAAAGAAGGTATGTAACTGAAATATTTCTCTGTGCGAATACTTATGAGCACCACGAGTACGAGTACGAGGGGCAAACTCGCCACATTTGCAAATTTGCGATTGTAGCACGAATGAATAGTTCAACCCTCCCGCCATCCACAGACATTTGATACAGCTAGCAAATACCCTCCTCATACGCTCAAAACGTAATTATTTTCAATGCGTGTATTTGCGCTATGTGCCCCTCGTTGAAAATAGTCACAAAATTTAAACCCATCTATCTCGAAACTGGTTTGGCGAGTTGGCCCCTCGTACTCGTGACGCCTGATATATACAGTATATATATATATATGTTGTGAGGGGACCAAGACTGTTCAGCTAGTTGCACAAGGAACTAAGGAACACGAACGGTGTAGCGGTGGATATCTTCAAAAAAAGACTAGATGCCCGGCACCGATATGAGCTGAGTTACACTGTGTACATCCAGTCGAATAAACACACCCAACAAGATTATCAGGACTATTCGATTAGATGTACGCAATGTAACTCAGATTATATAGGTCAGACTGGAAAAACTTTAGATGTCAGAGTGAAACAGCAGAAATATGTGAGTAGGATAGCAAATAATTCTAATGCATTGTTTAACTATATGTATAGATTTAATTACAGTATTAATTGAGAGAGCTCTAAAGTTCTCGTTAAAATTAAAGACATAATTGAAATTGATCTATCTTAAAAATAATTTCAATAACAGTTCGGAAACGTACAAAATTGACCATATCGTGTTAAAATACCTTTTGCCCTTTATCCATATTTGTCAACCTTTTGCTAATCTCTTCTTACTATTTTGTTTAAGCTGTACAAAGACATATTTTTGGCTTCTTGCCTTTTTCCTTTATTTCTTGAAGAGGTGTGCTGTTTAATACACGAAAGACTGTAGTATCGCTTTTCCTTTTTCTTGTGGGTGTGCATCATTTGTTTATTTCACGTGTTTAATTGTGAAATTCACCCAATTTATATATATATATATATATATATATATATATATATATATATATACACACACATTTTAACTGCAAACAACACACAGTATAATTAATGTAAAGAACAACGCTTGTGTAGAAGAGCGTTCCGCACAAGATGAGGAGGGAGAACGAACGAATGAAAAATGAGGTACCTCCCAGGAATCGAACCCGGGATCATCCAATTGCCGGTCAAATATGCTATCCACTACACCAAGGACCTTGATCAATCAGAAGTCGTAATTCTCCTAGGAGAACAACGCTTGTTTTCCTAGGAGAATTACGATTTCTGATTGATCAAGGTCCTTTGTGTAGTGGATAGCATATCTGACCGGCAATTGGATGATCCCGGGTTCGATTCCTGGGAGGTACCTCATTTTTCATTCGTTCGTTCTCCCTCCTCATCTTGTGCGGAACGCTCTTCTACACAAGCGTTGTTCTTTACATTAATTATACTGTGTGTTGTTTGCAGTCAAAATGTATATGTGTACGGCATGCGACGGTGCCCCCTCAGGACATTGGATTCCGCTCGTATGTAGGAGAATTACGACTTCTGATTGATAGAGGTCCTTTGTGTAGTGGATAGCATATCTGGTCCTTTGTGTAGTGGATAGCATATCTGACCGGCAATTAGATGATCCTGGGTTCGATTCCAGGGAGGTACCTCATTTTTCATTCGTTCGTTCTCCCTCCTCATCTTGTGCGGAACGCTCTTCTACACAAACGTTGTTCTTTATATATATATATATATATATTGGCTCTCTCCTTCTTATATGGGGGGTGGGTCGTTCCTACATAAGTCAGGTGTACCAATGTCTTTACATCGTTTGTGAGGAAACGGTATTACCCGCTGAGCTATGGGGTCTGACAAGATTACATTATTGATATATTAATAATGTAATCTCGCATTCTTCAGGTGATAGATACTTAGCTAAATAAATGCGTATCGTAAATAGATAGATAATCCGAAAATAATCCGCAGATGAAATCCTTAGATAAAAGAATGAAATTAAAATTTTTAATTTTTGTTTGTAGATATTGCAGTCCAACTTGTTAGAAAGTGTTTTGGAATCAGTCAAGATTTCCGAAGTATAGAGTATTCTGAATTTGGGAACAAATAGTACACTGTACATTCCATGAATAGCTGTGAATAATGTAAAAGTGAAATATATCCATTATAAATACAAGTGATATTGTATTCACAACTTATAAAAAAATAACTATTACTGGATTTACAATAGCTTACCAGTCTAAACATTTTCTTTGACACGTTTTCTGTGAAGCGAAATATTTTATTCATGAGATGAAAACTATTGCTTATAAATCTCTTTTTTTAATATAAAAAAAATAATCAGTATATACTTTTTAAAAATCGATATGTGTACACGTATGTACGCGTCAAAAGTCTGTACAACAGCTACAGAAAATTATAACCAGTGAAGAAAGTTCACAAATATGTAGGTAAAACTTATATATTTAGTTGAAATACACATATTTTAGAGGAGTGGAAATGTAAAACAGCTTTATAGTTCGGCATATATATATATATATATCATATGAGACCTACTTACTTTTCATTTTTATTTTATAACGACGCCAAATTGTAACAGCTGTCTGAAACTTTAGAAGAGTTCTGGAGGCCAAATATTTGACAACAATAATGACGGTCTCCAAATTCTTTTTTAATATTTTACTCGAATTCTTGGTATAGCTTAAAAGGTCATGGGAAGTCGATATCCGTATTTTTAATTATGTCATATATATATATATATATATATGTGTGTGTGTGTGTGTGTGTGTGTGTGTGTGTATACAGTACAATTTTCACAAGAAATCTGGAATTTTGAGCATTCAAGGAAAGAAAATTGATTGTTTGAATAGTAATATAATTACCTAATCGTCAACATTATAATATAAAACATAAAAATTCACGTTTGCCCACTGCATAAAATTAAAGTGTACTCACGCCCGCGCGCGCGCACACACACACACACACACACACACACACACGTGGCACATTAAAATCATAAGGAGATCAAAGTTGTATGCGTGCATGTAACAGGACAAAAAATTTTTGAATGTTTAAAATATGCGGCTACGTGGAACATTATAGTGAAAGATTGATGAAATTATAGAAGAAATACAACGTCTACTTTTACATTCGTGAAAGGCGTTCATATATAGAGAGGGAGTCATTATTAATTAAAAGTAATGCATAGCTGTACTGATATGAAGAATATTTGCGTGAACGGAAAGAGTTCAGGGTTAATGTGGAGAGGAATTAACTGGAAGAGGGATTTGAAGAACTAAGGAAAGATTTCTTATAGATAGATAGATAAATAGATAGATAGATAGATAGATACTATGCCTTAATTTCTTTGCCGCTAGATTAAAAATTATTAGGAAACTGAATTATAAATGCAAAACTTCACTTTTTTTACGTGGAGGTCGAAATGTGACAATAAAACCCACACTAAGAGACGGAGTTTATTTCCACAAATAAACTCTGTGGAAATAAACTCTATTTTTAGTGTGGGTTTTATTGTCACAAACTGAATTATGTTTATAACTAACCAAATATCCTAATACGATATATATATATATATATATATATATATATATATTTATATATATATATATATATATATATAATAAAATGAAAAGGAAGACCAAGGACGCAACATACAGCATGACTTTAATATAGTTCCGACATTTCAAGGGCTACAACCCTCATCTTCAGGATAAATTATAAAATTATAAAAAGTAAAAGATAAGCAAACTTTTTAAAACAAACTAAAAATTATTAAATAAGTCTTACAATAAAACATCTAAAAAGATAAATTATAAATTTAAAAAATTATAAAGATAAGAGATAAGTAAAATTTTAAAAATAATTACAAAATAAGAATTATGAAATAGATCTTACATTAAAACATTGTAAAAGGTGAATTATAAATTCAAAAATTATAAAAAGTAAAAGATAACTACAATTTTAAAACAAATACAAAGAAGAAAAAAAATTAAATAAACCCTGCATTAAAACATTTAGAGAAATAGAAAAGTTATGATTTAAAGGTTTAAGTTTAAAAATATAAATTGAGTCCAATAATCTAAAATCAGTGATGCTATTACTTACGCTTAAAATCTTAAAATTATCTGGTGAAAAGGGAGTGTCACATCCAACCGAATGTTAATGTATTATGGATTCCATTGGGTTACTAATGGGACGACCGGTGCGAAACGACCTACCCAAATGCTAGTCAATGCGGAACTGAAGTAACCGAATGGTACTTCCAATGTAAGACCCACTCTTGCAGTACGAGCAATCAAATTTATAGACGCATGACAAGCACAGAAGGGAGGGAATTTATCCTTAAAACGAAAGTAGGATTCTATAGCGAAAGGATTTACGAAAACGAATTTAAACGTTTCTCCCAAATTAATTTTAAATTAAGGAACAATACTATCTCCATTACTCTTCATAACCATGCTAGCTGATATAGATATATAGATGAGGAAGTGACCAGTGACAGCACAGCAACATCCTTTGCCGATGACACAAAAATTAGTAGAAAAATAAGAAACCCAAACGATATAAGTGCTCTACAAGCAGACATGAAGAGAATCTACAATTAGTCTGAAGGCAATAATATGAAATTTAACACTGAAAATTTTCAACTGTTAAGGTATGGAAGAAGGGAGGACCTGAAATCCATGGAATACTATACCCCAAATGGACAGAAAATTCAGAGGAACTCTAAAGCAAAACATTTAGCAGTTGTAATGACTGATGACGAGAAATGTGAAACACAAAATAAGATAGCAGTAAACAGATCAAAAAGAATAGCTTGACAGATACTGAGAACCTTTAAAAGAAGGGAAAGGAATATAATGATTCCTCTGTTGAAAACACTGATCACACCGAAGTTGGAGTATTGCTTAGCATCCCCATATAAAAAAGAAGACATTAGTCAACTAGAAGCTATTCAGAGAAGCTTCCCAGCCAAGATCAATGGATGCAAACAACTAAATTACTGGGAAAGGTTACGTGAATTAAATTTATATTCACTGAAAAGAAAAAGAGAGGTACACCATTCTTTACACTTGGAAAATAATGGAGGAAATAGTCCTTAATTTTACTATGAACCCTATAACCCCCACCCCAAACAAAAGTGGAAGGTAGAAAAGGAAGACTGTGTCGTGTTCTCAAATTAAAGGCTAGACAGGGAACATCCTCAACCCTGAGGGAAAAGAGTTTTGTTGTGGGAGGACCAAGACTGTTCCAGCTACCCAAGGAACTACGGAACACGAACGGTGTAGTTGTGGATATCTTCAAAAGAAGACTAGATGCCTGCCTCAGAACAATTCCAGATGAGCCGGGAATACCTGTCTATGTGAAGTGGAGTACGCAGGGAACCAATTTTCTACTTCACCAGGCCAACTCGAAAGGAGGGGAAAACAAACTTGACTTCCGTGAAATGAGGAAGCATTACACGGAACATTTGTAAGGTTGAAAGGTGTATATATATATATATATATATATATAGCTATATATTCCTCTTCTTTCCCTCTTCTTTTCCATTCCGACAGCACAGTTGCCGTTTCTTCTCCTGACAAAGCTGAACTCTTCGCTCAAACTTTCGCTTACAATTCAACCCAGGGCGATTCCGGTGCTGTTCCTCCATCTCCTCCTCCTCTGACTTTATTATTTCTGAAGTTAGAATCTCTTCTAAAGATATTTTTTCTGTCCTATCTACGCTCAACTTTAGGAAGGTCCTGATGGTGTTCCTCCTGTTGGGCTTAAGAACTGTGCTTCTGTGCTGACACTCTGCCTAGGCAAACTCTTTCGTCTTTGTCTCATCTGGTACTTTTCCTTCCTGCTAGAAGTTCGTTTCATTCAGCCTTTCCCAAAGAAGGGTGACCGCTCTCAACCCTACACCTATCGTCCAATTACTTTGATTTCTTGCCTTTCCAAAGATTTTGAATCTATCCTTAATAGGAAGATTCTAAAACACCTTTCTTCTCACAATCTTCTTTTTAGGGATGTCACGGGTACCCGAATGGTTACCCGACCCGATCGGGTAATGTACTACTCGATGATACCCGACCCGATCGGGTAATTGCTAAAAAATCGGGTACGGGTAGTAAAAACCAAATTCTAATTAATTTTAATTTTATTGTTTTGCAGGTTTTCTTGATATATTTTTTTTTATAATATTTTTTAACAAAACATTCAAAATGGCAAATCGTAGTATGGCTTGGGACTATTTTGTCATCGATAAATTAGATAATAGTAAAGCCAAGTGCTTGAACTGCACACAGTTAATAAGTCGCGGTACTAAACCAACAAATTTTGGAAAGTCTTCAATACCCGATCGGGTATTACACTTCGGGTACCCGTACCCGATTACCCGGTAAAAGCGCTACCCGTTGCATCCCTACTTCTTTCAGATCGTCAGTATGGATTCCTCAAGGGACGCTCTACTGGCGATCTTCTTGCATATCTCTCTGACTCTTGGTCATCCTCCTTTCGAGATTTCGGTGAAACCTTTGCTATTGCGCTAGACATATCGAAAGCTTTTGATAGAGTTCAGCACAAATCTTTAATTTCGAAACTGTCACCCTTCGGTTTCTATCCTTCTATCTGTGCCTTCTTCTCTAATTTCCTTTCTCTCCGATCTACAGTATAGCTGCAGTTGTAGAAGGGCACTGTTCTTCTCCTAAAGCTATTAACAGTGGGGTTCCTCAGGGTTCTGCCCTGTCACCCACTCTCTTCCTTTAATTTATTAATGATCTTTTAATTCGTACTTCCTGTCCTATTCACTCTTATGCCGATGATCCCACTCTTCGCTTCTCCACCCGCTTCCCAAAGCGTCCCTCTCAACAGTCACTCCATGGTTCGCGTGTGACAGCTATGGAGCACCTGACCTCTGATCTTTCTACTATCTCTGATTGGTGCAGAGAAAACCTTGTGGTTTTCAATGCTTCAAAAACTCAGTTCCCCATCTGTCTATTCGTCATAGTCTTCCACACGACTATCACCTTGCCTTCAACAACACACAACTGAATCCTTCCTCTTCTCTTAACATTCTTGGTGTTTCCTTTTCTCGTGATCTTTCCTGGAAAGATCACATATACTCTCTTTCTGAAACAGCTTCTAAGAGGTTAGGTGTGCTGTACCGCCTCTGCGGTTTCTTCACTCCCACTCAGTTGCTGTCTCTGTACAGAGGTCTTGTTCGCCGCTGTATGGAGTATGCTTCTCATGTGTGGGGTGGTTCAACCAACACAGCCGTACTTGCCTGGTTGGAATCAAAAGTTTTGTCGTGTATTGGTTTTTTTGAAAGAAGATAATATCTAATAAGAAATTAATGTTTTGTTTATGAGAATTCAATAATATTTAGTTTAATAAAGAAGAAAATAATGTTTAATAAATTAATAATGTTTGATTTGAAATTAAAAATATAAAAATACAAATTGGCAACACATGAAATGTGCCGCGGCTGAAAATGCCCCAAATCCAGTCTCGGGCGGGGGTTTGCCCCGATTATGTTTTTCGTATTAGTATGTTATTGTTTATTTAAAATATTTAATTGTCTCTCTCTACGCAATTAAATGTTAATGATAGTCCGCACTCGTGTTTACCCCTTTTGTTCAAACTGTTTCGGCATAAATAAAAAATAAGTAAACGATAAATAAAAGGGTGTAATTATCTCCGGTCCCTTTGCTTGTTGTTCGAAAGATTAATGGCGCTCACCGGCTGAAGCGGTCTACCCACGTCCGTATAAAGACAGAGAAAACGAGTGATAATAGTAAGAACAGGAAAATAATAAAAACAAAGCGAAGCGTAGAGAAGTAAATAAATCAAGTTTTTAAAAATCAACATTTTGGTGGCTAGCGGTGGTCCCTATTAAATTAAAATAACGGCATTCCCACGTCTTCTGTATGGGTCTTATATTTCGGCCAAATTACATTGCTACTCGTTTTGTAGTCTTTATAAAATTAGTAGATATTCTGCTTTGGTAAATTAAACAGTAACATTGTGTACCTCATTTGCAAGCAAATTTCGATTCCCATTCCTTAAAAGTTCGTTGTATCTATACTTCATTATGGTGAGTCATTTTCGAAATTTCTTCTCAGAGCGCCAATTTCAAAATCTTCAGGGAGTCAAACTCAGTTTGAGTCAAAATTCTTGAGTTTTTTTTCTTTTCATAGCGTCCGTTCTCATTCCGTTTACAGATTTCGTTTTCTTCAGTCGTGGAGAGAGACTTGTTTAAAATTTAGAAATCCCGTCGGATGGCTCATTTCTATTTTTTTCTCTTCAACTTTTATTACTCTTTATACAGCCTACCTATTTTGTGTTTAAAAATTGTTGTACGTTTATGTTTTCGGCATTAATAATAATTGTGATAATAATAATTAGTAAATAAAGCATATATCGAGTTAAATTATTGGAGTTGTAATTAAATTGACTTGCATTTTTATACGATAGGTCTAAAATTCGGGGCGTAAATGTGAAGCTCGCATTTCGAGGTATATACTAGGGGTACTCAATATATTTTGCCCCACCCTTTTTTCTTAGCTAAATAATAGGCCATGGGGCTGAAATGTCTTTTGGCCGTAAGTTTGAACTTTCTGCGCTTCACATAACCCGATTTTTCCAGTTTCAACCTCCCCGCCTTGTCTAAAACCGCTTATAAACGCCGTTGTATTTAACCAATGGTTAACGCAGTTTCGAAAATGGTGCCTGACAGTGATGTGCGTCGTAAACAGAGAGCTGTTATCGAGTTCTCAACCGCAGAGAAGGAAACAGTTAGAAATATTCACAAACGTCTACAAAACGTTTACGGAGATGCTGTTGTTGATCGAAGCACAGTTGGACGCTGGTATAAACGTGTGAGATCATTGGAGAGAGGGAGAGCCAGCCTCGATGATGAGCCACGCAGCGGTGGCCCGGCATCGGCTGTGACATCTCACAATGTGCAACGTGCTAACAACATCATTCGATGAAATCGGCGCGTCACATACAAGGAGCTATCACTGAAGCTAGGAATTAGTGAAGGAAGTAGGAATACGATAATTCAGCAACGGGGATACTCGAAAGTGTGTTCACGGTTTGTTCCTAGCCAATTGACTGAAGATCACAAAGCCCAAAGAAAAGAAATTGCTTCTGAGTCGTTGGTTCGATACGAGACAGAAGGGGATGACTTCCTTTCACGAATTGTGACTGGGGATGAGACTTGGGTACACCACTTTGAACTTGAAACAAAACGCCAATCCATGGAGTGGCATCACGCAGACTCCCCAAGCAAGAAAAAGTTCAAAATGGCTCCCTCTGCACGAAAGGTTATGGACACCATCTTCTGGGACAAGAAAGGGGTGATTCTGGTGGACGTTATGAAGAAAGGACAAACAATCAACTCAGAGGCATATATTGCTATCCTCCAGAGACTCCAGAGACGGATAAAGCGAGTTCGATCGGAGCGAAAACTGGAAGACGTCCTTCTTTTTCACGATAACGCAAGACCACACAACAGTTTGCAAACAAGAGAGACCATCATAAAAATGCGCTTGACTGTATTATCCCACCCTCCATACAGCCCTGATCTGGTAACTTCAGACTTCCCTTTGTTTGGGCCAAAGAAGGATGCTATTCGTGGGAGAAAGTTTCAGAGTGACGATGAGGTTGTTAAGGAGGTTAAGAGGTGGCTCCAGCGGAACCCAGCGGACTTTTACCAGCAAGCAATAAAAGCCCTTGTTTCGAAGTGGAGTAAAGCCGTAGAAGAGGATGGAGACTATGTGGAAAAATAAAAACTTGTAAAAAAGGTATGTAACTACTTGTGTACAAAATCTCTGGAACTTACAAGGAAACTTGGAAAGAAAGAAAAAAGGTGGGGCAAAATATATTGAGTGGCCTCATATATGTATTTAGTAGCGAATTGTAAAAGATTAAATAAGTAACAAAATTTTCCAGTATCTAGTGGGTAGTTTTTAAGATTATTCTTCGACTGAATGTATATAATTAAAGATGTCAACGACACATGACCATCATATGTGTATAAGTTTAAGATAGATACGTGTAATTTTAATGTAGATAAGTGTAATTTTAAGGTTTTTGTTCAAAAGTCGAAAAATAATGGTTAAAGACACTAATTTATACTGGATTGATTTGGACTGATTGAGGTTATTTTGCTTGCCGTATATAAATTGTGTGAGAAAATTTGTTTATTCGAAATACAGGAATTGTTTTGTAAATTCTTTTGATAAATTAATTTCGGTTCTTTGAATTTTTTTTATACATTCATTTTTATTTTATAGGTGGGCTGATTTTTGTTCTCTATTTTTTTTCATTCTTTCATGAGTTTTAATGAAAATTCCGTGATATTTTGTATGGATAGGTTGATAAAAATTTTTTATTCTGAAATTAGATTTTATGGTAATAAGGAGTGTTTTTGCTTAACATTTTAATTCTGGGTATAGAGAAAAATGTTTTTTTATGTTCGCGCATTTGCATAGAAAATATTACAAAATTATTTCATGATGTAATCCAGTTTGATTCGGTTATGAGTAATTTTATAGAGATTCGCTTACAGCAAAAAGTAAACACTCGCTTCATAATGCAGTGATTTATTGTCATTTTTGTTTACGCAGTAGGTTGCGCTGTATTTTTGGTTCATAATATCTCTTTTTATTTATAATAACGATGAAAATTTGTATTTAGTTTCAGTTGGAAACAATAAATTACTGGAATTCCTGTGATCTACAAACCATGCTGGGTATCGTGTTGAGGGAGAGAGTTGTCTCTCAGATGTCATTTTGTGAATTATGAGTTTTCTGCCTGTGAAATTTAGCGTTGCAGGTTGGAATTAATATATTAAATTAATTTTCGGTATTAATATTTAAATTTTTGCTATTTAATGATTATGTTTTGGAAACTTATTTTTTAAACTTCATTTCGGTTTACTCGTGTAGTTGGAGCTCTAGATTAATTGCTGATCGGAAATGGAGAATTTTTACATTGCCAGTAATGTTTTTGTGGTATCTATGTGCGCTCCCCACAAAGTGTAAAATGGTTCATTGTTATCGGGAGTTGATGACGTGAAGTTTCCGGTTTTCATTTGTCTTTTGTATTTAAATGTATCGATGTGATTTCTGACGGTAATTTGAATAATAATATTTTTTTTATTATAATAACGGTTACTATGTATGGGCGCGTTCATATATATACTGTGCATTATTGTTTTGTTGTGTTTGATGATTTTTTTTTATTATTTTCTCCGATGTAACTGCCATAAGTGACCTTATTGGTAGCTAGGCTGTAATTAAAGTTTCGCGAAATTTTGTAACATTATTTGGCCAGAGCAAATTATAGTTATTGTTTCGAAGTGAAGTGTTGAGAAAATTCTGTAAATTAAATGTGAAAAGTGATAATCAGTAGCAGTACCAACTTTTCGATATTGTTTTTTTCAAAATTTCGAGAGGCTCGATTTGGGAGCAACTAAGTTGAATCCGAATTCCACCCATTGCGTTTAGTTGACCCGAATTAGGTAATCGATCACCGACGAAACGAGATGAGAGAGAGAGAGAGAGAGAGAAACTAAACCGAATGCGCAGTGACTTAGTGCAGGACAGTTTCGATCGAAGTTGGTCTACTGGTATTTTCGGGCAGTCCTGGTCCCGTCCCGCTATTCGATGCTTTGCTGAAAATGCGTTTTAGCACTCGGTAGGCAAACCACGAGCGTTTGAACGAGTGTTTGAGGCTTTACTATCCCTACAGGCATACAGTAGGTTCGTTGTGAAACCACCTATGGTGAAGTGATCGTTTGATTAATGCCATGTAGGGAGTCTTTCAGCTGGACATAGAAGGAACAGCGTTCACCGAAAAAAGTTGAGATGAGAGAGGCGAGTTTCTTCGTCGACTTCTAGAATTGCAAATTCCGTCCAATTCCAGTGCGTGGTTTCACTTTCGTATATCTCCGTCCCCTGATCCTCTTTGAACTGGACGACTCTGTTTTTCGCCACTTTTTGGAGAGAGAACGGAACCGCAAGCGTGCTGATCTGTTGCATGGTGATGCAATCCCTTGCATTCTAGCGAAGTGAGCAGGAGAGCTGCGATTGAAAATTTAAGAAGTCCGTTGTCAGCTTTGCGGATTGTTATCTAAGCAATGTCCAGAAATTAATGTACACTGATTATTATTTAATGAAATTATAAGTGAAAGGGTGCAATTATTGGCCAATTTGTTTTTATGTTTTGTTTTGTGTAATAGTATGTGCGCTTTGGTCAGTATTTTTTTGTAAGGGTGTCAGGAAATGATTGCCCCCCTGTACAGAAGAAACTGAAAGGAATAGAAAAAAACAGACAAAACCACGCGAAAGAGCGTTTAATTTTGAATAAAAAACACTTGTTTTAATATCGGGTGTTGCCCCCATTTGCAGCTCTGACGGCCATTAATCGACGGGGGTATGATCCCAGAAGTGTCTCAAAGAGATCGGTATCATGACTCATTTCTTCAAGGACTTCGTTGATCTTTGCAGTCATAATTTCTGTTGAATACCGATTCTGAATGGGTTGTTCCAGCATTAAGGACTCCACCCGATCCTTCATGATGGATCCGACATGTTCACAGACATTAAGATCGGGAGAATTGCCAGGCCATTCATTATTTCCGAAAAAATCAATGTTATTGTCCTTAAGCAGTTGTTGAGTCGCAAGTGCTTTCATACAGGGGGCTTTGTCGTGAAGAAAGGTTGCCTGTTCAACATCCAAAACACACTCGGGGTCTTTCAAAAACGGAATTACATGTTGGGCTAAAATTACATTTCGAAAATAAGGCCCATCCCAACTGGTTCCTCTTGGTTTGATAACCCAGATGAGCTTCCGAATAGAGAACATAATGAAAACACCCACACATGCTGGATTTTTTACTATTTCTCGATACTTCTGGTCGTCTGGGACTTCATCAGGAGTTGTTGCCCAAACCCGATCATTCTGAAAATTTGGTTTTCTGGAGACATAACGAAGAATTCATCGCTGAACAACCAAGTGAAGGAAATCGTCTTCCGTCCATTCCTCAAGATAATCACAAAACCACAGCCGATCTTCAATATTAAGATCACTCTTCCGTGGCTTAGCTATTTCATGCCAAGCACTCAAGCCTTGGCGAACTCGAAATTGATGCACAAGTTGCCGATTGACTATCTTACCACGACGGATAAGTATCTCTTTCGCTACCTCAGAGCATCTTCTTTCGGCGCCGTGATGCAGCAAGCACAATGTCTTTCGGTTCTTGAGATAATTTCTCCGGTCTTCCTCCTCGAAATTCTGTTTCACAATCTTCAGGATTCTTATTCCAATTCCTTTTGACAAAGTCTCCTGATCTTTTTAATCTCTCAGCCACCCAGTGTCGAGTTATGAAAGTTGCACCAGTTTCCTTTGCTTCACGAAATGTGACAGCTCGAATGCGGTCAAGAACTCGCTTTTTCTCTGAATCGTTCAAAATAGATGATGCCATGGTTTCTGTGGGGAAAAAAATGGTAAGAATTAAAGTCACAGGAATAGAATATAATGGTTTTTATTCAGATTTTAACGCTCTTTCAAGTGGTCTCGCCGGTTTTTATCTATCTCTTCTAGTTTTTGCTCTACAGGGGGGGGCAATCATTTCCTGACACCCCGGAGAAATCGATGGAATAGATTGTGACCTTGAAATTTGTTTAACCAGTTTTAAGAAAATTATCCTTTATTTTTCACGTAACAGCTTTGTTACAGGTTGTACATTTGATTATTAGTGTGAAATGTTATTTTATGCAAATGTGAAAATTAAAAATTTTTCTTTCGATTTTTATAAAATGATACAAAATATCTAATGTGTGGAATTTGTCATTGAAACGATTTCTTGTCTGTTCTAACTTTGAAATTGTTAAAGAAAAAAACAAAACTGAAAAATAAATAAATTTGTTGAAGGGATACATAAATTTGTTAAAAGAAAATAAGAAGATAATAATGTCTAATAATAACAGATAATAATAGATAATAATAATAGATAATAATGTCTAATAACAAATTAATGTTTTGTTTATGAGAATTTAATAATGTTTTGCTTATTAAAGCAGAAAATAATATTCAATAAATTAATAATGTTTTGTTTGAATTTAAAAATATAAAAATACAAATTGGCAGCACATGAAATGTACCGCGGCTGAAAATGCCCCAAATCCAGTCTCGGGCGGGGATTTGTCCCGATTATGTTTTTTCGTATTAGTATGTTATTGTTTATTTAAAATATTTAATTGTCTCTCTCTACGCAATTAAATGTTAATGATAGTCCGCACTCGTGTTTACCCCTTTTGTTCAAACTGTTTCGGCATAAATAAAAAGTCAGTAAACGGTAAATAAAAGTGTGTAATTATCCCCGGTCCCTTTGCTTGTTGTTCGAAAGATTAATGACGCTCACCGGCTGAAGCGGTCTACCCACGTCCGTATAAAGACAGAGAAAAAGTGATAATAGTAAGAAAAGGAAAATAATGAAAACAAAGCGAAGCGCAGAGAAGTAAATAAATCAAGTTTTTGAAAATCACGACACTTTTCGTCTCATCAATTCCCCGCCTCTTACCAAGTGTCTTCACTCTCTCTCTTCGCTGCAGTGTTGCCTCACTCCCTCTTTACTATCGCTATCATAACGGACATTGCTCTTCTGAACTCTCTGACTGCATGCTTCCTCCTTTAAGGAAAGCACGCAGTACCAAACTTTCTACACGTTCTCATTCTTTTTCTGTCCAACTATCTAGTGCAAGGGTTAATCGGTATTTTCAGTCTTTCATCTTCTTAACCGTTGAACTTTGGAACAATTTTCCTCAATCCATCTTTCTTCATGTCTATGACCTCTCATCTTTCAAACGCAGTGTCTAGGCATCTCTCAAACCCCGGACCTTGATTTTGAATCTCTTCTTCTTCTATGGGAGGGGCGCGCTTTTGCGGGCGTTTGCCCTTGGCCCCTCCTTCCTGCATAATATATATATATATATACACACACATGGCTACGTCGTGGTCAATATCGTAACATTGCTTCCCATCCATCACCGAAGTTAGGCGACACTGGCTTTGGGTCGTAGTTGGAGGAATGACCGTCCTCTAGGTCCAGAATATACAGGGTGTTATCAAATTATGTTTCATAAATTAGTATACATATTCAGGACGTCAAAGTGAACAATGAAGTTCCTATAAACATAATGAAAGTCATTAAAATTTATCAAAGTTTATTTGCAGCAAGTGCTCAGAATGGCTTCCCTGCATCAGAGTACATACATGTGGCATGGTCCCGTCACTTGGCCACCCAGGTCTCCGGACCTAAATGTAACTGACCTTTTCTTGTGGGATTGTTTAAAAAATCTTGTTTATACAAGAGAAGTTAACAACATAGATGAACTATGGCAACGTGTTCAAGATTGTTTCAAAACAATACGCAACCATGTAGGTGTTTTCCAACGTATGCGGCAAAATTTTCAACGACGGGTTGAAGCATGTACTTTCATGCAGGGAAAGCATTTTGAGCACTTGCTGTAAATAAACTTTGATAAACTTTAATGACTTTCCTTTTAATTGGATCGTCCTCGGAAAAAAAGCGATGTATCTCGGAAACGAAGCGATTGCGGATTTTTGTTTATAGGAACACACACACACACATACACACACACACACACACACACACACACACATATATATATATATATATATATATATATATATATATATAAATATCATTTTTATCCTTGTCTTCACTTTTCTACAGGAGGTGCCAGGTAGGAACACTGTCCGATTGTGGTTAGTAGTAGCTTCAAAGCATTGTCTAAGCCCCTGCGTTTATTGCAGCTGTTTTACGTTCACTATATATATATATAATATATATATATATATATATATATATATAATATATATATAATATATATAAGCGGCTTAAGATGTTAAAAGCATGAAAGAATTCGTGAACTGAGGTAAAGGAAGGTTATAACTATAAAGATAATTTAAATTTAATTGTCTTAACTAAAATGAATATTAATTCTCTTTCTGAAATCAAAATGATGGATCGAACGTAACTGCAAAATGTAACTTAAATTACATGACGTACTTCGATTTTTTCACTATCCTCTAATTGTATTTTCATGCAAAATTACAAAAATTCAAGGCTAGATTTATCTGACTGCATTATCGTGAAGGTTATTTTATTAAACATACTGCTGCATGTTTTATGGAATCTTTATGTATTTTTCAGAGGTTTTGTATACATGCTCTCTCTCTCTCTCTCTCTCTCTCTCTCTCTCTCTCTCTCTCTCTCTCTCTCGATATATATACAGGGTGGGACGAAAGTCTGGATCCATAGGAAAATATTTATTTTAATACATAAATTACAACAAATGGTAAATACTTAAAATGAATATCAACTTTAACTCGTAAATGCGTATCCGTGATACTGTGCAGTAGTTCGTACTCCAGTATAAATACTCAACTACTTTTATTTCAGCCCAGAAATGGCTTCGAATCTAACAACAGAAGACCGGGTAGAACTTGTGCTCATGTACGCAAGACAGGGCGCTACACACAGAGAAGTTGCTACCGAATTCAATAGAAATCATCCAGATAAGCATCCAGTAACACATGCGACTGTTGGCAAGTTGTTTAAACGTTTCAAAGAAACAGGAAGTGTACATGATCGACGGCGTTCTGGTCGTCCAAAAACTGCAACTGATGAAAATACCTCTGCAATGGTATGTGAAACTTTAATGAATAGTCCAGTAAAGTCAACAAGAAGATTATCAAATGAAACACGCATCTCGAGAACGTCAATTCGAAGAATTATTAAAAATCATAAATTCCATCCCTAAGTGTCTCGATGTCAGAGACCGCCAATTTGAGCATTTGTTATAATTTGTTGTTTATACTGGAGTACGAACCACTGTACAGTATCACGGATACGCATTTACGAGTTAAAGTTGATATTCATTTTAAGTATTTACCATTTGTTGTAATTTATGTATTAAAGTAAATATTTTCCT
>JAJOZX010002402.1:385000-507500 GCA_023014485.1 Bathynomus jamesi | reverse complement strand
TAGGAAATTCATTCTAAAATGCTACTGGAAGTGTGAAAACGCAGTTGAAGTGCAAAGACAGTTTAGGAGGGAGTTTCAAACAGATCCACCAACGCGACTTACCATCACTCGAATTAGAGATAAGTTTGAAGCCGATGGAACTGTTCAGAATGTCCACAAGAAGCGTTCCGGAAGACCACGGACATCGACAAGCCCCACAAAGCAAGAAAGAGTACTGGAAACGTATCACCAAAGTCCAAGAAAATCTGCGGCAAGCGAGTCGTGAGGTAGGAATTTCAGAATCGTCTGTCCAACGCATTTTGAAGCGCTGTCAATGGAAAAGTTACATTCCAAGATTAGTCCATGCTATTAATGAAGATGATGATCCGGACCGAAGAGTGGAGTATTGCGAGTGGTACTTGGCACGATGTGGATGTGGATTGGACGAAGGGGTTTCGTAGAATACCCTCCGCGTTCACCAGACCTCACACCACTAGACTTTTTTTATGGGGATACTTAAAAGACAAAGTCTACGCTATAAAACCTGCAACAGTCGCTGAATTGAGAGCAGCCATTGAACGAGAATGCACACAAATACCAAACGAAATGTTTCGTGATGTTTGCGATTCCATTGCTTCGCGTTATCAGCAGTGCCTGGACCAGAACGGACGTCAGTTTGAAAACAGGCGTTGACAAAACAATTAAATAATGTCTGTAGATTCTATTACACTTTGAAAATGAAATGTATTTTAATAAACACTGCCTTTATAAGTATTTAAAGTGTGTATACAGTTTTTTGGGACGCCCTGTATATATATATAGTTACATACACACGACTGCATGTCCATGTATATACTTATGATAGTAATGTTTGCATGTGTTGGGGTAAGTATACTAATCTTTAGGTGTTCTATTTGTATTCAAGCATTGTGTGCTGGATTTAAAGAATTAACACTTATCAACTCCGGACGGCAAAATACAACCACAAATTTTACGTTGTTATGGGGATAGTGTTGTGGTAGTCAGCTGTGGGAATGCATTCAAGTCATATACAGTATATATTTGAAGAGCATATACAGTATATTACAGCATAAAGTCATACTGACTTGAATGTATTAATCTTAATAACGATAGAAAATTTCATGAATGTTTTTTTTAAAATACTATCTTTAAAACTATCATAGCACTATTATAATAGGCCTTGCTGTCAGTCAGACGGAAACAAGAAAAGTAGCATGGTTTCCTCAAATATTTAGATTTATTGTTGAATAGTTGACGATGTTATCTGACCATTGTAACGAAGTTTCTTTTTCGTGTGAAGTTATTAAAAATGCCCTTCAAACAAATTAAAAATTAAACTATTAAAATAATATATACTGGAACAGAAATATGTCGAAGTACATCTTGTGGTTCAGATTTTGAGTTTAAGAGGAAAGGTTCGTGTGACCTTAGTTCGTTGAGGGTTTATAGAACTATATTAGAGTAATGTAATATTAGTTTTGAAGATGATCGGTTCAAAATAATATCATAAAATTCAGAGTTAAAAAGTTCGATTTTGGCGTCACCTAAAAGTGAACTTGAAGAGCAATTAGACTAATTATTCAGGAAGGGCAGAAATTGGTACAATATTCAGGCCAAATTAATGCGGCTCAGTACGCTAAATAGCTCTCGTATTATTATTACCAGCATAATCGGGAGTCGGTTATAGGGAAACGGTGTTACGCACTGAGCTACAAAGCTGGAGAACTTAAGGAGCAGTAGAATTTTTTTGTGGCCATAGGTCATACGTACAAGAGATGGGGACAACATTATAATTTTTACTTTTTAATAAAATTTTAAAAATAATCTAAATTTACTCCAATTATGAGGACCAAATTCATGGAGGAGGTTTTTCATGAACAAAGCATTTCTGAAATTTACTACCTATATGAGAACTTGAAAATGTTTACTATGAATATTGGGTGCTCTTCCAATATGTGCTCTACCACGAAACTGTGATCTACCATATTCCAACTAATATTCCATATTCCAGGCTAACTAACGAAAATATCACGACTTAACCTAACCAATCGTCAAGGGCGTATAGTTGACCTAACGATTGGTTAGGTTAAGTCATGATATTTTCGTTAGTTAGCCTTATAAGGCTAGTTTCACGGTAGAGCACGTATTGGAATATGGTAGATCACAGTTTCGCGGTAGAGCACATATTGGAAGAGCACCGAATATTGAATGTGTGTAACAGATTAAAAGAAAACGTAGCAGACGTTTTTCTACGAGAAGAATCAAGAGAGTAAAAGAAAAAAATTCTCCTAGATCACAAACCTCCAGACCAATATATAGAGATTATGAATATTATATAATAATACTATGAATTGCATTATTTATTGTTTTAAGATATAAATAAGCATAAAAAAGTAGTCTTGAAAATGAGAGTATAATGTGTTGCAGTGGGTTTGCCACTTATGAATTCATTTAAATAAACATAAAAATTCTGGTTTAACTATATTCAGATAAATATTTTACAGCACAAAACATATTTAAAAAAACTCAAGGCCTAACAAACCTAAAAAATTATCTGACACTAGTCAGATAAAACCAGACAAACCAGACTCCTACTAAAAAAAAGTACAGTTACTGAAAAATCGAATTTTACGATAAATTTTCGCTAGCAGAAGACAGTTTTACTTAGACAACACAATAAAATTTTAATATTCAAGGCTAGGACGATTGAGTTCGAGTCTGTGGGATTGTATATTTTAAGGAGGATACCAATCGACCAGGGAAGTACTCTGGGGGTATGTTAGGCAGGAGACAGGGAGTGCTGGAACTCCCGTTTCTCCTGTCACTCTCCTCCTCAGCTGATCTTTTTCTGTCTCATCTACCCTGTGAGCAGTCCAGCATGCCCTCAAACACACAATTCTCCCTCTATTCCTCACTACACATACACACTACACAATCTTTTCAAAATTTATAAAAAAAGAACTAGATCACTGAGCCTCGGAGAACTTATTTCTGTCTCTCCCCTTCTTCTGAGGGGGAGTCACTTTTGCGGGTGCTCGCCCTTAGCGCCCTCCTTCCTACATAAAAAACAACTAAATTTCACTAAAGTTGAATCATAAAATCTTAAAAGTACAAAAAATTTAAAACTATCGATATTTCTACACTAGAAAGTGAAATTATGATTTTAAAATTAATAAAATTCTACTTGATTTAAAATGAGCTTCACTATCGAACTTTTATTCTTCATTTGGTTATTTTTGTGGAAAATATATGTTGTGTGCATGGGTATTTTCATTACTTAAAGCAAATACTCATAAGAAATATTTAACATTACGTACCTACAACAGCGAAGGTTTGAAAATTTGGATTTGTAGGAAACCTCGACACTAGAAATCTCCTCATAGTAAAGATATAAGGTTTGAGTCTTATAGAAATATTATCATATCAGCTAAATATTCTTTGGTTTATGACTGAATATGGATTATATTTTCCATTAGTATTAATAACAAGCACATTTCTTTAAAAATATTTTTTTATACATTCTTGGGACAACCTACTTAGTGTACATGGACTAATAATATACATGGACTAATAATATTCAAATATTAGTCCATGCAGAATACAAGATGAAATTAACGCTAAATATATGAATAACGCTTGGTTCTGCTGCTATCGTTTCTGATTAATTATAACTCCGTTACAAAGAAGGATGAAAATGCCGCTTTCAAATTCAAAGAAAATTCTTCGACCTTTGACATTTGGCAAAAACATCGATTTTTCAAAATAATGAATATCATTTGGTGTTGTTCATTGTTCGCTTCTCAGAATCTGCAGGGATGGCAGAGGTAAGAGAAAAATGAACACGATTATAAATTATACTGTACATACAATTTTAGATAAATGCTCAAACAGAAACATAAAATTTCTGAAAAACCTAAAAAAATACTACTTGGTAATGTTTTGGGGATTCGTTTTAATGAAAGTAATAAAATTTTAAAAATTATCATTACGTTATGTTTGTATGCGAATTTTTTTCCGAATGTACATTCATCCATCCAACCATCCCTACATACATACATACATACATACTGTACGAACACGCACAGAGAAAGAAGATTATATGAAATAATAACAATAATAATAATGCCTCAGATACATTCGCCACGGATCCTTCGTGAGGTAAATCAATACAGTGACATGTTTCTCAACAATTCAGAATTTTACAACCGCTCACAACGCACGAAAAGAACTTCAGTTGTGCATTAGTAGCAAAACAAATAATGCTTCTTTACAGAATTCATTAATATGCATGCAATATTCTTGAAAATGTTTTATTCAAAGGCACTTTGTGTATTCGTGTATTGATAAACAACTTCCGCAAAGTGTATTCAATGCATTCCTGTTATTCTCGGTTTATAATATTTGTCATATGTATATGTATAATATAATATTTATAATATTTGTCATATGTATATATATATATATATGTGTGTGTGTGTGTGTATATGTACAGTATGTTAACCCCTCCGTCTATGGCCTTGGACGGTTCGAAGTTGACGGGGGTTCTATTTAGGTGGCAGCAACGGATTTGTTACTCTGGAGTATCTGGTACCGTATAGGGAATCGCATTGGAGAAATTTTATGGGCTTATATCTGAAACTTTTAATGACATCATTATTATTTAATGCTGATCTGTTTTTGTTTTTAATTCTCAATAGGCTGATTTACGTTGCAAAATATTTAAAGACAAGGTAAATATTTTAGCTGTAGCAATGTCTAGATTGATAAACAAAATATTTGAAGATGAAGCCATATTTTTGTTTTAAACCGCATATTGACAGATCTGATGTCATCATGATCTGCAGAGTTAACTAAAAATGGAAATTGAAATATGCATTTTATTATGAATTATAATTAAACATGCATATGAGCAAAAATTAAATGCTTAAGATTTAAAATTAAACGTTAAGCAAGACACGACTTCATCTTTTACAAAGAAGAGAGAATGTATACAGAAAACGAACATTGCAGAATTTAAAAAGATTACATTATTAAGTCAAATCTAAAAAAATGATTAGGTAATTTAAAAAGAAATAATCCACCAATTATTCAGCAGAAATAAAATAGAAAGCGAATCAAAAATTTTATCTGAACTTCGTCAGCGATATGCGAATTTTGACTCTATATGTAGAAATGAATATAAGAATATAAGTATATAAGAATATAAGGATTATATAAATATAAGGATTATATAGTAAATATCCGAATTATATAAATATATGAATTATATAAATATTCAAATTATACGAATGAATATAAGAATTATACGAATGAATATAAGAATTATATGAATGAAAAAGAATTATATGAATGAATATAAGAATATATGAATATAGGGATTATTCATTGTTCATTTTTGCACACACACACACACACATATATATATATATATATATATATATATATATATATATGTGTGTGTGTGTGTATACACGTTATTTTATGCGTTTCATAAATTTGTTTTAAAAATGGAATTTAACTGATATACTACAGGATCTGGCCTAGAGTTCGTATAAATTTCTGGGTGCAGAAGTTTTGTCGACTGATCTAGACTAATTTTGGGGCGTAGAATCCGAATTTTTTATGCCATCGCACCAAATTGGTGCGAAAGTGGTCAAAATGGCAAAAAATTGGCAAAAATGGCAAAATTTTATCAGTTTTTCGTATTTTTGTCATATTCTTGAGTTGAAAATTTTTTTAAGGGCAATTGTTTGTTTGAGAATCTGTGTTTGTAACATACTGCTGCCTGAACTAAGAAAACTGGCAAAAATATCAAAAAATAACAGCAAAAATAGTAAAAAATTAAGTAAATATTTTCAAAAAATCGCAGAAATTAAATTTTTGGCTATTTTGGTGCATAAACTAGCTCTAACCAATCTTATCGAACTAAATAGTCAAGAAATTAGATATTAATAGCTCTATTAAAATTTCCTAACACAAAAACATGTACAAATGTCTAAATTTTGGGTTACAATGATTAAAAATGGTTGTAGAATATTTGAAAAAATAGACAAAATTCAGTTCCCGATATATGAAGATAAGATCCAATACAAGCAAGTACGATCTTCTCAAAATGGAATCCACTCAATCCGATAAACAAATTACTGAACAGATCTTTTTTCAGGAGCTGAATTTCCTTCGCAATAGCATAAACTCCATCACACCACAGTGCACCGTATGGCTTATTCTGCTGCTTAAGCACGTCCTGGAAGTTAATCATTGTTGTATAAATGGTATCAAATTCAATTGCTTTGTATGGCAGTATGGGAGTGAACGCAATAGTTGTAGGCTTCAAGCTATCTCCTACAAAAGGGCTTTTGACAGCAACAAAGCTTGGAACAAAGTCATCATTATCAGTATTTGAGTTAGTTGAAGAGCCCTGTATTGTGGTTGTTCTATGTTTGTATCGCATCACAAACAACAGGAAATTGTAGAGATTAACAGTCTCTAGTAAATGATCGTTTGCCTTGTATTCAGAGACTTGGAAATCTTGACTTATTGTACCTCGTTCATGTCTTGGTCCAATCGAGATAATTTCTTGGCAAGGAAGAACGCTTTGTAACTTGCCAAGCCGGAGGGTTGACTCTGGAGCTTCACTGATCTTATTAGTATGCTGTTGTGTTGGTGCAGAGCTTAATGGAGCATTTTGGAATAAAACTAGCACCGTATCGTGTGTCGAACCAATTCCAGACAAGGTATTTTCCAAGGTGTCAAAATTATCCATTGCTGCTTGAATTGGATGGTTTTGATCAAATACTGGAGGAACTGGAACTCTATGTGAACCACATAAAGATATTGTACGTTTTGCTAGTGCAAAATTTATTTTGCGAACTTCTTGATATCCTACACAAATGCTCCGTTTGTTTGCAATTTCAATAAGATCTTTAGAATGTGACAGGTTATGTATAGTTTGAGCAAGTCCGACATGCAATAGGGTGGGCTCCAAACCATTATGAAGGATGTAAAACAACATCTGGAAGATAGTGTCACACTTCAGCATCAATTGATTGTTTCTATCTGATACATTCCGGGTGGAAAACAAATGCTGAAGAAATTCCATCCATATTGGAGGACGTTCATTTTGGAAGCGTTTTAAGGCTAGATCAAGATCGTTTGGATCACAATAGCTAGAGCGTAAACCAAAACTGTAAGTTTTTAACTCTTTCCTTAGGTCCTTAGCAACGTTTTCGACAGATGATTTCCGCAAAGTTTCAACAATTCTTGCACTCTCAATCTGGACAGAATAAACCATCCGGGATTTTCGTTTGTTGCTAGGATAAACTTAGCCCCCCCGCCCATGGCTTAAACCATTAGAGGTACAGTAAAACTAAACATACCTTACAAAAGAGAATTTAATCCTGCATTTAATGAGAAACAATTAAAACTTGGTGTTCCCGCCATTGGCTTCCAAGACAGCCTGAATTCGTTTTGGGTAGCTTGCCAAAAGTGACGGGAATAGATCTTGATCGTTACGCAAATTTGCTAAAACAGTTTCAATGTGTTGCGTCATTGTATCCTTCGAAAATCGATTTGCTGCAGGTTCTTGAAACAAGAGACATTCAACCTTGTCCTTTATAACTGATCCAATGTGTTCACAGACGTTCAGGTCAGGAGAATTTCCTGGCCATTCTTCATTTCCAAAGAAATCGATCTCATAGTTCCGCAACAACTGTTGAGTGGCTAATGCCTTAAAGTAGTGGGCCTTATCGTACAGAAGTGTGACCTGACCTGATGTTTGGGTTTCTTAGAAAAGGAATGACGTGCTAGGATAGAATAATATCACGAAAATACTGTCCATCCCAACTCTGACCATTTGGCTTCAGCACCCACATGAGCTTCTTTGCAGTGAACAAAACAAACACACCACAGTCTGGACTTTTTAATAATTCGCGATAATGTTCATTGTCATCGATTTCATCTGGTGTTGTGGCCCACACTCAATCATTTTGGTAGTTAGGCCGACGTGTTACGTAAACAAAAAATTCATCGGAGACAGCTAAATGCATGAAATCATCCACATCCCAATCTTCAAGATAATGGGCAAACCACATTCTGTCATCGATGTTAAGTTGAGTTTTTCTTGGCTTTGGATGTTCTGCCAAGGCTTTAAACCTTGCCTATGACGGTACAGTCGAATGATCTCACCACTAACGATCTTTCCTCTCAACACTTCGATCTCTCTAGAAAGTTTAGCACAGCTGTTTTTCCGCTTACGCGTACCGCTTTCAATGATGTCCTTTGTTTCCAATTTCTTTTGACGAAATCCTCACTTCTTCGCAACTTTTTGGCAACCCATGAACGCGTTATAAAGGTGGCTCCAGCATCAAGAGCTTTCAAACGCTTGCTTCTGTCATCATTTGGGTACGCAGAAGCCAACTGAAGCAAATTTTTTATTTCATGTTCTCCGCTGCTCAAATAATTCTCTCCACTTGGGCTTTTGTTCTTCTGGCACAAGATACATTTACCAAGGATTGAGCTATGCTTCTTTTCTGGCACAAGTTGACGTACATCCTGAAAAAATAAAATATACTAAGACTTCTTGCAATTGCAATTATAATAAACTGGTTCTATTCTATACATATTAAAATTCATTTGTAACACATTGGTCTTTATATTTATGTTTTAAATATTCAATTCGATTATTACTTACCATGATCTATCATCTGTTGAATCACATAATGAATACAGGGATCCTCAATTTGTAGCTACTACCAATACTAAACCTGAAACAATAAATATGACTTAGTTACTCTAAAGAAATCAAATAGATCGATTCTATAAGAAGTTCAAGCATTTTACAACAAGCAAGCCTAAGAATAACATAAAATTAGTACTATTTTTTTATTTTTTCAAGTATTTTACAACCACTTTTATCGATTTATACCTGAAATTTAGACATTTGTGCATACTTTGTTTTAATAAATTCTTGCAAAGCTATTAATATCTAATTTCTTGACTATTTAGTTCGATATGATTGATTAGAGCTAGTTTATGCACCAAATTAGCCAAAAATTTCATTTTTGGAATTTTTTGACAATATTTACTTAATTTTTTACTATTTTTGCTGTTATTTTTTGACATTTTTTGTCAGTTTTCTTGGTTCAGGCAGCAGTATGTTACAAAAACAGTCTCAAACAAAAAATTGGCCTTAAAAAATTTTTCAATTAAAAACTATGACAAAAATACGAAAAACTGATAAAATTTTGCCATTTTTGCCAATTTTTTGCCATTTTGAACACTTTTGCACCAATTTGGTGCGATGGCATAGAAAAATTCGGATTCTGCGCCCCAAAATTAGTCTAGATCAGTCGTCAAAACCTCTGCCCCCAGAAATTTATACGAACTCTGGGCTAGATCCTAGAATAATACGAAATAATTAACTAGAAATTAAGTAAAAAAAAAAAATTTAAAATCTATGGAAACTGCCACCCACATCTAACTATCTTTAACCATAGCTTTTAAACAATACAATTACTATTCTATTTTTACATGCGAAGTACATGCGTTAGGTGTAACGATATATATATATATATATATATATATATATATATATGGGGTTGAAATGTGGAATGAAGTAGGGTCACTGACTAGCTGGTTGGAAGTTTGAGAGAAAATATAAATTAGGTTTAACTTAGAGTTCATTCAGTACATACTAGTGGTTTATAATTCGCAAACAAACCATAAAGAAGTATGAAGTTATTTTTTATGAACGTGAAAGTTTCGCTGAATATTGTGGCTAATATATTGTAAAAGAGATTAAAATACGTACTTAAAACTGCCAGGTTTTAACAATTTAATTAACGGTGAAAGAAAAGCACTTTGATTTGGTCAATTTTTGGGAATTGAAAATAAGATTTATTGGTTGAGTGGATATTATATGTATGGTGAATAAAGGGTGTCCCAGAAGTGTTGGAGGGGATTTATATGGCTATAACGTTTTCGTTTGGGGATCAAATAAAAAAGTTTGTCACACTTGAAAATATATTTATTGCGATTTTAATTACAAATTTAATATCTGATGAAAATCTTCAGTTTCATTGCGTAAATCTAAAATCGCATTAGCGTACGTTATCCGTACGTTTCTTGAGCAATTTGAATTTTGTACTGGTAAAGATTGAAATCCTCTTAAAATTCGATGTAAGGAATTTCTTGAAATGTTTAATTCCTGGCTGCGTCGTCGGACTGATGTGGATTTTCCTCAACGTTTTCATAAACCATCTCAACTAAAGTTGGACTTCGGCTTGTCCGAGGACGCCCAGTCCGTTGCTGGTCTCCCTGACCCTTTCCCGTACAAAATTTAGCGACGTACCGTCAAATAGCTCGATCAGAAGGAGCAGAACGTCTGTTGAATTTTAATCAAAAAGCTCTTTGAACGGCAACGATGGAAGAGTTGTTTGTCAAATAAAGTTCCACAATAACCAGTCTTTGTTGCACTGTCCAGGATTCCATTTTCATTAATCGCAGCAAGGGTACTTTAATTGAAAAATAAAAATAAATAAAATAATCAAAAAAGAAAAAGTTATAGCCAAATAAAACCCCTCCAAGATTACTGGGACACCCTGTATATAGGAGGGAACTGAAATAAATATATTAAATAATACTGAATACTGAATATTGAATATATGTTAGTAATATGTAAAAGTGCATCTGTTTATTTCATAGGTCATATTTTATTACGTTTCAAAGGATTACATACTGTAGATGTTTACATTTATAGGTTAATAATATTTTTTTTTCCATTTTAAAGAAACAACCAGTCGCGGAATTTATCCAAATTCTGTGACAAATTTGAAAAAATGTGGGGCACTTTTCCTTGTATAGGTACGCTTGAAGGCCTCCTAGAATGGTTCATATACCACACTAATAATAATATTGGACTATATATATATATATATATATACTGTTTTCTTACTTTTGGGTTTCTCCCAACGTTTTGTAAATCATATCAAACAGGGTTCCTTTTGCAGTGTTGATATAGTACAGTGTTTTTCACTAAGTTTTCTTAAGGGAACCACTTCTTCAGAACATACACACTGAGAGAGCCGCACATATATATATATATATATATATATATATATATTATATATATATAATGTTAAAGAAGTTAAATAGTATATATATATATATATACAGCTCATCAGCTGTTCTTTTGTGATGACGATCCTATATAAATTGAATTTATCCAAATTTCTCTCTCTCATTCCATGCATCGAGACCCGCCACTTAGGCCATCACGAGCCGCATTTAGCTCGCGAGCCGCGCAATAAGTACCACTGATATAGTGTAATACACTTAAAATTGTAAGTCGTTTGAAAACTCCAGCCGGCTTTTGTTTGTAAGCCTTTTATATTTGGCGGCAAGTTAATAAACTCAGTAATAATTGGTATCCTAATGGGATATGTATAGAGTATATATAATTTTATATATTTATATATATGGGTGGGTGAGGGTGTATGTCTGTGTAATGATAAGGTTATTTAACTTTCATCGTAACATCTAAAGTCATCTTACGATGGGGACCAACAGCGTCACGTGAGATCCGAACCATGGGTCGCTACATAATCTGGACGCAGAGGCAAGTCTCCCTTCCAAATACTTTTCAGAGCCAATGTCGCTTAAATTCAGTGATCGATGGAAGCGGTGTTACGACACTCGCCAAGACGAAGGCCGTATATAATCCCTGGCATATATATACACATATTTTCATTTTTATATATATATATATATACAGTGTGTGTATATATATATGTATATATATATATACACACACACACACGTGTGTGTATATATATATGTATGTGTATATATATGTACATGTATATATATATTTTTTTTTTAAGTTGGGTTGTTTAACCTCCTTCGCAACATCTAAGGTCATATGACGGAGGGGACCTACAGCTTTACGTGGGATCCGAGCCACGGGTCGCTACATAATCTGGGCGCAGAGGACGGTCTCCCATCCAACTACTACCCAGACCCAATGTCGCTTAACTACGCTGATCTTCGGGAAGCGGTGTTACGACATCGGCCACGACGTAGCCCATATATATATATATATATATATATATATATATATATACACATTTCAACTGCAAAGAACACGCAGTATAATTAACGTAAAGAACGACGCTTGTATAGGAGAACATTCCGCGCAATAATAAAGCAATAATAAATGTAATAAATGTAATAATAAATGTAATAATTATGTAAAAAATAATAAAATCTGTATGTATAGAACAAGAAGATAGTTTTAAATTTGTGCGAATGTACTTATAAGCGGGACCCTTTAATAAAATGCCGTCCTGGTGTTGGGAGAACGGGATCTAACCTAAGTGCGAATTTCTTAATGGTCCCTGGACTGTTTTTCCCTCTTGTTTTTGGTTCATTCGTTTTTCTGTATCCACCCGAAGAAGATGCCAGTGGGCATTGAAACAGTTGTGAAAATAAATTCTGTCTATTAGAGTAGGTTTTTATTATCATGCACAGTGTGTGTGTATATTATATATATATATATATATATATATATATATATATATATATACCAAATGTGTATATATATATATATATATATATATATATACTTGGTTGAATGGTTTGTTCTTAGGGAAGCATAGCTTAGCGAGGAATAGGAGGACGAAAAGATGGTACATGTTTATTAACAGACGTTTCGGAAAAACGTTTTGGATAGAATTTCGATTTGTACTTCTTTATTCATTACTGTATTTCTCTAATTCATCTTTTCTAATAATGACTTATACACTATGACGTCATAAAATAACTTAATTCTCTTTACGTTTCCCATACCTTGTACACTGAATCATGTGCTTAGTATTTGGACATCTTCCGTATTCAATGTATGGTAAATTCTTTAATAATAATGTTGTGGTGTTATGTAGTAGAAATATTATTATCAACCATATTCATCCATACGTCATTTTCCCGTCATTAATTTCCCTTGATCATTATCCTATATAAATTTTATTAAATATTCATTTTTACTCGTGTCAATCTATGAAACGCAAAACTTTAGGCATTCGTTCGAAAACGCAAAAATACGTTCTCGTATTATTTTTTTCATTTATTATTTTTATTATATCACCTCCTGCATTGAACTCGAAAATGCTTAGTTGTTATCAAATTCCGCGAACTATAGCATAAGTGAGCGCTTCTAAGATGGAAACCTCCTGTCCCTCTGATTTCAAATTTATAACATATTATAACATATTATTTCGTATATAAATTATCTCGTATGTGCTCATGTACTTGTGTTGTACTAATAACCATATAGTATAACCATATAGTATAACCATATATTATAACCATATATAAAATATAAAAACACTGTAAGAATGGTAAACGACGTAATGTACTTCAATGAAACTGTAATTAAATGTAATGATTTAATTTATAATGTAAGAATGTACTTTAATAGAACTGTAATGAACAATCATAAGCGAATGTGAAGTAATCCATAATTGTAATCGTAATTGTAATGAACCAAAATTAATACGTACTCAGTCGTGTACTTAATTTGTACTTATGTACTATTACGAAGTGATATCGCCTTCAGAAATGAAGATTCGGCAAAAATATACGATTATTTTTATTTTTATTTTTTAAAATTTTTATTTGGAATCTTTCAAACATCTAATCATGTGTTTAAAAGGGGGAAACTTAACCTTCAACTGTCTTCCCCCAAACATTTAGGTTTATATTATACATGTATTTGTAAAATTACGGCACTTCATCAAGTCACTTCATTATAGCACTTCATTATAGCACTTCATTACGACTCCTTTGTTAGCAGCCTTGCTGCGAGGAGGGGGCAGAGGCCCCTTGCCTCCTTAACTTTTTAGATTCCGGCCTGAGCCATGGTCGAAAGAGGTCGAACCTCTACCCCTGTAAATTCAGAGCACTACCTGTACATTTTGAGAAGTAAACTAGAGTAAGAGAAACTTTTTATTTTCCCCTTCGAGCCGTGCTCTCTTCAGAAGAACTTAGTCAGTTAAGTCGATAAGTTATAAAAGAAAAGTCGATAATTTTAGTATCAGAGAAAGTATCAGAGTATTATAGAAAGAGAAGAATTAACAAAATTGGCGACCCTATAGCCAGGATAAACATTTGGCGACTCTACTACCAAGATTAGAAGAATATTTTAAGAAGCATAACAGTCTGGCGAGTCTGTAGCCAAGAGTTTAACAGAGTGGCGACCCACCATTTGACCGGCGGAAAAGAATTAGAATGTTATAGAAGAAATATTCGTTGCTGCCTCCTAACTAGAACCCCCGTCGATCCGAACCACCCCAGGGCCATAGACGGAGGGGTTAACAGTCTGGCGACCCTGCCCCAGGATTAGAAGAAGATTTTTAGAAGAATATTTTAAGAAGAGGATTTTAACAAGTGGACACTCTTTGGCCAGGATAGAAATTACCCTGCATCAGGATAAAACCATTTGACCGGCGTGTCACGACTTCCAGTTCGTAACATCCACCCTTGAACCGGTGTGTCACGACTCCAAGTTCTCCACGCCTAGTTTTCATCCAAGAAGAAGTAGCCAGCAAGACACGTCTTCAGGACACGTCTCTAAGGATTTCGCCATAGAAAATTTTGTTAAGTACAGAGTTTGTCTTTTTAAGTAATTTGTAAACATTTGAAAAGTCAGTATTATTAACTTATTAACAGTTAACTAGTATCAAGCCAGAATTAACACAAAACACAGTGAACACTTCAGACACCAGTGACACATTTTTTTTTAGTGAAACAGTAATTTTCACAGAAGTTAAATGTAACAGAAGTTAAATGTAACAAGTTAAATGTAACAGAAGTTAAATGTAAGAGAGTTAATTACAAGAGAATTAATTTCAAGAGAGTTAATTTCAAGAGAGTTAATTTCAAGAGAGAGAATTTCAAGAGAGAGTATTTCAAGAGAGTTAATTTCAAAAGAGTTAATTTCAAGAGAGTTAATTTCAAGAGAGTTAATTTCAGAGAGAGTTAATTTCAGAGAGTTAATTTCAGAGTTAATTTCAGAGTTATTTTCACTATTATATTCAGTATAGCATCATTTTATTTTATGTACCAAACATAATAGTACCAGAGTGAAATGTTGTTTACATTTTTTATTTTTGTTTGCAAATTTTTTTCAAATTATTGAATTGAATTGACTTGCAAATTAAGAAAGAGAGAGTTTACAGAGTTTATAGAGATTTAAAGAGATACTTGATTGCATTTCAAGTAAGTCGGTTTCACCAAGAGGGAAAACCAAACCCCAGAGGATAATAGTCTCCACTTGATTGAGATCAAGTGCAGTCATTTTCCGTTTTCAGTTAATCTTCACTTGATAGCAGTTCAAGTGCAAGTCAGTTTCATTTTCAGTTTCAAGTTAGTTTCAGAATACTTGATAAGAGTTCAAGTTAGTTTCAGAATACTTGATAAGAGTTCAAGTTAGTTTCAGAATACTTGATAAGAGTTGAAGTTAGTTTCAGAATACTTGATAAGAGTTCAAGTTAGTTTCAGAATACTTGATAAGAGTTCAAATTAGTTTCAGAATACTTGATAAGAGTTCAAGTTAGTTTCAGAATACTTGATAAGAGTTCAAGTTAGTTTCAGAATACTTAATAAGAGTTCAAGTTAGTTTCAGAATACTTGATAGAGTTCAAGTTAGTTTCAGAATACTTGATAGAGTTCAAGTCAGACAGTTTTATTCCAAGTCATTTTTATTTCGAGTCCCAAGTCATTTTTATTTCGAGTCCCAAGTCATTTTTATTTCGAGTCCCAAGTCATTTTTCGAATCCCAAGTCGAGTTTTCGAATCCCAAGTCGAGTTTTCGAATCCCAAGTCGAGTTTTCGAATCCCAAGTCGAGTTTTCAAGTCCCCAGTCATTTCAATGCAGTCAATTGAATTCAACTTTTTCTTTGTAATTTAAGAGAATTTAATTTAAGAAAATGTAATTTAAGAATTTAATTCAACCTTTTTTTGTTGTTTAAGAGAATTTAATTCAACCTTTTTTTTTGTTGTAAAAGAGAATTTAATTCAACCTGAATTGACCGGGTTGCGTCTTTAGTTAACCTTTCTTTGTTTTGTTGTAAGAAGAAAATGGACCGATTTGTCTTTTCTTTTTCATGCCATTGTTGCGTATATAAATATATAGGTAAAATGACATTTTATTGTTTGTAACCAAAACAGTTTTTACAATTGTTTGTAATGACTTTGATAATCATTGTAATGTATACGTGATAATAATAGTTGTGTAATAATTAATTAATCGATCTTGTCCCAATGACTCCTTTTAAATTACTATGCTGAGGAACATACCGTCCCTCCGTTTTGTTTCAACTCTTTTAATTTTTGTTCAAAGTAGTGTGACAAGCAATCTTAAAAAAAAAAAGATGTAATTGTCAATTTCAGACTTATACCCCCTGCTTAGTCACTCAATTCCCCCGAATGTCGTACTCCAAACTTTGTCTTTTTATTTTATTTTAACACCCCCAACCCCAGTTGAACCGTGTCAACCAGAGAAATGGTTCAACCATGGTTAATTCCTCTTTGGTACGATGGAACATAACCTCAATTTAGGTTGTGTTTTTTTATATTACAGTATATGTTTAGTTCATTATAGTTTATAATTGATTTCTATTTTCAATTTTTATATTTTTTTTTATTTTTTTTTATTCGATGAATACTGAGTAATTGTGTTGGTCGAATTTAATTAATTGTGTGTCAAAATATCAAATAATTCAAATCCTATCAACATTCAACGAAAGAGTATGATTTTTCTACTTAACATGCAAAAATTAGTAAACCTTTTTAATATTTTTTTTTATTATATAAAAATAATTTTTAATGTAAAATTTACCTGAAATTATTAAAAGAAAAGATTGTTCGAAATGCTTTCCTTCCATTTCAATAACTTTTTTATTTTGGCCGAAACTCTATCTAGGTTCGATTTACTTTTATTTTTAAGAGTATTATAAAATTATGTTTAGCTCATTAAAATGCATAATTGATTTATATTTTTTATTTGTATTCTTAATTTTTTTTCAATTCAATTATCGTACCGATACTTCTGGTCAATGTTAATGGTTATATAGTTCATATATAGCTAGGAATGTCACTAGTCGAATTTAATTCCATCTTCAAAATTTAATTTTTAATACCGCTAGATTTACTTTCATTAATTGTAAGTTCCTCTAAGTTCGTTTTTTTTAATTAATATATGTATATATATATATAAATATATAATCCTAATCCACCAATGACCACTAATGATCTAGTTCTTCACGGGATGAACAAATTACTCTCATATTCTACATACTATTGTACCGACTCACTCATCTACAGATGCTTCTTACCAATATTTATAGATACATCTGCACACTGACGTATAACTTCAACTATTCAACTACAAATCCCCTTTCTCCTTTTGAACGTATCACCAACCACTACAATCTGTACCCAATAAACATAAATACACATTTGACCACAGGTCTATACATCATCCACTACGTAATTCGATTTGTATCTACAACAGTCAATAAAAATGCATGTATGCACACTATATATACTATATATACAAACCTTATGCTAAAATCATTGGATATCACAATAAACTATTTCATTGCGCGTAAGTGCTAACTATGCTATTTAGCCTTAATCATTTTTGCTTTCTAATATATCTTGCTCATGCATTTATTCAGTTAATTGAACAATCCTCTCAACTAATCTGTCCCTCGAAATTGTAAGATACACACTTTGTACCTAGTACACATGAATACACATTTGACCACAGGTCTATACATCATCCATTACGTAATTCTATTTTTACCAACGCTAGTCAATAAAAATTAGTTTATAGATTGTACGATTTACGTTTTTCCCTTTTATCTACTCTATTCATTATGTACATAATTTATCCCACAGAAAAAAATAAAATTTGGTAAAAAATTTTAACCATAGCATTGTTTGTCTAAATTAAAGTATTAATCTTTGAATTCTTTTATATTATATAATAACTCACTTGTTCTGTATAAAAATTTGTAATGTAAAGAAAAAATTCGTCATCATCTAATGTGAATTCGTTAGATGTTATTTTCTCAATTGTATTGTATTAATTGTATTATTATTGTGTTAATATCATTTTAGAGGGGGAACACTGTAAAAATGAACAATGAATAATCCATATTCATTTTTACATGAGAAACCAAAATCGCCTAAGCGAGTTTTGGATAGAATTTCGATTTGTACTTCTTTATTCATTACTGTATTTCTCTAATTCATCTTTTCTAATAATGACTTATACACTATGACGTCATAAAATAACTTAATTCTCTTTACGTTTCCCATACCTTGTACACTGAATCATGTGCTTAGTATTTGGACATCTGCCGTATTCAATGTATGGTAAATTCTTTAATAATGTTGTGGTGTTATGTAGTATAAATATTATTATTCAACCATATTCATCCATACGTCACATTTTCCCGTCATTAATTTCCCTTGATCATTATCCTATATAAATTTTATTAAATATTCATTTTTACTCGTGTCAATCTATGAAACGCAAAACTTTAGGCATTCGTTCGAAAACGCAAAAATACGTTCTCGTATTATTTTTTTCATTTATTATTTTTTATTATATCACCTCCCGCATTGAACTCGAAAATGCTTAGTTGTTATCAAATTCCGCGAACTATAGCATAAGTGAGCGCTTCTAAGATGGAAACCTCCTGTCCCTCTGATTTCAAATTTATAACATATTATAACATATTATTTCGTATATAAATTATCTCGTATGTGCTCATGTACTTGTGTTGTACTAATAACCATATACAGGGCTATTCAAAATGATTCATCCGATTTCAACTGAGAATACTTCCGTACCTATCAACCGTGCATCAACTGGGCATACACCACATGAAAGAGGAAATCTCCGAGTTTTACAAGATTACCGCGAGAGGGCTCCAAAGTCACGCCGTGGCCTAGCCTAGCAACAAACAGTCAGTGTGAAAATGGCGTCCGCACAGCAGAATGCGTTTTGTGTGTTGCAGTTTTCGAGCTGTAAATCGGTAGTCACAGTGCAGCGTGAGTTTCGTCGACGTTACAGAACAGATCCACCGGGTGCTCAGAGCATCCGTCGGTGGTATCGGCAGTTCGAGGAAACAGGATGTTTGTGTAAAGGCAAGTCCACAGGACGACCGCGCGTGTCTGAGGAGCGAGTATGGGAGGAATTCGACTATCGTGTCGACGTTGCTCGTGTAACTACGGGAAGTCACATAGAGCATTTATGAGGTGAGAGACAAAATTTGGACAGTTTTTCTTTTGGTTGATGTATCACAAATCACTTTGTATTTGTAACATTAAAAAATATTCTCATTTGAAATCAGGTGAATCAGTTTGAATAGCCCTGTATAATAACCACATAGTATAACCATATAGTATAACCATATAGTATAACCATATATTATAACCATATATAAATATATAAAAACACTGTAAGAATGGTAAACGACGTAATGTACTTCAATGAAACTGTAATTAAATGTAATGATTTAATTTATAATGTAAGAATGTACTTTAATAGAACTGTAATGGACAATCATAAGCGAATGTGAAGTAATCCATAATTGTAATCGTAATTGTAATGAACCAAAATTAATACGTACTCAGTCGTGTACTTAATTTGTACTTATGTACTATTACGAAATGATATCGCCTTCAGAAATGAAGATTCGGCAAAAATATGCGATTAGTTTTTATTTTTATTTTTTTAATTTTTATTTGGAATCTTTCAAACATCTGATCATGTGTTTAAAAGGGGGAAACTTAACCTTCAACTGTCTTCCCCCAAACATTTAGGTTTATATTATACATGTATTTGTAAAATTACGGCACTTCATTAAGTCACTTCATTATAGCACTTCATTATAGCACTTCATTACGACTCCTTTGTTAGCAGCCTTGCTGCGAGGAGGGGGCAGAGGCCCCTTGCCTCCTTAACTTTTTAGATTTCGGCCTGAGCCATGGTCGAAAGAGGTCGAACCTCTACCCCTGTAAATTCAGAGCACTACCTGTACATTTTGAGAAGTAAACTAGAGTAAGAGAAACTTTTTATTTTCCCCTTCGAGCCGTGCTCTCTTCAGAAGAACTTAGTCAGTTAAGTCGATAAGTTATAAAAGAAAAGTCGATAATTTTAGTATCAGAGAAAGTATCAGAGTATTATAAAAAGAGAAGAATTAACAAAATTGGCGACCCTATAGCCAGGATAAACATTTGGCGACCCTACTACCAAGATTAGAAGAATATTTTAAGAAGCATAACAGTCTGGCGAGTCTGTAGCCAAGAGTTTAACAGAGTGGCGACCCACCATTTGACCGGCGGAAAAGAATTAGAATGTTATAGAAGAAATATCCGTTGCTGCCTCCTAACTAGAAGCCCCGTCGATCCGAACCACCCCAGGGCCATAGACGGAGGGGTTAACATATACTTGGTTGAATGGTTTGTTCTTAGGGAAGCGTAGCTTAGCGAGGAATAGGAGGACGAAAAGATGGTACATGTTTATTAACAGACGTTTCTGAAAAATTCAATTTCCATCATCAGTGCTAAAAATTATAAAAACAAGTAAAAATAAATAAGCATAATAAATAGAAACGAACAACAAATTAAAATGGCGCAACAATTAGCGAGAATCAAAAGCAAGTTACAATGTGTATTAAATTAAAAGATTAAAAGTTAAATGATATAAAGTATAAAAGTATGGATAATAAGTAAAATATAAAATGGTTTAGGTGGAACAGAGTTGTGAAGTTTCTTACAATTAGCGAGAATTAAAAGGAAGTTACAATGTGTATTAAATAAAAAGATTAAAAGTTAAATGATATAAAGTATAAAAGTATCGATAATAAGTGAAATATAAAATGGATTAGGTGGAACAGAATTGTAAAGTTTCTTACCAGATTGTAATGAGACTAATTATACAGAAGATTGGGAATGGTTGCCTGTTGAAAGAATTCCATTGGGACGATGGAGCCGGGCGGAGTAATGGTGGATTTCTTTTGAAAGTTTATTTGGCAATGTTTAAATTGAAAGCGGAACTGTAACTTAATTTTGTGGTTAGTGAAGGGTAGGTAATGCGCTATATTGATAAAATGAAAGTGCATAAATCACAGGGCCCGGATTCCATATATCCCATACAACTTAAAGAATTAAAAGAAAGCATTGTTGTGCCGCTAACAAAGATTTTTAATGCGTCTATTTATGAGGGGTGCGTACCAGATAATTTCAAGTTAGCAAATGTAACACCTATCTTTAAGAAAGGTGATAAAGGTGCGGCGGAAAATTATAGGCCAATCATTTTAACGTCAGTTGTAGGTAAGCTACTGGAATCAATAATGAGGGATCGTATAGTCGAACACTTAGAATTGCATAACTTGGTTAGAAATGCGCAGCACGGTTTTAGCAGAAGCAACTCGTGCTTAACTAATCTTTTAAAAATTTTCAAAGCGTAGTTGAAGTTTACAATTGCATTGGGCGGTTGATGTAGTGTATTTAGATTTTCAAAAAGCGTTTGACACCGTACCGCACAAAAGACTCATTAAAAAAATAAGGTTCATGGAATCAGGGGTGTAGTAATAAATTGGATAGAAGAGAGGTTGCGAGATCGGAAACAGAGGGTGGTCGTTGATGGAGCGGAGTCGTCTTGGGCTAATGTAGCGAGCGGCGTTCCTCAGAGTTCTGTATTGGGCCCCTTACTTTTTCTTATATATATATATATTAACGATTTAGATGTCGGCCTAGTCAGTACAGTTTCAAAGTTTGCGGATGACACGAATTTGGGTGGTAGGGCAATTAATGACGAAGTTAGAAATAAATTATCCATACTTTTATACTTTATATCATTTAACTTTTAATCTTTTAATTTAATACACATTGTAACTTGCTTTTGATTCTCGCTAATTGTTGCGCCATTTTAATTTGTTGTTCGTTTCTATTTATTATACTTATTTATTTTTACTTGTTTTTATAATTTTTAGCACTGATGATGGAAATTGAATTTTTCCGAAACGTCTGTTAATAAACATGTACCATCTTTTCGTCCTCCTATATATATATATATATATTAGGGTGGTCCAAATCCATAGGGGGAAATTTCAAAATTGCCTTAGATAGTCTCCACAAGTGTGGTTTTTGTTCATTTATTGTCCACATGGTCTGTGCAAAATTGCAGCGTGATTGGTGAATATTTAGAGGTCGCCCCACTCTGAATATATATATTATATAATGTACTTTTTCTTCCGTAGGTCCGATGGCTCAAACTCGATCAATTCCAAAAGTTTGGCTTCTAGGGATGGCAACTGGAACTTTATCCACGTCAAGGCTCCCTACATGCCTTGACGCCCCCTCTTGGGGCAATACCACCACATCAATCAAAAGCAAACCACCTCCGACAGTCTGAACCAGGCATGCCAGAGGGTGATTGAAGTCTGGACCCGAGCGCGGATCCCAACTCAACGGATCGACTCCTGTGTCCGTAAGCTTTCAAAGCTTTTAGACCGCTACAAAACACTCAAGAAGCACAGGACCAGGCAACGTGCCAGCGATAGAATGAATGAAGACATCTTCAAAGCGGACATCCAGGAACTGTTTGACATCGCAACCAGTGATGCCATGAGCACAATCGTCAACGTTGAGGACCGAAATTTCCTGTCCATGCAGCGCAAGGACGTCAATTCTTGCAGCATGGCTGGCATTGATAAGGAAACGACTACACAAGAGGGCAGAAAGCGATCCAGAATGGAGAAGGAAGCCAAGAGGAAGGCAAGGCATGAAGCAACACAGAAAGATTTGGAAGAAGCAGGAGTGTCATCAATTGATCTTTCCTCTTCTTCTTCTTCCCTTTTTTCGCAAGACGACGACGACTATAGACCATCGGTTCCGATTCCTTCTTCGTCTGAAGCTCCGGCACCAAAGCGTCCCAAGAACAAGGTTACGAACATTTTCTAATCTCCAGAAGTCATTGGAGCAATGGATCGCACCAATCTTTCTGACCGGAATGCTGTTTTCGTAACTGGAGCTGTATTACAGGCCGCGGGGCATGATCTGTCTGGGATGACGTGCTCTCGGAGCTCTATTCATCACTACAGAGAAAGTGGGCGAGAACAGGCAGCTCGAGAAGACCTAGAATCATTCTCTCTAGAAGACCTGTCCTTCTCCATTGGGACGGAAAGCTTCCCCGGCATTGAAGGGAAGAAGACGAATGTGCATCGGATAGCAATCCTTATAACATTCAATGGACAGGAGAAGCTGCTTGGTGTCCCAAAGATGAAACAAGGAACTGGAGAAGCACAGGCCCAGGCATGCCTTCAAACTATGAAATTATGGAACGTGGAACAGCATGTGAGAGGTCTCGTCTTCGATACCACTGCGTCAAACACGGGTTTACATCGCGGAGCCTGTGTCAGGATTGAAGAAGCATTGGGTCACGAGCTAGTTTGGATCGGTTGTCGACATCATATACTTGAAGTCGTACTTGCTGATGTCTTTGCCTCAATATTTGGCTCAACAGGAAGTCCTGAAACAGGCCTTTTTTAAGCGATTTCAAAAGGAATGGCCATCTCTCTCCCACGAAGCATTTGTCTCAGCATCGGACAGCTTGTTCGAGAACCCTCAACTCCAAGAGATGAGAAAAGAGATGCTCACTTACTTACCTAACGCTCTTCAGGCAAGCCAACCTCGTGACGACTACAAGGAGTTCCTTGAACTATCTTTGCTCTTCCTGGGGGAAAGACTGGTGGTCAACTCTTTATCCGAGCTCCGGGTCCCATGCACCACGCGAGATGGATGGCGAAGGCGATTTATGCGCTCAAAATCTACCTCTTTCACTATCAATTCAAGCTCACAGCACGCGAAGAACGAAACGTGACTCAGCTGGCTTTATTTGTCAGTCTGATTTACGTCAAGTACTGGCATGAAGCGCCAATGGGGACACAAGCTCCTCTCAATGATCTCAAAATGCTGCATCTTCTGGAAAAATATCCACACGGAGGAGCTGCACAAGCGGCGAAGACAGCTCTAAGACGCCACCTGTGGTACTTGTCGGAGCATCTGATTGGACTGGCCTTCTTCGATAATAGGATCGATCCTGATACCAAAAGGAGAATGGTTCAACACCTCCAACATCCCCAAAAGAATGGCTGCCCCGACGAATCGACATGGCGGAAGCTGGTGTTGAAAATGATGTGGCATCCTTCGTCACGAAAGGACATTGACCATCTTTGATGCCTTGAAAGTTGGAGGTAAGGAGGAAGCGCGCCAGTTACTTCAAAAAGATCCACGGAATGGCCAAATGACAAGAACTACAGGGAACTTAGAGATCGCGCCTTAAAGATGAAAGTCGTCAATGATGCTGCCGAGCGAGGTATTGCTCTCGCACAACGCTACAATGACACTTTGACACGAAACGAGGACCAGAAGCAGTACCTCCTACAACTCGTAGCCGCCCACCGAAAACAGATACCAATACCATCCAAGGCGACTCTGATGCAGAAGAAATAATGAAGATACACCCATTATCATGTCCTATTGTCTTACTGTTTTCTTTCATATTCTTTGAGAACCAAAAAAAAATTTAGTTATTCAGTTGTCTATATATTTTCCCAAATTTTCAAAAAGGGGGCAAGTGGGGCGACCCCTAAATATTAACCGAATAACGTAAAACTTTGTACAAATACTGTCCACACCAAGAGGCATAAAACCAACCTTGTGGAGAGAACTTAGTCGATGCTTTAACGTTTTGGACCACCCTAATATATATATATATAATATATAATATATATATATATATAATATACACACACACAGTGTGTATATATATATATGTATATATATATATATATATATATATATATATATATATATATATATATATATATACACACCTTACCTTACACCTTACAAAGGTTCCGCTTGATGATTCCTCATTTCGCGAAGGTCAAGCTTGTCGCCCCTTCTCTCGAGTTGGCCTGGTAAAGTAGTGAGTTGGTTTCTTGTGCTCTCCACCTCACATAGCCAGGTACGCCCGCTCATCGGGGATTGTTCTGAGCCAGGCGTCTAGTCTTCTTTTGAAGATGTCCACTGCAACTCCCTTCGTGTTTCTTAGGTCTTTGGGCAGCTGATTAAACAGTTTTCGTCCTCTCACCACAAAACTATTTTCTTTCAGGGTTAAGAATGTTCCCTCTCTCGCCTTCAATTTGCGAATACGACACAATCTACCGTTTCTACTTTCCCCTGTTGTTTGGGGAGTTATAGGGTTTAGAGTAAGATTAGGGACTAGTTTCTCCATTATTTTCCAAGTGTAAATAATGGTGCATCTCTCTCTTCTCCTTTCCAGTGAATGTAGGTCCAGTTCGCGTAACCTTTTCCAGTAATTTAGTTCTTTGCACCCGTTGATCTTGGCTGTGAAGCTTCTCTGCTTCCAGCTGTCTAATGTCTTCTTTTTTATATGGGGATGTTAGGACCGAGCAGTACTCCAATTTGGGTATGATCATGGTTTTCAGGAGAGGAATCATTACATTCCTATCCCTTCGTTTAAAGGTTCTCAATATCCGTCCCGTTATTCTGTTTGGTCTGTTTACTGCTATCTTATTTTGTGTTTTAAATTTCGCATCATCTATCATTATAACCCCCTAAATCTTTTGCTTTAGAATTTCTCTGAATTTCTTGTCCATTTGGGGTATAATATTCCATGGATTTTAGGTCTTCTCTTATATATATATATATATATATATATAATATATATTATATATATATATATATATATATATATATATACGTGTGTAAAAATGAACAATGAATAATTAATATTCATTTTTACATGAAAAACCAAAATCGCCTGAGCGAGTTTGGATAGAATTTCGATTTTTAATTTCTATTTTTTATCAGTCACAACCATGCGACCTACCATTTTTATGGTTTAGTCGTATCCATATTTCCATTTTTCATTTGTTAGAGAATTTTTATAATTAATTATGGTTGTCGTGCATCTCTAACCTCATCCCTAAATTTTATCAGATTATGCATACACATTGCATATGGCATGATTGGAACCCGTAGTTGTACTTCTTAGTCCTTAATACCCACTCTTTGTCTCTAATTCGTTTCTTTTGAATCCTCCCAATAATGACTTATACTGTACGTATGAAGTAAATAACTATGACGTCATAAAGTAACTTAATTCCCTTCACATTTTCCCCGTCATTAATTTCCCTTCATCATCTCTAGTATACAATGTATGGAACTTCTTCAACATAATAATAAAAACTGTACACTATGTACGTCATTATTTATATGTTGTTCATTCATACATCCATGTCCTATCTTGACCATTATCATATATCAATTTTATTAAATACTCATTTTTACTCGTGTCAGTCTACGAATTGGTACAAACTTTATGCATCAGTACCTGTTTGTTCAAAGTCGTGCAAATACGTTCGCATGTGTTATTTTTTATTATTTTTTTAAACTGCGTTCTCCCCTCGCAAGATATTCATAAATGCTTATGCAAGTGATCAAATTCCGCTAACCCCAGCAAAAGCGAGCGCTTCTAAGATAAAAACCTCCGCTCGCTCTAATTCGAATTTATAGAACATCATTATGCGTGTCATGTTGTATACAAATATATACCGTATATGCCCATGTACTTTGTGTTGTACTAATAACCATATATAAATATAAAAACTCTGTAAGAAATGTAAGTGACTAATGTACTTAATAATGTAATTGATGTACCGTACTTTAATGAAACTGTAATTAATGATAATAATTTATAATGTAATTAATGTACTTTAAGTAACGATAATAATTTAATATCATGTAATTAATGTACTTTAATGACGATAATTAAAGATAATAAGCGAATGCGAATTGGTTGGTAATTGTAATCATAATTGTAATAAACCGAAGTTGCAATGTGCTCAGCGATGTACTTGGATTGTACTCAATGTACTACGAAATTATGTCGCCCTTTAGAAATATATACTCGGCGAAAACACGATCATTTTTTATTATCTTTTTTAATTTTTATTTGGAATCTTTCTAAAATCTGATCATGCATTTAAAGGGGGAAACTTAACCTTCAAACTGCACTCCCCGAAAATTTAGATTATATATGAAGCATGTAATTGTAAAATAACTTCAGTTCGACTTCGATTACTTCGATTAACACTCCCTTGTTAGCAGCCTCTCAGCGAGGAGGGGGCAGAGGCCCCTTGCCGCCGCAATTTTTAGATTCCAGCCTGAGCCATGGTCGAAAGAGGTCGAACCTCTACCCCTGTAAATTCAGAGCACTACCTGTACATTTTTTAGAAGTAAATTACAGTGAAAGAAAGTTTTTTATCTTTTCCTTCGAGCCGTGCTCTCCTCCGACAACTCAGTCAATAGAGAAAAATAATTTCCCGATACGTTATAAGAAGCATCAGGGAATCATCAGAGAATTTACTAAGTTTTCATGGAATCCTCCGAACCCTCCCAGTGGCATAGAAAGAGAAGAATTAATAGTCTGTCGACACTATACAGAGAAAAAAAATTAGAATATTATAGAAGAAAAACTATCGCGAGAAATATCCGTTGCTGCCTCCCAACCAGAACCCCCGTCGACTTCGAACGAACCCAAGGCCATAGACGGAGGGGTTAATATATATATATATTTTTTTTTCGATTTAGTAATAACTACGGGCGATAAGCTAATCACGGATCTTCAAGTAATAGAACCGTTAAGCAATAGCGATCACAATATGGTAGAGCTTGTCCTCTCAGTAAGTCACTTGAAACCAGCTAACTCGACTAAAATTCATAACTTCCAGCACGCAGACTTTTGTAAATTTCGAAATTAATTGTCACACACCAACTGGGAAAACGTAATGGGGATCTCCAATGCAAAACTAATGTGGGAATCGTTTGAAACAGTATTTAGGACTATAAATGAGGAAGGTGTACCGTACAAAATTAAGCGTGCGAAAGTAAACAACAAGTCTTTGTGGCTTACTTCTAGAGTAGGAGACATTATAAAGAGTAGAGATAGTGCGATAAAGACAATTAGTAATTTGTAATAAAAAGTCCAAGCGCGAATTTGAAATCTCCACAGCTCGTGACGGTAAAAAAAAAACCAAGCGATTCTTTCAATACTCCAACAATAGAAATACAGTAAAAAGTGTCTTGGGGACGTTGAAAAATGTTAATGGAGAACTAGTTTCTGAAAACAAGGAAATGGCTACCTTGCTAAACGAATTTTTTACGTCAGTTTTTACTATAGAAGATGTAACGAATATTCCTATGGTTGGTCATAGACATAATACCTTTTGATAATGGTAATATTTTGGATAATTTTGTGGTTAGTGAAGGGTAGGTAATGCGCTATATTGATAAAATGAAAGTGCATAAATCACAGGGCCCGGATTCCATATATCCCATACAACTTAAAGAATTAAAAGAAAGCATTGTTGTGCCGCTAACAAAGATTTTTAATGCGTCTATTTATGAGGGGTGCGTACCAGATAATTTCACGTTAGCGAATGTAACACCTATCTTTAAGAAAGGTGATAAAGGTGCGGCGGAAAATTATAGGCCAATCATTTTAACGTCAGTTGTAGGTAAGCTACTGGAATCAATAATTAGGGATCGTATAGTCGAACACTTAGAATTGCATAACTTGGTTAGAAATGCGCAGCACGGTTTTAGCAGAAGCAAATCGTGCTTAACTAATCTTTTAGAATTTTTTCAAAGCGTAGTTGAAGTTTAGGATTGCATTGGGCGGTTGATGTAGTGTATTTAGATTTTCAAAAAGCGTTTAACACCGTACCGCACAAAAGACTCATTGAAAAAATAAGGTTCATGGACTCAGGGGTGTAGTAATAAATTGGATAGAAGAGCGGTTGCGAGATCGGAAACAGAGGGTGGTCGTTGATGGAGCGGAGTCGTCTTGGGCTAATGTAGCGAGCGGCGTTCCTCAGAGTTCTGTATTGGGCCCCTTACTTTTTCTTATATATATATATATTAACGATTTAGATGTCGGCCTAGTCAGTACAGTTTCAAAGTTTGCGGATGACACGAATTCGGGTGGTAGGGCAATTAATGAAGAAGTTAGAAATAAATCCAGGAAGATCTGAATAAAATCGTTGATTGGTCAGTCACATGGCAAATTAGATTTAACGTCGATAAGTGCAAAATTTTACATAAAAGTTCGCCTAACGGTAATTTTGCGTATAGTATGTCAGGGAAGGAGTTAGCAAGCGTAGAACAGGAAAAAATTTAGGAGTTATAGTCACTGGTGATTTAAAAGTAGCGAAACAAAGTACAGCAGCGGTTAATAAAGCGAACAAAGTGCTAGGTTTTATAGCTCGGAATTTTTAGTACAAATCGCGCAATATTATTGTTCCTCTTTACAAATCATTAGTTAGACCCCATTTGGAGTACGCGATCCAATTTTGGAATCCGCATATGCGAAAAGCTATAGACAAACTCGAAAGAGTTCAAAGACGAGCAACTAAGATGATTGCGTCGCTTAGGTCGAATTCGTGCGAGGATAGGCTTAAGGAGTTAAAATTGACTACAATCGAGACTAGGAGGCTAAGGGGTGATCTAATCCAGGTTTTTAAAATTATGAATGGGTTCGATAACGTAGAGAGAGATAGCTTTTTCGAAATATCTCAATATAATAGGACTAGAAATAACGGGTGTAAGTTGACAAGTAGAATGTTCGAGACAGCAGTTGCCAAAAACTTTTTTACGCATAGAATATTAAATAGGTGGAATAGTTCACCGGTAGAAGTAATTAGTAGCACGTCTATAAACATGTTTAAAAATCGATTAGACGCTTATGTTGATAGATTGTGTGTAGTTTAAGGTAGTAAAATTAAGGCTTTGTGGTTCGGAACCCACGTAAAATTGTTGGTCTCCGCCACCACGGAGGACTTGCACAATACACAATTACGAAAACAGGTAGACCAGCCACGAGTGGATCCTAGAGTCTTGGTTGGTCTGAAACATTATAACATTATTATTATAACATTATATATGTTAACCCCTCCGTCTATGGCCTGGGTTGGTTCGAAGTTGACGGGGGTTCTAGCTAGGTGGCAGCAACGGATGTGTTACTTGCAGTAGTTTCTTCTATATTATTCTCCGAGTTCTTCTATAGTGGCTCGGAGGATTCTTGTAGGCTTACTAAATTCTCTGAAGATTCCCGGATTCTTCTTATAACGTATCGGGAAATTTTAATGACTAAGTTCTCTGAAGAGAGCAAGGATCGAAGGAGAAGATAAAGACTATTTCTTACTGTATTTTACTGCTAAAATGTACAGGCAGTGCTCAGCCTTTGAATCTATTTCTCAATGAATATGGAAGTATTTTCCGTGGGTTTATATACCCCAAAACTGCTGACATCATTATTATTAAATGTTGAAAAGGCTGCATTATTTTTGCACAATATTTGAAAATAAAGTAAATCTTTTAGCTGTGGTAATGTTTAAACGAATAAACAAGATATTTGAAGATGAAGCCATATTTTTATCTTAAACCGCGTATTTTCAGATCTGATGTTATCATGATCTGCCAAGTTAATTAAAAGTGGAAATTGAACTATGCATCTTTACACTAAAATATGCATATGAGTAAAAATTAAAGGTTTAAGATTTACAATTAAATGCTTAGGCAAGACATGACTTCATCTTTTATAACGAAGAGAGAATGTATACAAAACATGAACATTGCAAAGCTTAAGCAGGATTCATTATTAAGCGAAATCTAAAAAAAATGATTAAGAGATAAAAAGAACAAGTCACCAATTATTTGGCAAAGTAGAAAGCAAATCAAAATTTTTATCCAAACTCGCGTTAGGCGATTTTGGTTCTTATGTAAAAATGAATACATACATGTACATACATATGAATATAGGTATTATATAAAGTTAAATATATACGAATATATAGGATTATATAAATACATGACCATATAAACACATGAATTTTAAAAATGGATACAAGAACTATATAAATGAATATAAGAATTACACGAAAGAATAAGATAGTATAGGACTATGGGAATTATTCATGGTTCATTTTTATAGGGCTCTCACCTCTACAATGATATTAATACAATAATATAACATCCTAACTAAGGCTAACTAGATGATAACTGTGGGTTTTATAATACAGATTTATATACACAACATAAGTCGGGTGGTTAAGTCTAGTTCATGTGGTCTCGGTACGCACTCTTGGTCGTGCATAAATAGTTTCACATTGTTCGGTGTCTCTTGTTTACCTTTGTTCCAAGAACGATCTTTTCACCACAAATATACCGAGAATAATAGCACATACAATAATGATACTAACGGCAGATGTGAAAAAATTGTTACAGGTTGTAGTATTTGTAAGGTTATTCTGGATATCATCTGAAATTTTAAAAAGACTCAATTGATCATTCCATTTAGGGGCATGGAGTTCGGGTAGGATGGTTACAGGTTTCATGGAGAGATTTAAGATTTCTACAACGGGTTTAAATTTATTTTGCGACGGGAAGGGGTACGAGTCATTAATAGTAACCTTGTAAGGGCTGTATATTTGGAAGGTTTTCGAACGCAAGGAACAGCCAATTGGCAGCCGAATAACCATAGGTATTGTGATGAGGGAATAATTTGACGGGCAATCGAAGGTAGCGGTAGTCCTTTTCGCAAGAGAAACTCAGATGTCTAGTCCAATTCGAAGTTGGACGGTTTTAGAGGAATTAAATTTTGTAAACGAACATACTGGGGCATGACGGTCACGAATTAAGTCGATAAAGCAACAGCTAGTAGTTGGAAGAATGACTGTTTTGAGTGGAGGGCAAACGAGTTGTTTATTTGTTTGCGGGAATCGGCAATGCCGGACGTCGCTATCTGACATCATAGAATATGCTGACAGGTCTTTGGTGAGGAAAAGATAAGATGGTACTGTGGGTAGATACAATCGATAGACATTAGAATTGTATTGGTAGGGTGTTGGGAAAGGGTGGAATTTATATACGTCATAAGTGAGGACATCGAAAAATGGTACACTTAGGTACGTGAAGGGGCGTGGTCCATGTACAGTCCAGATGTATTCTAGAAATTGGGGGTAATTATCACTAATTAGTATGGTTGAGTGGGAATATGGGTGATAGTTTTAATTGTGTCTGAGCGGTGTGAATCAAGGACTGGAGTGTATCCCATGGTATTAGTGTGGAAAGAGTGATTTTTCCATGGGCTAGCTGGGTTGCACGCAAAACCTTGGAATGAATCGTAATTATTTGTTGTAAATACTTATCGATTAGGGTTACTTGTAGGTTAATTATTTCTATTAATTCTAGATATCTTTTGTGTTCTTTGCATTGAGCTAACATGGATTCAAGGTATGTGAATCTGTCCGAAAGGGCGTGGAGGAAGCGATTGTTTTCGTGTAGTGACCTAATAGTTTGTTCTAACATGTGTCCATTATATTGCCGATTTCGCGCGAAGAGATTCAATTTCAGTTCAATTCTTTTAATATCTTCTTCGGTTGCTAATCCGAATAAACCCTTGAATATTTTTCCTCCTATATCTATCGGTCCCCTTTTATTTTTTTGATTAAATTCTTCCGAGTTTTGAGTTCCAGTTTGTATCCATGGTAAGGCTAATAATTCTGATAGGGCGCGTGCTGTAGTTCGAATATTTTCGAAGGTATTTTCTAACAGAACGCGACTAATCTGATCTGTTCCCTGGACAGAACCCTGAACTTTACTTTCAAACGTTTTTAATTGGGTTTTTATCTGAAGGAGATTGATCTTGATTTTAGCGGGGGGTTGCAAATTGATAAAAAGGTCCGCATGTCCTTTCAAAAACTTACCTTCTGCAAGCTTTTCTATAACAACAGTAGAAATTTTAATGCTAGGGCTACAAGAGTAAATAATTTGGAAAATTATAAAGGGGACAATTTTATTCATTTCTACGCCTTAGATTATACGGAGCTGGGGGTGGCCGTGTAGATACTTATGTTTGTGGAAGAAGGGGTCGGCCTCGTTTTGGTGGCAATGGGGGTCGACCATTAAGCTCGGATTCTGAGCGGGTTCGTTTCTTATGTGAAGGTTCTAGTTCACGTGGTTGATGCATTTGCGGGCGGTATGTAGGGTCCGTGCGTCGATCATCAATCGTTGAGGGTGGTGACAGAGGAGATGGTGGAGTTGGAGGAGATGGTGGAGTTCCACTGAGTGATTCTCTCGAAGGGGTTTCTCCAGGGTCTGGGTCCTATGGGACTCTTGGTTCTGGGGTCTCCTCTTGTTCAGAGATTGGCTCGAGTACTGGTGGTATTACGAGGTACCAATCTTCGTCACGGGTAGTGGTTCCCCACGGTGACCGCTTCAGTTTTTTTATCCCTGCTCGATTTGTTAATCCCTTGACCTTTCGAAGGATAGGCAGCTCGAACGCCTGGCAGCTGTTTTTTGGGAAGGTGTTGTTCGGCAGCTATCTTCAAATTGTCCGCGTTAATGATCTTTAGTTTGGAATGATCCCGGAGATTGAGGATTTCGTAGCGGTTTTTTTCCGAGGTTTTTCATAATCCTATATGGGCCATCCCATTTTGGGTATAATTTACGATGAGCACATGGCGGTTTCACGCTCTTCAGATAACATCGCATACCGACGATTATAGTCCGTTCACGGGGATGACGCCTATGTTGCTCTTGCTCCATCTGTTGGTTTCGTTGGTCTAGGCCAGTGATGGCGAACCTTTTTATCCAAGTGTGTCACTTGCATACATGCATTTTAAATTTAACTACAAAATCATAGATAGCTCACTTATTAATCGAAAGTACTAGGACGTAGACGATTTATTGCAGTTTTTCATCAGAATACCAAACATTTTCAACATCCATCGCGTGTTACTTAACATTTAAAAAAAATTGGGGGCAATGGCAAGTGGCGTCCGAATCTGGCAAAAAGTCTGGGGTCCGGGATAACAGGAAAGTACCCTTTTTACTAATGATAGGTTACATAAGATTGGTGGCAACGTTTTGTTGTACATTCGTAATTCCCTTAGGGCTTTCGAGGTTAAGATAGATTTTCCGGCAGCAATTAATACGATATGCGTTGAAGTTAGGGCGCGTAGTATTAGCTTCAATTTCGTTGCTGTTTATAGACCTCCCGTTCAACCCCTCGATACCGCCACTAGATTTTACACACTTCTTGGTAACTTTATTAATAATCAGGATAGTATAGTTGTCGGAGACTTTAACTACCCTAACGTTAATTACGAGACTTACTGGTAATGATGAGGGTTTGAGACTGATTGAGTTCATGGAAGATAATTTTTTACAACAGATGGTTACCGAACCAACGCGCAGTGACAATATTTTAGACTGTGGTGATGACGAACGACGAAAATATAGTCGAAGGTTTGGAAGTAGGTGAGAGTTTGGGATGTAGTGATCACCAAATTATTAGGTTTAAGCTATTGATCGAAAATAGTAAGGATAGTAACGTAATAGAAGTCCCTGATTTTCGTAGGGCTAATTTTTATAGTTTTCCGGATAGGATGAGAGTAGTGGATTGGCGTAATTTATTTATGGGTAATGACGAAAATTTTGGATCACCTGAAGATCAGGGCCCCCAGCCTTCGTTAGTTAGCCTTATAAGGCTAACTAACGAGAATATCACGACTTAACCTAACCAATCGTTAGGTCAACTGTACGCCCTTGACGATTGGCTTGGTAAAGTCGTGATATTTTCGTTAGTTAGCCTTATAAGGCTAACTACCGAAGGCTGGGGGCCCTGATCTTCAGGTGATCCCAAATTTTCATTGGGAGGCGTTTAAAGAAAGTTTTTTGAATATCGAAAGGGAGATTATTCCGCGTAGGCCCAAGCGCACTAGTAATCATGGGAGGCCCAAGTGGTGGACTAGGGAAATAGGTGAGTTCATAAACGAGCGTAACAGAGCGTATAGACTTAATAAGCGTAATGGTACGGTAGCTAACTTTAATAGATATATCGAGCTTAGACGTCAGGTTAAAAGATCTGTTAGGAATGCTAAGCGTAATTTTGAGATACTTGTAGCTGCGGAGAGTAAAAATAATCCGAAAAAGTTTTTTGACTACGTCAATAATCGTAAGCCGATAAAAGATAACATAGGCCCTCTAGTGAACGCTAACGGCGCTTTGGCTTCCGACGCTGAGGTGATGGCGGGTATTTTTAACAACTTTTTTGCGACAGTTTTTACGGGAGAATACGTAAATAATGTCCCCGACGTGGACGATATCGTTCCATTTACAGTAGTAGCGAGACTATTTTGAATGAAATAACTGTTTACGAAGGTGAGATTGCGCATTCTCTCGATAAGCTAAAAGTTAGCAAGGCTCCAGGCCTTGACACGCTTTATCCTAGACATTTGAAAGATTTGAAAGACGTTATCGTAGGCCCCTTAACAAAAATTTTTACTAATTCACTGGAAGCGGGGATTATTCCTGAAAACTTCAAATTAGCTAACGTCACGCCCATTTTTAAGAAAGGCGACTGCACAGTAGCTAGCAATCATAGGCCTATTAGCTTAACGCCATTTCTCGGTAAACTTTTGGAATCCGTAGTTAGGGACCGAATTGTCGATCACTTAGAAAGTCGCGATTTCATTAATAGTAGTCAGCATGGATTTCGACGCCATAAATCTTGTTTAACTAATTTGTTAGAGTTTTTTAACGAAATAATGCACGAATATGATAGGCATAGGGCGACTGACATTATTTATTTAGATTTTAAAAAAGCGTTCGATACAGGTAGCTAACTGATTAGAGCAGTGGTACTCATTGCGCCGCCCGCGAGCCAAATGCGCTATATATATTTGGCTCGCGAGCCGCCCAATGAGTACCACTGGGTTAGAGGAATGGCTTCGTGCCAGGAAACAGAGGGTCGTTGCTAATGGTAGCGAATCGGGGTTGCTGGGTGTAGGTAGTGGTGTCCCTCAGGGTTCAGTGTTAGACCTATTGCTATTCGTAATCTACATTAACGACATAGATGTAGGCTTGACCAGTTACATGTTAAAATTCGCGGACGATACTAAAATAAGCGGTAAAGTTCTTAATGTGGACGATAGAAATAGGCTCCAAGACGATGTAAATAAGATTATGGAGTGGACGGATAAGTGGCAGATGCAATTTAAAGTAGACAAATGTAAAGTTTTGCATATAGGTTCTCGTAACAATAATTACACGTACACGATGGATGGTAGACTGTTAGCGAGCGTTGACGAGGAATTAGATTTAAGCGTACGTGTATCTAAGGATTTAAGTGCCCTGAGTCTTGCGCAAAAGCTAATAGGATGTTAGGCTTCATAGCACGTAATTTCGAATTTAAATCGAAGAATATTATATTGCCCCTTTACAAGTCCCTGGTCAGGCCTCACTTAGAAAATGTCGTTCAGTTTTTGTGCCCGTATTTGCGGGAGGATATTGATAGGTTGGAAAGGGTTCAGCGACGCGCCACAAAACTAATTCCGTCACTACACAATAAGTCTTACAAAGATAGGATTAAAGAGTTAGACTTGCATTCACTCGAGACTAAGAGATTAAGGGGGGAGTTTACTGAAGTTTTCAAAATCGTTAATAAAATCGGTAACGTAAATTTTGACAAATTGTTCATTTTCGATAATAGCAATACTCGTAATAACGGATTTAAATTACGTGGCAGACGTTTCATTACTAACATCGCTAAAAAAAATTTTACGTTTAAAGAAATTGATAAATGGAATAATTTTCCCGCATCCGTCGTGAACTCTACCAGCGTTAATATGTTTAAAAACTGTTTAGATAAGACTGTGTTTGCATGGTTTGTAAACGCTTACAAACCATGCAAGCACAGTCTTAACCTAAAGAAACACTGTCATACCACTGTCATACTTCTTTTCATCTTTCACCCCTTCCCTATTCTCTTCGACTATTTTTCCGACTTGTCGGCAGTGGCCGGCGGATGATGATGGTGAGTCTTTCTCGCTTTCTCTGAATGAATGTTAACCCACGAATGATAGGTTTTGCTACTTACTTAACCCATTATTCTCTTCTTTTAACCCTCTGTTCTCTTATTTTAACCCCTAAGCTCTTCTTTCTCTCGGGCTAACTTTAGAGTGGATCTTAGGGTCTTTGTTAGCCTTAGCTTCTGTAGATCTGTAGATCCCAACTGAGTATTGAATGAATGTCCTGTCGTAGATTGTATAGGTGACCAAGAATGAACCTGTGGCCCATTTTGTTTTTACTGTTGAATAGTGTTTGGGGAATATAACTTGTCACATGATCCTGCCGCAACATGTGTAGTTAGCGGGAAAATACCTGCTGAAACTATGAAAGGAGATAATTTTCAAGAATTAATATTGTTAGTTTGGTACTGTAGGTTTTAAGTTAGATTCCTGAAATACTTGATTAACCGTTCTCAGTACACATGTGCGTCCTTTTGACATGATCTGAGACACGTTCCGGAAGAGAAAAGAGCTCCAAAATTTTATTGGTTTGTATGTATTATTTCCTCCACCAACATTAATTTTTATTTAAAATGGCACCTGTGAACGAAGTATTCACCGAGCTACGCATTGCGAATCTTAGAAGTCTTCTTCTGAATTAGATGTCCCGTAATAAATTGTACCAGTTGCATTATCAATAACTTGAGTTATCTCTTAAACATTGAGAATATGTATATATACACGTCGTAACCTCGTAGCAGTTCCGTGCTTTGGTCTCTCTTCACAAGAAGGTCAAACTGGTGGCCTCGCCTCTAGGCCTGGCTTGGTGGAGGAGTGAGTTGCTCTCTTGCGCTCTCCACTGCACATAGCCAGGTACACCCGTCTCATCTCATACCATCCTGAGCCATGCATCTAGTCTTCTTTTGAAGACTTCAGTTTTGACCCCTGTCACGTTTCTGAGGTCGTTTGGAAACTGGTTAAAAAGTCTTGGCCCCCAGACAACCAAGCTGTTTTCCTTCAGTGTTGAGGAGATCCCTTGTCGGGCCATTAGTTTGGGAACACTACACATTACATTCTGCCTTTCCTATTTTCCAGTGTTATTTAATTTGGTTTAGTTTGAGGTTTGGTACCAGTCTTTCGATCATTTTCCATGTACGAGTATATATTATGGTGGGCCTCTTCTTCTTTCCAGGGAGTACAGATTTAGTTTACCTAGTTTTTCCTAGTAGTTGAGTTCTTTGCAGCCATCGATCTTGGCTGGCTGTGAAATGTCTCTGAATATCTTCCACTTTATTAATTTCTTCCTTCTTGTATGGGGACGTCAAGATTGAGCAGTAGTCAAGTTTTGGTATGATCAGCGTTTTCAACAGGGGAATCATTACTGTCTTGTCCTTTCTTTACCTGTCCCGCGATTCTTTTCGCTTTGTTTATCGCTCTCTGATTTTGTGTCTCGAATTTTGCATCATCGGTCATTATAACCCCCAAATCTATCGCTTTCATGCTTCTCTGAATTTCGTGTCTGTCCGGGGCATAATATGCTGTCTGTTTAAGTTCCTCATTTCGACCATATCTCAAGAATTGAAATTTCTCGGCGTTAAATGTCATGTTGTTGTCTTCTCACCATTTGTTTATTCTGTTTGTGTCTCTACAAGGCCTCCACCTCTTTTGCATCGCTGATTTTTGTGCTGATCTTTGTATCGTCTGCAAAGGATGTTACTATACTGTTGCTTTTTATTTCAATGTCTATATCTGTTAGCATGATCATGAAAAGGAGCGGGGCCAATACTGTACTGAGCTCCGTACTTCCGATTCTGATGATGTTATATTTTGAATTTTAACGACCTGTAGACGTTCTCTGAGAAAGTTATAGATCCATTTTCCCTACTTTGCTGTTATTCCCATATGTTTCATTTTCTGCGCTATTATACCATGGTCACACTTGTCGAAAGCTTTGGCAAAATCCGTGTATATGATATCGTAGTTTTCATTGCCTTCGAGTGCGTCTAGGATATTGTTATAGTGCTCTATAAGTTGTGATAGGTATGATGTTCCTGATCGAATCCATGCTGATTTTCGTTGTCTTTCCAGCGTCTCCAAGAAGTCATGGATTTTCTCCCAAACTATTCTTTAAAATACTTTGGTATGATGGGACGTCAAAGACACCGGTCTATAGTTCTTTGCATAAGATCTATTCCCTCCTTTATACAGTGCGTTCGAAAAGTCTCTCCGCAGTCAACCAACACTTTAAAAAAAATGTTTGACAACAAGTGTAGACGAGTTGCTCTGTGCCTGCAAAATGGTGGAAAACACTTTCAACACATGCTGTAAAATCAAAAGGTTATGTAATAAAATCACTAAATCATGGTTGAATGAAAACATTGTAGTTTTTCAATTTCCTATGCGTTTAACATAGCACTGCGGAGAGACTTTTCAAACGCACTGTATATAAGGGCAATATTCGCTCTTTTTAAGATATTTGGTATTTCCCCATTGTCTAGGGATCTTCTCCATATCGAGTATATAAGTGTGGCTATTTCATTTTTAAAGTTTTTAATCAATAATGCGTTCCATTTGTCCGGACCTGCAGCTGAGTTTGATTTCATTTGTCCTATAGCTCGCGCTATATCTTCTGGGGTAAAATCAAAATCTGTTATACTGTACAATCTCCTTGCAATTTCTTGTCAAAGAATGCATCTATGTCAGGTATCGCTTTGTCCATTTTGGGGTAGTGAAGACTGATTCATACTGGGCTTTCAATGTTTTAGATATTTCTTTTAGATCGTCGGTTAGTTTACTATTTCCTTTCCTTAGGGGCCCGATAGTGGCGCGCGTTTTTGTTTTTCTTTTCGCAGAGCTGTAGACGTATTTTGGGTTATTCCTCTTCCCTCTCTCTATGGTCTTGAATCAGGACTTGTATTGCCCTATCGATACTCTCCAGTTTTTCTTGTATTACTTTCCTGGTATTGTTACCTCTCCAATTGTTAACTATATACTGTATATATATATGTGTGTATGTATATATATATATATATATATATAAATATATATATATATATATATATATATATATATATATACACTGTATAAAATTGTTCATCCTGACGTAGACCTATATATTACCGTGGAATCGGAACACGACGTACTACGGGTAGTCAGAAATTACAAAGTCCTTGCCCAGACTTGATCTGACAACCTCCCGTTCAGCAGCACAACGTCTTAACCACTAGGCTACCGAGGGTACCCATTTATCTACCAACCAATTATTTTGTATAGAAGGATGAACAGTTAGTTAGGTGGTTGCACACCGTCTGCCGTCGTCGGTATTCGTAGTCAGCGATGTTAATTATTACACCACCGAGGCGCATATATATATATATATATATGTATTGTAAGTGTAGTGTATTGTTATTTTTTTAATAAAGATAATCATGTCTAATAAGAATTTAATAATGTTTTGTTGAATAAAGAAGAAAATAATGTCAACTAAGAAATTTAATTATGGTTTGTATGCAAATAAGAAATTGATAATGTTTGGTTTGAAATTAAAAATATAAAAATACAAATTGGCAACATCTGAGATGTGCCCAAGCTGGACGCTGGTTGAAATGCCCAATTCAGTCTTTGGACGGGGTTTTCCTCGATTAGCTGGTCTGTCGTATTAGAATGTTATAGTTTATTTAAAATATTAATTACGTATCTCTCCGCGATTAAATGTTAACGCTAATTCTGCCCTCGCATTACCCCGTTCGTGTAAAGTATTTCGGCATAAATAAAAAGTCTGTAAATAGTAAATAGTAAATAAAAGTGTGTAATTATCCCCGGTCCCTTTGCTTTGTTCGAAAGTTTAATGGCGGCCGCGTCTACCCGTCTGCCGTGGTTATAAAGCACAGTGAAGCGAGTGTAAAGAGAAGAAATACAATGATAAAAGAAATTGAATAAAGTAAAGTGAATAATGTGAATGAGCGGAATCACTACATTTTTGGTGGCTAAGCGGTGTTCCTTTAAATTAATATAATGGCATTCCCACGTCTTCTGTACGAGCCTTATATTTCGGCCAAATACATTGCTACCCTTTTTTCGTATTTATAAAATTAGATGTTCCGTTTCCTTAAATTAAACAGTAAAATGCATTGTGTACCTCAATTGCAAGCAAATTTCGATTCCCATTCCTTAAAAATTCGTTGTATCTATAATTCAAGATGGCGCGCGCGTCATTTTCGAAATTTCTCCTCATAGCGTCATTTTCAAAATTTTTGATGGAGTCAGTCTGTTTCAACCGTTTGACTCAGTTTGAGTCAAAATTCGTGAGTCGTTGTTTTTCTTCTCGTGGAGTACGTTATTTCGGAGTCCGTTATTTGAGTTGTAATTAAATTGACATGCATTATTTATACGGTAGGTCCAAAAGGCTGGACCGTATATGTAACGCATTTCTAGGTGTATATATGTACGGCCATTTTGCGAAATCGGCCTTTTTGCAAAATGGCCGGCCCATTTGCAAAAAGGCCAATTGTGTGAGACCTCAAAGTAAGCCAAATTTGTTATAAAAACATAAAAATTTGTTTCTTTGAAATACAGGAATTGTTTTAGTAAATTCTTTTGATAAATTCATTTCGGTTTTTTAAATTTTTTATATATTCATTCATTTTTATTTTAGAGGTGGGCTGATTTTTGCTATCTATTTTTTCATTCTTTCATGAGTTTTAATGAAAATTCCAAGTGATATTTTGTATGGATAGGCTGATTAAATTTTTTTTTATTCTGAAATTAGATTTTGTGTTAAGGAGTAATTTTGCTTAACATTTTAATTTGGGTATAAATAATGAAAAATGTTTTTTTTACGTTTGCGCGTTTGCATAGAAAATATTAAAAAATTATTTCATGATGTAATCCAGTTTGATTTGGTGAGGGATATTTTTATAGAGGTTCGCTTACAAACAAGTGAACACTCTTTATAATGCAGTGATTTATTGTCATTTTTGTTTACGTGGTAGGTTGCGCTGTATTTTGGGTTCATAATATCTCTTCTTATTTATAATAACGATGAAAATTTGTATTTAGTTTCACTTGGAAATGATAAGTTACTGGAATTCTTGTGATTTACAAACCATGCTGGGATTCGTGTTGAAGGAGAGAGTTGTCTCTCAGATGTCATTTTGTGAGTTATGAGTTTTCTGCCTGTGAAATTTAGCGTTTCAGGTTGGAATTAATATATTAAAAAATTAATTTTCAGTATTAACATTTAAATTTTTGTTATTTTAGTGATTATGTTTTGGAAACTGTTATTTTTTAAACTTCATTTGGGTTTACTCGTGTAGTTGGAGCTCTAGATTGATTGCTGACCGGAAATGGAGAATTTTTAGATTGCCAGTAACGTTTTTGTGGTATCTCTGTATTTGATGATTTTTTTTTTATCATCTCCGATGTAACTGCCATAAGTAACCTTATTGGTAGATAGGGCGTGATTAAATTTTTGCGAAATTCTGTAAAATTTGTCATATTTTTCTATAAATTTGGCCAGAGCAAATTATGGTTATTGTTTCGAAGGGAAGTGTTGAGAAAATTCTGTAAATTAAAGGTGAAAAGTGATAATCAGTAGCAGTACAAACTTTTCGATATATTTTTAAAAATTTCGAGAGGTTCGATTTAGAAGCAACTAAGTTGAATCCGAATTCCATCCATTGAGTTTAGTTGACCCGAATTAGGTGATCGATCACCGACGAGACGAGATGAGAGAGAGAGAAAAGATGAGAGCGAGAGAAACGAAACCGAGTGCGCAGTGACTTAGTGCAGGACAGTTTCGATCGAAGTTGATTTACTGGTAGTTCGGGCAGTCCTGGTCCCGCTGCTCGATGCTTTGCTGAATACGCGTTTTAGCACTCGATAGGCAAACCACGAGAGTTTGAACGAGTGTCTAAGGTTTTACTCTCTCTACAGGCATAGAGTAGGTTCGTTGTGAAATGACCTACGGTGAAGTGATCGTTTGATTAATGCCATGTAGGGAGTCTTTCAGCTGGACGTAGGAGTAACAGCGTTCACCGACAAAAGTTGAGATGAGAGAGGCGAGTTTCTTCGTCGACTTCTAGAATTGCAAATTCCGTCCAATTTCGGTGGGTGGTTCCACTTTCGTATATCTCTGTCCCCTGATCCTCTTTGAATTGGACGACTCTTTTTTTCGCCACTTTTAGGAGAGACAGCGGAACCTAAAGCGTGCCGATCTGTTGCATGGTCATGCAACCCCTTGCATTCTAGCCAAGTGAGCGGGAGAGCTGCGATTGAAAATTTAAGAAGTTCGTTGTCAGCTTTGTGGATTGTTATTTAAACAATATCCAGAAATTGATGTACACTGATTATTATTTAATGAAGTTATAAGTGAAAGGGTGCGATTATTGCCCAAATTTGTTTTTGTGTTTTGTTTTGTGTAATAGTATGTGCGCTCTGGTCAGTATTTTTTGTAAACTTGTTTTTGTTCTTTCTATGTTGCCCTGATAGTAACTGTGTAACTATATGAATATTCGTTTCGAATGTAAAGCGATCTTTGGTGAGAAATCACTGGAATAATTGGTGAACTTGAAATTTGTTGTAACCAGTTGAGAAAATTAGCCTACATTTTACACGTAACAACTTTGTTACAGGTCGTACATTTGATTATTAGTGTGAAATGTTATTTTATGCAAATGTTGTGAAAATTATAAATTTTTCTTTCGATTTTATAAAATGATGCAAAATATCTAATGTGTGGAATTTATCAGTGAAAAGATTTCTTGTCTTTTCTCACTTTGAACTTGTTAAAGAAAAAATGAAACTAAATAAATTTTCTGAGTAAATAAATAAATTTGTTAAAAGAAAATAAATTAAATAAATCATTTTTCCTAGTGAAAACTTATTTTCAAGGGGGTGATGCGAGTGTCGTGTAAATGTAGTGTATTGGGTTTTTAATAAAGATAATCATGTCTAATAAGAATTTAATGTTTTGCTTAATAAAGAAGAAAATAACGTTAAATAAGAAATTTAATTATGGTTTGTATGTAAATAAAAAATTGATAATGTTTTGTTTGAAATTAAAAATATAAAAATACAAATTGGCAACATCTGTGATGTGCCCAAGCTGGAGGCTGGTTGAAATGCACAATTCAGTCTTTAGACGGGATTTTCCAAGATTAGGTAGTCTGTCATATTAGAATGTTATAGTTTATTTAAAATATTAATTATGTATCTCTCCGCGATTAAATGTTAACGCTAATTCCGCCCTCGCATTATTCCGTTCGTCTAAAGTATTTCGGCATAAATAAAAAGTCTGTAAATAGTAAATAGTAAATAAAAGTGTGTAATTATCCCCGGTCTTTTTGCTTTATTCGAAAGTTTAATGGCGTCCGCGTCTACCCGTGGTTATAAAGTACAGTGAAGCGAATGTAAAGAGAAGAAAGAGCAATGATAAAAGAAATTGAATAAAGTAAAGTAACTAATGAATTATGAATGAGGGGATTCACTACAATATATATATATATATATATATATATATATCCCCGCAAGGGGGTTCTAAGCTCGTGCTCTTGAGTGCTCTTTGTGCTCGTTTGTACGTGCTTGTTCCTGGAGGTTTCACGTGCGCCCTCCCGGCCCTAGCACCCAAGGATGATGGAGCTCGACCCTGCAGTCCTTGTCATCCTTGGTCTTTTTCCACTTCGACTGTCCCCTCCACCCTTTCTTTTTCCTCTCTTTCCTCTCACTTTTTCTTTGTTTTTCCGCCGAGATATGCCCTTTTAAATAGAGGCGAATCGGTTCTTCGGGAACTTAAAATTTAAAAAAAAAAAAAAAAAATATATATATATATATATATATATATATACTGCATATATATATATCGACCTTACCTCTGCTTTACATAATATATAAATAGAATAAGTCTTAAAATAGAATAAGTCTTAAAACTAATTTTATACGTTTTGTAAATTTCTTTTTAATTAAAAGGCAACATTAAAGTTTACGGAAATTGCAACCCGTATTTAACTATTTTAAAATATAGAATTTTTAAACAGTAATAAATATTTAAAGATTGCATACAAATTTACATCATTTTCTGATCTAATAAGCAAAAGTGATATATATATATATATATATATATATATATATATATATATGAGGTATGCACATATGTTCCCACTTTTTTTGTACTGTAAACTAAAGAAATTGTTATTGTACTATATTTCGCTAGTTATACAACTATGTATTTGTGGGTGGTTCGATGACTTCGTAATCTCATTTCTCTTTGCATTTAGCTTTTAACGGTTCGATACATTGACAAATAACACTCGCAGAATTATCCGAAATGAAATGTTTGTGATATTTGGGGATAACATAAATAAAGAGGAAATATACGAAAACGAGACACATTTTAATGTTTCTCCCAATATGATTTACGCACGAGCTCCTTTTGGACAAAGAGTGAACATGTCAGTATTACCAGAAAGGTCAAAACGCCAGAAAACGCAGTTAAAGTTGTACCAATTTGAAAGTGGAATAACTTTTGAGCTTTTGAGCATATTTCAACGAAATATCTTCAGAAGTTCAAAAGTTATTCCACTTTCAAATTGGTACAACTTTAACTGCGTTATTTACTTCTGTCGCTTAGCCTCCTTCCTAGGAGGGCCTCATATACTATCGCAACAGTAAGGCTAAGGTTTTGACCTTCCTCGCAATACTATTTACTTTTTGTGCAAAAGTAGTTGGTCCGTAAATTATATTGGGAGAAACATTAAAATGAGTCTCGTTTTACTATATTGCCTCTTTATTTATATTATTTTCAAACATCCAGCGTGTGTACGCTACTCTTTCACCTCCAATGGAAAAACAGTTCCTTAGGATATGAACATTTCGAGCAATTATTAAATTAATTTACTTACCATCAGAAGCACGATATATTGTTTTATCTCATGATCTCGTTTCTCCTTAAAAATAAATCTGCCGAGGTTGGAGTTATTGGTCTCGTTAAGCTTTACTGAATTCAGTCGATCCGTTATTTATTGGCTTTAATCTTCTCCGGCGAGAGACAAGGGAAAGACCCTCCTTTTATACTGGAATAAGAAACTCTCTTTCAGATATTAAAGTTATAAGAATATCGTTTTCCTTTCGGAAGGGAATATATAAATATATAATGGCCAATTACTGTATTCTTCTATACTTTAACGAAATAAGGAGAGAGCGATGATAGACGTGATGATAAGACATCGTTACCCATTTGATATCCTAAAATATTTACCAAATGAAACGCAATTATAAAATTAATAAAGTTACTTGGATAAAAATTAGAGTACCGTGAGTTAGTCCCTTAAATATTTAGTTTAAATTGGATTTACTTTGTATGGCGCCACTCTTAAAACGTACGTTGTAACAGTATGCAGAACTGTATTTTGTATTCTGTACTACAGTTACTGAGAATGAAGATAGTTTCATATGAGCAAATAATACTGCTGAAAACTAACTGAAAATAATGTATATTTACAGAAAAACATTTGTGTAAATTGCAAATTTGATTTACTGTATAGGATTGTTAATAGCTACGTCGTGGTCATGTCGGAACATCGATTTCCGGTAGATCAGCGAAGTTAAGTAACATTGGATGACCGTCCTCAGCGCTCAGGTAATGTAGCGACCCGCAGTTCGAATTCTATTTTAAGCTGCGAGTCCCCTCTCATACATGACCCTGACTGTTAGTGCAGAGGCTAAATTAATCAATAAACAACACGTCAGTATAACTGATTTTAAGTTTAAACAAGTTTTGTTTTTTACAACCATTCCGTTGCTGCATAATTAAATGCATTTAAATTCATTTCTGGTAAACTGTCGTGTAAATTCTAGTGGAGAAAACTGTAACCTCATTAACACTTCCGTACGTCACTCATCGCACAATTACAACGTTCATAAAGAAATATATTATTATTTCTGTTATTAAGTGCACGCAAGGGTATAAAAAAAACCCTGTAGACTGAAGATAAAAGGTCAAGGCCAGTAATTCAATAGTTACCTAATAAAAGCATACGGTGCTGATATACAATTACTATGATTACTTAATTAATAATTAATATAATAATTCTCTCTCTCTCTCTCTCTCTCTCTCTCTCTCTCTCTCTCTCTAGCGGAGAGGATCGTTGACCATTTAGATTCCTACAAGCTGCTTGGGGACTCCCAACATTGGTTTAGGTGGCATAGGTCGTGTCTCACCAACCTGCTCGAGTTTTTCCACGTCATGTGGAGTGAGTACGATAAGATTAGGACGATTGATATACTTTATCTTGACTTTCAGAAAGCCTTTGATAAGGTACCTCACCGCGCGCCGGCTAATGGCCAAAGTGCGCGCGCTGGGTATCGGTGGGGAAGTAGGTAGGTGGATTGAAAACTGGCTGAATAATAGGGGGCAGAGGGTTGTAATTAAAGGGGCTAGTTCGGGTTGGGCCTCAGTTACAGTACTAGCGGGGTTCCTCAGGGTTCCGTTTTAGAGCCACTGTCGTTTGTCATTTACATAAATGATATCGACGCTGGCATCGTCAGCACGATCGGCAAATTCGCTGATGACACCAAGCTTGGGGCCAATGTTGGGACGCCCGAAGCGATCGAGCAACTGCGTGCAGACTTACGTAGGATAGGAGAGTGGTTCGAAAAATTGGCAAATGCCGTTAAACTTGGGTAAATGCAAGGTCATGCACATTGGCTACGCCAATCCCAAGTCGGAATACTCGATGTTGGGGAGTAATATCGAGGCGACTGATTTGGAAAAGGACTTGGGTGTGCTAATTAGCAGCGACCTTAAGTTTACGAAACAGTGCGTAGAGGTGGAAAAGAAAGCCCAGAATCTGTTGGGTTATATCAGGAGGCAATTTCGATTTCAGAACAAGAAGACTGTGCTCTCTCTGTACAATTCCATGGTTCGGCCGCACCTGGAGTATGCTGTGCAGTTCTGGTCGCCCACCCTCAGGAAAGATATTGAGAGGCTGGAGCGAGTGCAGGCGAGGGCCACAAAGTTAATCCCTTCCGTTAGGCATATGGGCTACAATTGTCGCTTACGCGCCCTGAATTTGTTTTCGCTGGAAACTCGGAGGTTGCATGGTCAACTCATCGAGGTTTATAAGCTCTTACATGGGTTCAATGATGTCGATTTTAGAAGCATGTTTAGTTTAAATGATAACTCAACTCGCAACAATGGTTGGAAGTTGGATTTGAAACGGTTTAGCACTAGTGTGTGTGGGAATTACTTTACGTATAAGATCTGTGACACGTGGAACAGGCTACCTTCAGAAGTTGTGAACAGTTCCTCTGTTGATCAGTTCAAGAAAAGGTTAGACTGAATCTTGCACACTATTTGAGGATGTGTGTTACTGTCTTCTTGGGTGGCTGTTCGAGAAGCTAGCTGTGACAATGTGTAGAAATTTTTCCCTGGCACCCGTTGCCATTGGTACCTCCTCTGTATGGGCCGCAAGGTCCTTTGAGGTACTTCTTGTCCTTGTAACTCTCTCTCTCTCTCTCTCTCTCTCTCTCTCTCTCTCTCTCTCTCTCCCGTAATGGCACCCACCCTTCTTTCCTTATAATCGTATGCTTTTCTTTAATATTTTCGCTCTCTTCTTCGTATAAACTATTCATGAGACTTATTTTTTAACTCGAAAATCGATAGTTGGGACTCCATTTACTTTAATATCAATGACGTTTTTCATATGAGCAGTCATTTTGGATGGAAATTTCTATCATAAATTAATCTATCCACTTATCTTTGTAGAAAATTACATGACTTCATTTACTGTTTGTGTGTAATAATGTTTTAATGTTTTTATTTTTGCTGTCATTCTTTTAAGCTTACGAACATCTATTTTTTTTTTTATTTTTTATAAAAATCACACTGACTTATTTTTCTACAATTTTTGCCACTTCATGTGGGCCTTTATAATGAGTAAATAATACTGCAATCTAATTTTTTTCTTTTTCATTTCAGTCGACCACGTAAAACAACAAATTCAATGGAGAAGTTCGAGAAACTGAGTAAAATTGGCGAAGGCTCCTACGGGATAGTGTACAAATGTCGAAACCGAGAAACGGGACAAATCGTGGCGATAAAGAAATTTGTAGAATCGGAAGAAGATCATTTGATAAGGAAAATCGCTGTGAGGGAGATTAAAATGCTTAAGGTCCGTAACTAAGGAAGAATTCTAGCTAGGTCATATATTTAAGAAAGTTTTCGATTATGTCTAATTGAAAGAATTTTATTATAGCCTTTTCCCTTACTTTAGTTATATAATAATTCAGTATACCAAAAATCAATTCCTGCATATAAATTTACAGCGTTGAAAAATTTACAACCCTTAAATGAAAACAATTCACAATATGCTAAATATTATTGTTTACATATTTGAAAGAGGCTTTCAAAATTCTTAAATTTCAAAAAGTACGCAAGTCTATTTTACATATACAGCAATACCTCGCTATTCGCAACCCCGATATTCGCAACCCCGCTTATTCGCAATTGATATTTAAACACCCATATTCGATATTCGCAAAGCATCCCCGCTTATTCGCAAAGCGACTTGATCGAGTTGGAGCAGCATCTAGCAGTGGACGAAGAAGAGGAGCAGGCCGAGAGTCCTCCTCTCAAAACCCTTACCGTTCCAGTTCTGAGGAAGCTTCTTTCTTCATTCGAGACGGCACTGGACATGGCGTTGGATGTTGACCCGAATGTGAAGAGGAGCACCACTGTCATCCGCAACGTCAAGAACGACATTCGAGCCTACTATGAGCTTCTAGAGGAGAAGAGAAAGATGGCTCGCCAACCGACACGTCAAGCATTTTTCCAGCCCAAATCCTCCCCTTTTCCTGATGTAGCTGCCACTCCAACTTCTTCAACCTCCAAGTCCGCGTTCCATAGGCTTTTTAGTCCCCGTTCCTACAGCAGCAGTGTTAGTGCCGCCTCGAGTGGGGAGGCCGATGACACTGGCCCCTCTTCACCCCAATAACTCCTCACCCTCTCCTCTTTATGCCAGCTCTGGCACGCCATTGACACTCACAGCAAAGGTAAATGCTAGTTTAACTGTTTTACACTCATTGTAGTTATATTATAGTTTGTAAGGGAACGCATCCCTCCTAATTACATTGATTCTTATGGGGAAAATTGCCTCAATATTCACAAATTCGTTATTCACAATGACTTTTAGGAACGGACCCTTTGCGATAACCGGGGTATTGCTGTATAAATTGTTTCAAAACAAAGTCATCCTTCGGTTAATTCAGATGATGTGCAATAATATTTACGGCGTATGTAAGTTTTAGTGTATGTTGTAACGCTGTAGTATAATAAATTTATAAACTCAGCTTTTTGACAATTTCCAATGAAAGTTATTATTATTATTATAGAGATATAGTTGCGTATTACAAAGTTGTACACATTTCATATGTTGGAAGATGAAGCATTATTGCGAGTGAAACAGTTGCAAAATTAAGTTTTGAAGTCCTCCATTCATTCAAGTATTTATGTTGGCTGTAATATTTCATTTTCCCATACACAATGGGTATGTCAAGGTTTTATCTCTCTTATGTAAGGAGCATTTAACATCAGCTGAGCCAGTTTCTTTTCTGCAGCAACTGAAACATCCTCATTTAGTGAATTTGATAGAAGTTTTCAGACGGAAGAAGAAACTTCATCTCGTGTTCGAATACTGTGAAATGACTCTTTTGAATGAATTAGAAAAATATCCCAGAGGGTGAGAATATAGGGAAGAAGATTTCAGTTGTAGATTAAATTAAAGTTCGATCAGGTTAGTTTTTAGATCAGGCTTTGTATGACATGACAACTTCTGTTTACTGTCATAGTAACAACAAAAAAAACAAGAACACTAACAACAATAACAACAACAGTAATAATTCTAAAAAACCATCAAGACGGGTGAGCTGACCGAGTTTGATCAAAATTTAAAATCTAAATACATAGACATTATACAAAATTTTTGTGGCGAGCAAGAATACCAGGAATAAAATTATTTACCTTAATTATGATTGGTATGTAGAGAGAAGGGAACGGGGGAAGAAAGTTAGGCTGGAAATAGGTGAGAATAGAGATATGATTTGTATGGTTTGATGAATCTGCTTTTCATTTTTTCTGAATTTTTTTTAGCGTGTTAGATTCTTTTGTCGTTTGATCGAGGTCGTTTCAGAGGCTGGGTCCAGTGGAGCATGAAGGTCCAATTGTACAATCTAGAAAATAATTTGTTTTTCTGATGTACGTGTTTGATTGGCTTGTGCCGAATTGATGTTGGGTTTCGGAAACTAATATTTTGTTTTGGATGATTTATGGAGCAGTGTTATTGACTATATTTGACAGATGCTCGTATAAGAGGCAATGTTTCGTTTCTAAATATCTTCTAGTTTTAGAATTTTAAATTTTGGAACATTACATCTATACTTTCATTACGTTTGATGGTTTACAAATTTTTTTAATTATTCTTTTTTGCATAACCACCAGTGGCTACTTAAATATTGTTGTGCACTTCTGTAAGTGCTAATGCAGTGTTGTAGATGTGGGTATACCACAGAGTAGTATATGGATCACAGGACTTGGTTTGGGAGTGATGCACCTACTTCTGTCATGATGAATACAGCTTTGCTAATTCGTTGCATAGATCTTCAGTGTGCTCTTTGAAAGACAGGGTTCTGTCAGTGAGAATTCCCAGAAGCTTATCTGACTGCACGCATTTCATGGGGGTTTAATTTACATTTAATTAATAAGGGGATCATCCTTTTTCTTTTATATGATAATTATATGAACTCTTTTATTAATTTAAGGATAGTTTGTTGGCATTAAATCATAAATATATTCTTTGGAGTTAAATGCTGATATTTGTTTGGAGCAGTGATAAATCTTTGTTCGAAGTAATGAGTTTTGTTTCATCTGCATACTGGTAAAATGAATAGTTAATGATCGGTTTTTTAAAGTCATTTATGTATCGGAATCAGAATGCTCTTTTGAGGTACTTCTTGGGATTTGGATCTTATCTACGAAATATGAGAATAATTTGTTATAATTTTGGTCCTGTTTCTCCAATGAGGCAATGAGGCTGATACCTGCGTTGGGGATGGTCTCCTGAATTAATGTTCGATTTATTTTACGCGTGCCATGAGGCACTGTGTTAAAGGCTTTAGTTAGCTGAAGTAGGATAATTACTGGCGGGTTTCTTTTCTTTTCTTTTTTTGTCGTTGAAATTACTATAAAGTTCCTCTAATGTAGTGGTTCCTCAAATATACTGCGTCAGTATCGTGTATTTTTATAGAAATCCGAATTGTTGTTTGTTTATTATTTTGTGATGTAATAGAATTGTTAATAATAATAATAATAATAATAATAATAATGTCTATTAAAGTCACTAGAATGATCAGGATGAGGGAGAGTAAATACTAAATTTAACACAGGAACTAAGTTTCAATACGAAGTAACCCATAAACCTTTTACAGTACTACCTGAATGTTCACAGAATTGAAGTGAATGTAAATATTGAAACTTTACCAAATTATAATAACATTTGTTAAAATTAAACAAAAACAATTTGTCATTCGTGAAAATATTAATTTATTTCAGAATTCAAGGTTCCTATTAATTGTACTTTTCACGATGCTTAAGGATGTTACTCATAAATTCAATTCCTTGTAAATCAATACCATTACTCATTTCCTCGTAAATCAGTACCATTACTCACTTCCTCGTAAATCAGTACCATTACTCATTTCCTCGTAAATCAATATCATTATTCCCTTCCTTGTAAATCAATATCATTATTCATTTCCTCGTAAATCAATATCCTTATTCATTTCCTCGTAAATCAATATCATTATTCATTTCCTCGTAAATCAATATCATTATTCATTTCCTCGTAAATCAATACCATTACTCATTTCCTCGTAAATCAATACCATTACTCATTTCCTCGTAAATCAATACCATTATTCATTTCCGCGTAAATCAATATCATTATTCATTTCCTCGTAAATCAATATCATTATTCATTTCCTCTTAAATATCATTATTCATTTCTCATAAATCAATATCATTTTTCATTTCCTCGTAAATCAATACCATTACTCATTTCCTCATAAATCAATACCACAGTACAGTAATTTTAGGAACTAAGACCGAGAATTAAAACTAAAAATAGGTTTTGAAGAAATTTTTTTCATAAATATTAATTTTGCTTAATAAGTTATGCATTAAATTACGATTATGGGCCGACTTTTTTTAAATGATAATGTAAATGAATTATTCAAATTCGTATACACAGCTACACATGAAAGTTCTGTGTGAACTATAGTTAAAATTAGTATTTTTAAACACACACACACACACACACACACACACACACACACACACACACACACACACGTAATATATCAGGTCATCCAATAAGTAATGTGGTTTTTTACGATAGATTAAGTTTAAACTAGTCCTACTCGGTTTAAGCATAAATTTTCCGAAGGTTATATCTAAGAGGACATCTATCGTGTTTCGCTACATACTTTACAGACCTTGACCAGTGAAGACGTGTGTTTTGCTTTATGTAAACCCCTCATAAATATGGCGGTATCAGAAGAGCATATCAGGCATATAATGCTTTACGAGTTCAAAAAAGGGAATAGTGCCACTGAAGCAACGCGAAACATTCAGGACGTTTATGGCAACGATATTCTGCATGTGAGGAAATGTCAAAGATAGTTTCAAAAGTTTTGGAATGGTGACTGCTGTTTGACAGTTGCAGCACGCTCTGGACGCCCTGCTGACTTTGATAATGACCTGCTGTTAGCTACACTTGAAGAAGACTGTTCAACAACTGTCGAAGAATTGGCCCAGAAACTCAATTCATCCCCGTCCACCATCCATCGACATTTGCAACAACTCGGGAAGGTGCCTAAGTTAGGAAAATGGGTGCCACATGAATTGTCGGTCGATAATCTGAGGGTGCGGGTAAACATTAGCACAGCTCTTCATTCTTGTGAACTCCAAGATCCGTTTTTGCACCGTTTAGTGACTGGTGATGAAAAGTGGATACCGTACCAGAATGTTAAGCGCCGTCGACAGTGGGTTTGTGCCGGAGAACCAGCGACACCACAGCCAAAACCAAATCTTCACCCTCGGAAGGTGTTGCTTAGTGTTTGGTGGGATAAAGGTGGTGTAATACACTTTGAAACCTTACCACACAACCAAACAATCACCGCTGAAGTCTACTGTCAACAACTGGATCGATTGAACACTGCACTAAAAGAAAAGAGACCTTCTTTGGTTAATCGGAAAGGAATCGTGTTCCACCACGACAACGCACGTCCTCATACCGCTCGGATCACTTCTGCAAAAATTGAGGAGCTTGGGTGAGAAAAACTTCCACATCCTCCATATTCTCCAGACCTTGCGCCTTCAGATTATACTTCTTTAGATGACCTGCACACCAGTCTTTGTACGTTTTTTGCCTCAAAACCGCCTGAATTTTATAAACATGGCATTGAAAAGCTTGTAGGACGTTGGCAGAGTGTCATTGATTCCGATGGAAAATATATACTAGATTAAAAAGTTTCACTTGAGTTTTTTTTTGTCCTTCAAATTCCGATCTAAAAGACGACATTACTTATGGGATGACCTGATATATATATATATATATATATATATATATATATATATACATATACACATGGTGTTTATAAAGTCCTTATCTATTTCAGTGAAAAAGAAGCAAAAAGGGCAAAATTCAATAACAATATAATAGAAGGCATACATTTAATGAATACTTAAGCAAATGATTCTACATGAGCACCATCAGTATCTCTACAGAGTTCCAATCTGTTAGCAGCATTGCGGAACACATTTTGGAGCATGATAGGGGTTATTTTTGTAACTGCTGTTACGATATGGGGACGTAAATCTTGCAGATCTGTAACCCTCGTTTGATAGACGTTTGATTTGATAAAGCCCCATGCAAAGAAATCCAAGGGCGTTAGGTCAGGAGATCGAGCCGCCCAGGGCCTGTTGCCTCCACGTCCGATCCACCAATTTGGAAATCGTTCATTTGTTCATTTAGGTACTCCCAAACAATGTTTGCGTAATGACAAGGTGCCCCATCTTGTTGAAAGACGACGGTGTTTAAAATGCCATCTGAATGAATGTATGCCTTCTATTATATTGTTAAATTTTACCCTTTTTGCTACGTTTTCACTGAAATAGATAGGGACTTTATAAACACCCTGTACGGTATATATATATAATATATATATATATATATATATATATATATATATATTAAAAATAAAAATAGAGGTTTTTAACATGTTAATATTAAACACAGGAAACAAGTATGATTAACACATGTTTCTATTGCAGCTATCCACATTGCCCAACTATGAGGATAATCTTCCAGTTACTGGAAGCCATCCGGTTCTGTCACTCTCAAAATGTGATTCACAGAGACGTAAAACCAGAAAATATTTTACTAACTAAGGAAGGAGTTCTAAAATTGTGTGATTTTGGATTTGCAAGAACCCTAGGTAAGTGAAGCCACTCTCTTGCCTTTCCTCTCTCTTCTAATGTACTGATCTGTATGAAAGGAAACTGCTCGCGGGAGAGTTTAGTTTGGATAGGGTAGGAGACCTAAGATTTCTTTTGCCTATTATGAAGTAGAAGTGGCCGGCTGCATCTGGTTTCAAAGCACTTAGAGTTCTCAAATAAGAAGCCACTGACAGAAACAATAAGCTTGACGGCAACTCTCGGGAAAAAACCTAAAATAAAGATCACATTTTCAGTTTTAAGGGAAGTTGCTTTGGGGATAAATTTGGATCGTAGGCTACACCTAAGAAAAATTAAGTGATTTTTCTTCCGAGTAAGATGTACTGGATATACTATAGGAAACCTTTGGGATCACCTGAAGATCAGGGCCCCCAGCCTTCGTTAGTTAGCCTTATAAGGCTAACTAACAAAAATATCACGACCTAACCTAACCAATCGTTAGGTCAACTGCACGCCCTTAACGATTGGTTAGGTTAGGTCGTGATATTTTCGTTAGTTAGCCTTATAAAGCTAACTAAAGAATGCTGGGGGCCCTGATCTTCAGGTGATCCCAACTATTTCTGCTTCATAACCTTTATATCTTGGCTGGAGAAATTTGAAAACTTAGGAATATTAGTTACTATAAACTTAACTTATTATAAAAACAATTTATTTATGACAACAATACACGTAGGCAAGCAAAACTCATACGCCGAATTATCGTTGATCCTTCTTCTTAGCGAGGTCTGGTTGTGGTAGGTTTCCAACCGTTCATGCCTATTTAATTCAATTTCTTATGTGGGAGACTATTAAAATTAAGTAAATTAGAAATTTGAGGAAGAGGATAAACTGGGCATTACGAACGATGTGCTGAACTGTTGAAATGATGTGAGGTTTGTAAACTACTGTATATACAACAAGTTAAAATAAAAGTTATGGATTAGTTATATAACGTTTAGATGCATCCTTTGCTTCATATCTTTTTAGGGATCACTTCATTTAAAAAATAACTATGTACGTGCAATGTGCACGTCCAAGCAGTGTGAATGTATTCTGAACATTTCTTTTGGAGATTCTTCTTTAACTTCTCCATTTTCATTATTTTTTTCTGTTAGTCGTAGATGCCAGGAAAAAAAAAGATTGCTTTATTTATATATTCGTCTATATATTATATTCAGTGAGGAGGGCTAGAAGCTGGCCCAGCGCTCAGGCCAGACGAACGCGACACTTTGCGCTAACTCCTGGGCTATAATTATTAAACAGCACCATCGGTAGTCAAATCGCTGACCTTAGTATCTTCACTTCATTTATAGGGAAACAATGTTTTCCACTATGTCATAGGTACTGGTTGCCTGCTTACATTGTATAAAGACTATTTTTACTCATTAGCCGTATTTAATTAAACAAAGTTAATTTTTATTTAATATCAAGAAAGGGATTATACAAATGGTACTGCTTTGACAGGGCCTGAGGATAACCTCACAGACTATGTAGCCACTCGCTGGTATAGAGCACCTGAGCTGCTAGTTGGTGATACTCGTTATGGGCCAGCAGTAGATGTATGGGCTGTGGGTTGTGTGATGGCGGAGCTCATTTTAGGAGAAGCTCTCTGGCCTGGAAGGTCCGACTTAGATCAGCTCTACCTAATAAGAAAAACTCTTGGTAAAATTGATTTTCTTACTGTGCATGTCACAGTAAACCCGCTTTTAAAAAAAATCTGTTCTGCTTTTAGAACAAAATATATGAATGAACTATAGCCTCTGCGTTATCTATAATAAGAATTTAATTCGTATCATGTTTAATAAGTCTGTATCACTAAAAAGCCATAATGCTTTATTGACAAATTACTCTAACTACAAACTAACCTTCTCATCAATCCACATAGGCGATCTGCTTCCTCAACACATGCAGATCTTTCGTAAAAATGAGTTTTTTCAAGGGACACGCATTCAAGAACCTAATACAATAGAACCTTTAAGAGACAGAATGCCCCCAAATTTCTCCAAAGATGGAGTAGATTTCCTTGAGGTGAGAAAGAATGATTGAGATTTTTCTTTTTTATTACATATGCATGTTCAGTTAATTTGTAATTTTTAATAGCTATACCTTACTATTGTTTATTAAACATGCTCATTGCGGCTTCGAAAAGGTTTGACAGTCAAATGTAGTAAACGATTTTTATTTTGATTATTAAAGGAAAATTAGAAAATACTTGTTGGCAAGGAGACAGGCCTGTGAGGAGTAGTAGTGCGCAAGGGTGACCTCAGTTTTTCACTTGTTTTTAATCAGTAAAGCTGTCTGTTTTGCTCAGAATGTAGTTTCGTGAATTATAATTGTTCAGTATTAGTCTAATAATTGTAATAATTCCCTCCCCGTCAATATTTTCTTTCATTAAATAAATCTGTGAAACAGTCGAACTATTTTCATTTAAAAATTCCTTCTTTGTTCGAAATGTCCTGTATGATATGTTAGTGTTTACAGTCACTCCTCGGTTATTCTATCAGAAAACCGTTATATACAAACATACATAATTTGCAAAAACATTCGAGATAACAAACGTTCTCCTTCATTACGAGACTCCTCATGATTTGCGAATCACGATAAACACACGGAAATCATCTGAAAGTAATTATAGTTTTCCATTATTATTATCAAATTATTTATTATGCGAAAACAAAAATATTGTTCAACCATACTACATAATTGGAACAAAAATAATTAATTACATTTTGAAACGAGTGTCCACATTTTGTAAAGCGAACCTGTCTAAATATGCCTAACGGAGACAAGCAGCATGATATAAAATAATTTTCCTTTCTTTTTATTTCGACTATAAAGGAATATACAAACTAAATTTTTCAAGAACACCAAATATACCTAATTTAAAATTTTTACCGCATACTCATATTTAAATAGAGCTGAATCTTACAGTAATATAACTAACGAACTGAAAACGAAACTACGATGGTCTATGTACTATTCGAAAATTGAAAATTTTGAACCTTAGCTTATATAAGCTGATTGTAATACACAAAGCTAATGAGAGTGTCTAGTTACGCTAAAACATCTTCTATCCGGCTTCAAAACAATGAAAAATTAGTTTAATATTACGACACAAGGAAATTAATTTTTGCATAAAACCCTCTTCTATATCTACAGTAAATAGCATTTTCTTTGTTTCAGATAAAGTTACTATAATCATTAGTTCAAAATGGCAAAGGAACATCCCATTTCTACGGCAAAGTACATTTATTTTGAACTATTATTGAATATATTTATATTCCTCATACCATCTTTCTCTTCTAGAAATGCTTGGACAAGGATCCTGCGAAACGATGGACAAGTGAACAACTTCTTTCTCAAGATTACTTTAAAGGATTCTCATTTAAACTTCCAGAAAAGGAAATGGAGAACTTTGAAAGCCTCAGAAGGGTAATTTTTTAATTTATCTTTCTCTGTCTCCATACACAGTTTCGCCAAAAAGTATTCATACCCTTGCAAATATCGTCATTTTTATATAAATGGTTGAATAAAATGTCTTACATTTTTTCATAAATTCGTAGCCTATTTCTTTAAGCAAATATATATATTAAAACAAAAGAAACATGAAAAATATTTATCAAAAATAATGAATTATTGTTGATGCAAAGACAAAAACTATTCAAACCCTGAGAGTTGCATGCGAAAAAGTTCTAAAAAAACACTTGAAAATATATTTGCATGCCAGTTAATATATCTATACAATACTTAGGGGTATCGATAGTATGTATGGCCGAGTTTATGATATAGCCCGATGTTAGCATTTGTCAGGTGGCCACGGATTTGTAGTCCGAATGAGAACCGCCATGACTAATACTGCCGAATTCTCCAGTGAACTCAGAAAGCGTGTCTTGAACTCTACAAGGAAGGAAATGAGTACGAGAAAATTATTAAATATCTGATGTTCTTATAGCCTCTGTGGAGTCTATATTCAGCAAGGGGGAGATGACGTCAAAAACTTTCCTTGCTTCGAACGCCCAACCAAAATTGACAAGAAAGGCAGAAGAAGGATCGTCCGAACTGTCAAAACCGACCCAAAGGTGAATGCCGTAGATCTTCAGAAGAATCTAGTCAACTCTGGAATCTTGGTTTCCGTCTCCACCTTGAAAACACAACTGAAGAAGGAAGGTTCTCACGGTCGCGTCGTTCGAAGGAGATTTATGCTCGTGGGAAGGCAGAAAGAAGCGCAAAAGAAATTTTCCCAACTCGCATCGACAATGATTTCGACTCCCTAAAGAAAATTCTATGGAGTGATGAAACGAAACTGGAGCTTTTGGTTGGAACGACCATCGCTACGTATGTCGGAAAAAAGGCGAAGCGTTTGCCGAGAAAAACATCACCTCGACCGTCAAACAAAGGGGAGTCCTAATCATGTTGTGGGGCTGCTTTGCTGCCCCAGATACGGGCAACATCTTCGACATTGATGGATGCAGCACCCTTGGCCATCAGCCTTGGAGCTCTGCCTCGGACAACTTTGAACCTCGGACAATAATCCGAAGCACACGTCGAAGTCTTTGATGGCATGATTCGAGGCCAACAGAATCCGATAGAAGCATTGTGGTCATTACTGAAGTTGGCGGTCCTGAAACGAAAACCGACAAATTTGGGACACTTGAAGTAGTGTGCGGTGGAAAAGTAGCCACTATTATTCCAGAACACGTGTGTTAACCTCATAAAAAACTATAACAAACGTTTGGATGCAGTTCTTGCTGCCCAAGGAGAGCATAGGAAGCAGTGCTGTAATGGGGGAGGGGGATACGCGGCCATACGGCGTATCCCCACCATATGGGATATGATGGCTCGTTTTCACTGAAATTAACAATAAAATATCTGCTTAAATTCACTTTGCATCTCTTTGCCAGCGAAATTTCCCAGAATGGCTTCTTGATGGTCCGAATGATACATAAAAGTACTAGTCATATTAAACCCACATTTCTGCCAATCTGCATTTCTCTCGTTACACAGAAGTCAAAATTGTGAATGTAATAGCAACTGAAATGAGAAAGCGTATTGTTTCTTGCATAGTCGAGTCTTCAGAGAAACTGGCTGTCTTTATAGACGAAGCTACAACACTGAACATTTGTAATAATTAATAATTACTTGTAATAATAAGTAATAATCCCCCTTCCCTCGTTAATCAATGGTGGGAGCAGCGTATGGGCAAGAAAAAATTACCATTACGGCACTGATAGGAAGTATGATTTGTTAGGTATGAATAACTTGTTGTTGCGTCAGCAATAATAATACACTGTTTCTGACAAACATATTTCAGGTTTCTTTTGTTTTAATACATGGATTTGTTTAAATAAATAAATTGCACGTTTGCAAAAGACTTAAGACGCTTTATTCAGTACTTTATGGGAAAACCTCAGCATTTACAATATGAATAGTTTTAGGCGAATATATATATATATATATATATATATATATATATATATATATATATATATATATATATCGTAAAGAACGACGCTTGTATAGGAGATATTCCGCGCAAGACGAGAGAGAGAAAACAAAACAAATGAAAAAATGAGGTAACCACCCGGGAATCGAACCCGGGATCTTCCGATTGCCGGTCAGATGCGATACCATTACACCATGGGCCTCACTCTTTCAAATGCCGTAATTCTTCTACATACTCGCAGAAACCAATGCCCCAAGGGGGCACCTCCCGCATGCCGTAACATTATATACATTCAACTGCAAAGAACACGCAGTATAAATAACGTAAAGAACGACGCTTGTATAGGAGATATTCCGCGCAAGACGAGAGAGAGAGAACGAAACAAATGAAAAAATGAGGTAACCACCCGTGAATCGAACCCGGGATCTTCCGATTGCCGGTCAGATGCGAAACCATTACACCATGGGCCTCACTCTTCCAAATGCCGTAATTCTTCTACATACTCGCAGAAACCAATGCCCCAAGGGGGCACCTCCAGCATGCCGTAACATTATATACATTCAACTGCAAAGAACACGCAGTATAAATAACGTAAAGAACGACGCTTGTATAGGAGATATTCCGCGCAAGACGAGAGAGAGAGAACGAAACAAATGAAAAAATGAGGTAACCACCCGTGAATCGAACCCGGGATCTTCCGATTGCCGGTCAGATGCGAAACCATTACACCATGGGCCTCACTCTTCCAAATGCCGTAATTCTTCTACATACTCGCAGAAACCAATGCCCCAAGGGGGCACCTCCCGCATGCCGTAACATTATATACATTCAACTGCAAAGAACACGCAGTATAAATAACGTAAAGAACGACGCTTGTATAGGAGATATTCCGCGCAAGACGAGAGAGAGAGAGAACGAAACAAATGAAAAAATGAGGTAACCACCCGGGAATCGAACCCGGGATCTTCCGATTGCCGGTCAGATACGATACCATTACACCATGGGCTTCATTTGGAAGAGTGAGGCCCATGGTGTAATGGTATCGCATCTGACCGGCAATCGGAAGATCCCGGGTTCGATTCCCGGGTGGTTACCTCATTTTTTCATTTGTTTCGTTCTCTCTCTCTCGTCTTGCGCGGAATATCTCCTATACAAGCGTCGTTCTTTACGTTATTTATACTGCGTGTTCTTTGCAGTTGAATGTGTGTGTATATATATATATATATAGTAGGGTGGTTCAAAAATATGATAGTTTAATTTTCCGTTTTCCTCAACCTTGCCCTCGTTTCAAATGACTAAAAAGAAATGAACACCAAATCTCAGCTGAATCGAAGTATATTTAAAGGTTGTTAGAATATGAACAATATACAGTATATAAATCATGCAGGAAAAATGACATAATTCCTATTCATTAATAAACTGACACTAACAACCTGTTTGATTAATTGGTACAGAAAATAATAGCGAATACAAATGATGGGACTCATGAAGACACATTACTGCATAAAATTTGCTTTAGAGAATGTAGGATGTAGTTCATCTTTTGTAAGTGTAGAGTTGAACTGTTTAATCAATGCTATGCCTCTCTCTGAGCAATCATTAACAATTTTCATCTCAATCGCCTTTCCTTGTAAATATTTGTAGGCACTGCTGCTCTCCCAGTTGTTTGGATGTTTCTGAAGAAATTTTGTGATAGTTCTTTTCCATTTTTAGCCAGAACGTCGAAACTGTCTGATGTCTTCTCTGTCACATAGAACGATAGAGTATTTTCTGGTTTGAAACACTTATATGTGACTTGGCTTGAGTGACTTGGCTTTTGCTGGTCTAGTGATGTTTGCAGCCATCTTTAGTTTTTCATTAACAGCTACGCGTTTGTCAAAGAACGAAAGTCCCACAATTTCTTCTGATAAATACCAGAGATGTTTGAATGCATTACTAGCAACATCAGCTAGTGGTTTATTGGGATAGTCCCCCAATGAAGATAGAAGAGCTAAATCATTTCTTGGAGCTTTTATTGCCATTGGTGCTTCATGCCAGTACTTTGCATAAATGATTGTAATGAACAAGCACATTTCCTGCAAACTATTCTCCTCCCGCGCCACATGGGAAAAGTGTAAGTTTCTAGCAACCCTTAAATATGCTTCAAAAGGGTTCAAATTTTTACTGTGACTTCCTTTTCCATAGTGTAACATGGGCGTCCTTGAGGAGAATCATATTTTACAGTTTTATATTTTACCATATAAAAGTGAACCACCCTAATACACAGGGTGGCGCAATAGTCAGGAACCATATGCACATTTTATTGAATTATAATAAATGTTCGAATTGATGGTCTTCCACTCGGAGACACTTTCTGACGCGTTGAATGGTACCACGTCTTGCACACATTAAAACTATCTCCACCCGTTCATCTAAAGTCAATTTCTGTGTCATAGATTCAACAACAAATCTGAAAAGAACAAAACACATATTAAAACACAAATTATTAAAATGTGGCTATGGTTCCTGACTTTTGCGCCGCCCTGTATATATATATATATATATATATATATATATATATATATATATATATGTAAAGAACGACGCTTGTATAGGAGAATATTCCGCGCAAGATGAGAGAGAGAGAACGAAACAAATGAAAAAATGAGTTAACCACCCGGGAATCGAACCCGGGATCTTCCGATTGCCGGTCAGATATGATAACCATTACACCATGGGCCTCACTCAATCAAATGCCGTAATTCCTCTACATACGCGCAGAAACCAATGCCCCAAGGGGGCACCTCCCGCATACCTCATTTTTTCATTTGTTTCGTTCTCTCGCTCTCATCTTGCGCGGAATATTCTCCTATACAAGCGTCGTTCTTTACGTTAATTATACTGCGTGTTTGTAGTTTAAATGTATATAATGTACGGCATGCGGGAGGTGCCCCCTTGGGGCATTGGTTTCTGCGCGTATGTAGAGGAATTACGACATTTGATTGAGTGAGGTCCATGGTGTAATGGTTATCATATCTGACCGGCAATCGGAAGATCCCGGGTTCGATTCCATGGTGGTTACCTCATTTTTTCATTTGTTTCGTTCTCTCGCTCTCATCTTGCGCGGAATATTCTCCTATACAAGCGTCGTTCTTTACATTAATTATACTGCGTGTTTGTAGTTTAAATGTATATAATGTACGGCATGCGGGAGGTGCCCCCTTGGGGCATTGGTTTCTGCGCGTATGTAGAGGAATTACGACATTTGATTGAGTGAGGCCCATGGTGTAATGGTTATCATATCTGACCGGCAATAGGAAGATCCCGGGTTCGATTCCCGGGTGGTTACCTCATTTTTTTCATTTGTTTCGTTCTCTCTTTCTCATCTTGCGTGGCATATTCTCCTATACAAGCGTCGTTGTTTACGTTAATTATACTGCGTGTTTGTAGTATATATATATATATATATATATATATATATACAGGGTGTCCTATAAGTCAGGAATCATAGGAGAAATTCATATTTTTCTATTTCTACAAACCATAATTCATATTTTTGTATGCTCGGGATACCAATTTCTCGTCCACCATTCTGTTCAGTGACGAGCTGTTTTTTATGGAAATGGTGAGGTAAATCGACAGAACACCCACTACTGGTCTCAAAACAACCCTCACTGGTATACCTCTTCAAAGGAACAAGGTGCATCTCGGTTGATGGTATGGTGTGGCATTTGGAATGATCGCATCATCGGCCCCCTCTTTTTCGATGAACATGTCACTGGAGGCACCTACCTACGTATGCTCAAGGAACAAGCATTTCCCAGTGTCTTGAACGAAGAAGGAAATTTCCCAACATGGTTCCAGCAAGACGGCGCTCCTGCACATTACATCACCCAAGTAAGGGAATACCTGTACCAACAATTCCCTGTCATTGGATAGGACGTCGAGGGCCTGTGGAATGACCAGCTAGAAGCCCGGATCTCACGCCACTAGATTTTTATCTCTGGGGCCACTTGAAAGCGCTGGTATACGCAGAGAAAATTAGGAGTGTTGAACATTTGCGGCAGCACATTATTGGGGCATGTAACACCATTACTCCTGACATCATTCACCGTGTGCTTGCTGACTGGGTATCACGTCTGAATTTATGTATTGAAAACAATGGTGGGCATATTGAGCACGTTCTGTGAATAAAAGCTTTTGTTTTGCCTTTTTTTATTATTTTTCCTATGATGCCGGACTTATGGGACACCCTGTATATATATATATATATATATATATATATATATATATATATATATATATATATATATGTTTGTACATATGGATGGATGGATGGATGGTGTATGTTATTGTGCGGCAATAATAAAAAATATTTGAAGTTTAAATTACACAGACTGACAAAGTTTTCTGTAATCATAAGGTTAATTTCTTGTGTTATTAACCTTCATTAATAACACTTTCATTTTAAAATATTTTCTATATTCTTTGAATTAGTAATGATAAACTTAATTAAAACTAAAACTTGCTTTTTCCAGAGCTCGAGTGTTTCTGGATCTATGTTGTTGCCTCATTTGCCTTCAAACTCACCGGCACCTCACGGCAGCTACTCCACGAGTTCCTCTCCAGAGATCAGACCTCACCAATACAAACCCCAAAATAAAATTGATCACTTGCCAAACATTTGACAAAATGGGCTAGATTTGTTCGCTGCCCCAGTTCTGCCCAATGCCGTGCCCATCACTAACCCTCAAGAACGACTACATAAAAAAGCTGCAACTCACCCTGTCATTAGGAAGGGACCCAAACCCCCTGCTACCACATCCTCTCCTATCCTTACTACTCCCGACCTCTACGCTATGTTGTATAGGAAATACAGCGCTGTGTAACTGAGGTCACCTTGTATAGCATTTTGATTGTTCATAGGATTCGAAAACTATTTATTTAAACTAAATCTCTTGAAAAGGACTAGAAAACCATTATCACTTCTTTAAAGTTCTGTTGATCAAATAGAGTAACTTACGAACGTAACCATATATTTCCTAAAACTGAAGAATTTAAATATTTAATAAAAAACAAATTATATAATTTATAAAGTGAAATGACTTGGTGGTAATTAATAACTATAATGTTTACTTGAAAGTATATAAAATTGAAATTATGTACAATTTATATAAATAAAAACATAATTTATAAATATAATTTTTAAATCAAAATATGACTAATAGAATATAAAATAAAGTTATTTTATATTTTACTATTTATATATAATGGTTGTGTTTGTATATTATAAACTGTAAATAAACTATACATGTATACAGTGTCAATATATAAATATGAATGTGCACTATAGGAATTATTTAATATATATATATAATTTGTTCATTAATGCAATATACTTGTAATGGCAGCCTTTACAATATTAATTGCACGTTAATGACATAATAAACATATGATATTCATTTAAAAAAAATTTTATCCTTACATTTCTAAATATATTTTTATTCGGCTTTCATTTTCTTACCTTCGGCATTTCTAACGTACTTCGCTCCTTATATCTAAATGCGTACAGCCTCAACCAGAAGTTTCTAAACACTTTTTTCAGTATTATGGTAAATGGTAAACGCGTTTGTGTGTTGTGTGTCAACATACATTCATGAGTGAGGAGCTCATGGAAATACTCATATACAGGGTGTCCCATAAGTCCCTTTACCCCTGAATCTTTTCCAACTAGAATAGGGTGAAAGTAAAGGGACTTATGGAACACCTGTATACTGTACAGTCATGAAAAGGACTGTCAGCATTCCAAATATCTATAGATTATAATACAGGGTAGTGCAAAAGTCAGGAGTAAAAGGGTCATCATTGCATAAATTATAAATTTTTTAGCTAAAAATTTAAAAATAATGAAGTATAAATTTTTAAGTAAAAAGTTATAAATTATAAATTTTTTAACTAAGAGTAATTTTTATTTAAAATCCATTCTCTCTGGCTCCTTTGACTTCTGCACTACGCTCTAAATTTATTTAGAATAGGAATGCAGAAGTTCAAAGATGTGAGGAGACTTTGGGATGGAAAAAGGAGGAAAGAATATATAGAGCAAATAAAGTTAATAACAGAAAATTAAAAATGACAAATAACATCAGCATAACAACATTAGCATAATGATACTAATAAATGTAACATTAGCATATGTAATATATACATATTTATATATATATGATCCACACAGACCGTGTATGGAACAAGGAACTCTTCTGGGAAAATTAAATCCACTATTGTCCGAATAAGTAATGGTAAATGACAAACACTATAGTTTTTTCTTTTTCATTATGTTAGCCCGACGTGGGCAACGGGTCACTCGCAAAAACGTCCCAAAAATATAGCATCCCCCTTCCTATCTGCTTTGCAGATAGCTGGTGAGGGAAGTTATATTTTTGGGACCTCTTTGCGACTGACTCGTGCCCACGTCAGGCTAACATTATGAAAAAGAAAAACTATCGTGTTTGTCATTTACCATTACCTCTTTGGACTATAGTGGATTTAATTTTCCCAGAAGAGTTCCTTGTTCCATGCACAGTCTGTGTGTATCATAAAAAACCTCAGGGAACCATTCTGAGTTCATTCCCATATATATATATATATATATATATATATATATATATATATATATATATATATATATATATATATATATATACACACACACGAGTACACTGTATAGTCTATATATTCTTGGTGTTTCCCTTTCTCGTAATCTTTCCTGGAAAGATCACATATACTTTCTAGGACAGCTAAGAGCTTAGGGGTGTTGTACCGGCTCCGCAGTTTCTTCACCCCTACTCAGTTGATGTCTATGTACAGTGGGTCTTGTCTGTCCCTGTATGGAGTACGTTTCTCATGTGTAAGGTGGCTCAATCGACACATCTCTAATTGACCGGGTGGATCAAAGGCTATTCGTCTGCCTTCAATCCCTCTCTCTTCGCCGCAATGTTGCCTCATTTTCTCTTTACTACCGCTATTATAAGGACACTGCTCTTCTGAACTCTCTAACTGCATACCTCCTCTAAGGAGAGCTTGCAGTTCCAAACTTTCTACACATTCTTATCCCTTTTTTGTCTGACTTTCTAACGCAACGGTTAATCTATACTTTCAATATTTCATCTGTTAAACAGGTCAACAGTGGAACAATCTTCCTCAATCCATCTTTCCTTCTGTCTATGACCTTCAACCTTTCAAAAGCAAAATGTTAAAACATTTCGAAAATTCTGGACCTTTATTCTTCTTCTGTTGGGGGGTGGGAGGCATTTTTCGGGCGCTCGCCCTTTGCCCAAGTTACCTGCTTAATATATATATATATATATACTGTATTAGTGGTGGACCGGATATCATTTTTTCAACATTTGCGGATACGGATCTTTACTTTCAATATCCGCGGATGCAGATATTTGGTTAATCTATCAATATCATATACAATTATGAATATATGACATAATTTTTCAAATTTCGTGATATTACTGTTATGGCAGGTAATGCATAAGAATTAAAATTAATATTAATGTTTTGATTATGATAAAAATAATAACTTTCTCAAGAGTTTTAGCCACAGAAAATTCAATGAAACAAGTTTCATTCAATTTTCTATGTTACCAAGTATTTATATTTTGAGGTTTATATATTTGTTTGTTCATTAATAACACTAGGGAACAACATTTTTGTTTCTTGAAAACTATTTGATGTTTCTTATAGAACTTTTGATGCTGATTCCAAATATGGTTTCAGAAGTTTTCTATCACCCATATTTTTCGAGAAAATAATATTTCCATTTACTGAGTTTTCCCAAAATATTAGTTAAAATTAAGTGTACTAATTTAATTTTACTTTCTTTTTTTTCCAGGTTAACTATATTTAATAGTATTTTTTGCATTAAAAAAATATAGCTATTTAAAGAAACAGATTTTTAATAAAAAGAAAGAAATTTTTTTCAAGTTTTGCTCAAATTTTAAAATTTTTCATAGTAGAAAAAATTGGTTTTTCATTCCAAAAAGTTTTCCGTGATTTCAATAATTTTCCGCCAGCATGAATCGAAACTGTATTAATCCCAGAGATACATTTTGCTACGTATGTGGAGAACTGACCATAATGGCACAGAGGAAGACGATGACCCCACTCGTGAAGAAGGCTTACGAACTTTATTTTGGATGTAAGGTAGGCGACCAAGACAAATCTTGGGCACCTCATATCTCATGCATTTCCTGTGCCGTCACTCATAGCATAGGGGTTGAATTAAAGGTACCCGCAAATCTATGCCATTTGCCATACCAATGATTTGGAGAGAGTCCAAGGATCACCTAACGGATTGCTATTTTTGTATGACTAACGTTTCAGGATTCTCTGCCAAAAATAAACATAAAATTCAATACCCAAATCTTGCATCTGCCATGAGACCAGTACTACATGACGATGATAACCCAATTCCAACTCCCCAAAAGTCATGGACACTAGATGAAGAGTCTGAAGTTGAACCAATGGAAATTGATGACACTAAAGATACAGACTTTCAGCAACCTGAATCAAATAAACAACGTATGATAACGCAGGTTATGCTGAATGATCTCGTGAGAGATTTGGACCTTCCGAAAAAGAAAGCGGAATTATTGGGCTCCAGGTTACGTGAATGGAATTTGCTGGCAAAAGATACCAGCATATCGGCGTTCCGCACTCGCCAAAAAGATCTGATGCAGTATTTCTCCTCGTCAGGTGGTTTATGCTACTGTAAATGGACTGCTGTTAGCTATCGGTCATGAGCACAAATCTGAAGATTGGCGTTTATTTATTGACTCTTCGAAGCTAAGCCTCAAGGTTGTACTATTTCACAATGGAAATAAATACCCTTCCATTCCTGTAGGGCACGCTGTCCACATGAAGGAATCTTACGAAAATATGAAACTCATCCTTCAGCAGATTAATTATGACCAGTTTCGTTGGTATATATGTGGGGATTTAAAAGTCGTCGCGCTTCTTCTGGGAATGCAGTTCGGTTATACGAAGTTCTGCTGCTTCCTTTGTGAATTGGACAGCAGAGCCAGAGATTCGCATTATTTTGTAAAGGATTGGCCACTTCGTCAAAAATGTATCCCAGGACTGAAGAATGTGTCTCATGAACCCTTAGTTGACCCCAAGAAAATATACTTACCGCCACTTCACATCAAACTTGGCATCATGAAAAATTTTGTCAAAGCAATGAACAAGGAAGATGAGGCATTCAAATATTTGAAGAAAAAGTTTTCACGACTTAGCGATGCAAAGATAAAAGAAGGGATCTTTGTTGGTCCCCAAATCAGAGAGCTCATGAAAGATCAAAAGTTTGATGATGCCTTGAGAGGAAAAGAAAAAGTGGCATGGGAGGCCATGAAGAATGTTGTCACAAATTTTCTAGGGAACATCAAAGCCTCTAACTATGAAAAAATAGTGCAGGACATGATTGAAGCATATAGGTTATTGGGATGTAATATGTCACTAAAAATCCATTTCTTGCACTCCCATTTAGATTTCTTCCCTGAAAACCTCGGCGACGTAAGCGATGAGCATGGAGAAAGGTTCCACCAAGATATAGCTACTATGGAGAAACGCTACCAAGGGAGGTGGGATCCGGCAATGTTAGCTGATTACTGCTGGACATTGATGCGAGAAGCTCCTAATGAAAACTAGAAGAGAAAATCAGTGACAAAGAAGTTTTAAGAAGAATATTTTAAATGCCAATCTGCCACTAATATAATTTTTATGAAGTATTTTTACAAACTTCATACACTTTTTGAATAAATATTAAAATACAAATTTCTCAGTAACCTTGGGTGATAGAGAAATTCTACGACTATATTCTGAATCAGCGGAAAAAATCCTATAGGACCGACCTGTTCACGTCCAAGAAAAAAAAAGTTAAAATTTGTTCCCCAGGGTAATTAATACTTTACATGAAATGTGCATGACTGGTCCTTATAAGCTACGTTATAAGCTAATTTAATTGTAAATTGCATAATTTATTAGAGGTAATATCCGCATAACATCCGCAGCCAGAAGTGCGGATGCGGATGTTAAAAATGATGCGGATATCCGGTCCACCACTAATATATATATATAACACTATTAAAAATGACAGTAATATAACTAACACAAGTATCATATAATTAGCATTAGCGCTAATTTATGTTTAATATTTTGCATGCGCTCTTGTTTGAATTATTGAATTCAATCTTGTTATTGAATCCGTTATGTTCTGGCAAATTGTTGGGTAATAATGAATACCTTCAGAAACTTCTTTTGCGTTCTCACCAAGCTTTATTTAGTTCAGTGGTTCCCAGCCTTTTTGAGGTGACGGCTCACTAGAGCCAATTCGAATAACTCATCGCCCATCTCCCATGTTGCTGAGCTGGTATGTTTACAAAAGGGTTAATAAGAAAAATTTTTATTAACAGTTATTAACATAATGCTAAAAGACAAGCTAGCAAGCCCACGAGTTGGGAAACAGCGATTTAGTCCTTTCGTCCAGCGGTTGCCATGTTTCCATGATGTTAACTGAAGTTAGAGCCAAACTGTGGCCTTATAATGGACGTAGGACAGTCGCTCATTAAGCTTATGTTTATAATATGTACACCTCATATCACTCTCCCAATGGCACCAAAGCTAGCCGAGAAAAGTGAAATGTGGGCTTGGTCGTGGCAGCCAGACCAATTTTTCAGACAATCTTAATATATATTTCCAAGGAAATTAATGTTCATTATATTACCATTCTCAAGAAATAATGAGAGTTCTGACGTTACACCATATCTGGACAGATGTGACCATATTTGTTCAAGAAATTTTTTGCAAATTGTTATTCGCTCAGATTCCTGAAAATTATGAATTATCATGTACACAGTAAATTTCTGTTTTTGCTAGAACTAAAAAAAATCAATCACCTGTTCGTCCTCAGTTACAAGCACATTGACAACGACTCTTGTTTATTTATATATATATATACCCCCCTTAAGATGACGATGATGTGCAAAACTGAGACAAGCAATGCAAAATGGTGTACCAAAACAATTAAATGAATCTGTCGGCTCCTAGAAAATATTAAACTTAATTTTATAACTATTTTTGTTTCTTCTTCCAAAAATATCTCGACGAGTGGGGGATTAGACCCTTTAGGTCCTAATGGTGAACTGCCACAGTAAACTGAAATGAAGAAATGTGTTGAATGAAAATTCATTTTCAGCCTAGGTACTGTGAGAATATAATATGTACAGGGTGTCCCATAAGTCCGGCATCATGGGAGAAATTCATATTTTTCTATTTCTACAAAATATGCTCGGGACGCCAATTTCCCGTCCACCATTCTGTTCAGTGACGAGGCTGTTTTTTATGGAAATGGTGAGGTAAATCGACAGAACACCCGCTACTGGTCTCAAAACAACCCTCACTGGTATACCTCTTCAAAAGAACAAGGTGCATCTCGGTTGATGGTATAGTGTGGCATTTGGAAGGATCGCATCATAGGCCCCCTGTTTTTCGATGAACATGTCACTGGAGGCACCTACCTACGTATGCTCAAGGAAGAAGCATTTCCCAGTGTCTTGAACGAAGAAGGAAATTTCCCAACATGGTTCCAGCAAGACGGCGCTCCTGCACATTACATCACCCAAGTAAGGGAATACCTGTACCAACAATTCCCTGGTCATTGGATAGGACGTCGAGGGCCTGTGGAAAGGCCAGCTAGAAGCCCGGATCTCACGCCACTAGATTTTTATCTCTGGGGCCACTTGAAAGCGCTGGTATACGCAGAGAAAATTAGGAGTATTGAACATTTGCGGCAGCGCATTATTGGGGCATGTAACGCCATTACTCCTGACATCATTCACCGTGTGCTTGCTGACTGGGTATCACGTCTGAATTTGTGTATTGAAAACAATGGTGGACATATTGAGCACGTTCTGTAAATAAAAGCTTTTGTTTTACCTTTTTTATTATTTTTCCTATGATGCCGGACTTATGGGACACCCTGTATAATAAAGAACTGCAGTATGTCGTATTCTCAAGTAGTTTGGGCGCAAAATGAGAGAGTGCAATTGCAATTGCAATGATGCAAATGTAATAAATGTCGCAAGACCCCCTCCCCCCTTTGTTACATAACAACTCCCCTCCCCTTTGTTGCAAGACCCCTTCCCCATTAACCCCATTGTTGCAAGACCCCTTCCCTCCCGCTGCCACAAGCTGGAGGAAACAACCTAACCTAAGAGAGAGAGAGAGAGAGAGAGAGAGAGAGAGAGAGAGACCATCCTTCGCCTTGATCCGCCAGACGCATAATAAAGCTCTTGGTCTTTGCACTTGGCTTAGAAGGTCCCAATCAGCCAGTTGGCTTAGAAGGCTTAATCTGGCTTAGAAGGCATGAATGGCTTGTTCAGGTACACATTATTATTTTTGAGTTTGTAGGACTGTACTATTTATTTAATTAAAGCATATATTCTCAACAGTTGGCTTAGAAATCTATATATTTCATGAAATATATAGAAAATAAATACACATTCAAATTAGTTCATTCTATACAAAGTTTAAACGAAGAATATATGCAATAAAAATAATAATAGTATAAGAAATACACAAGTTGAACGAAGAATATATATATATAATAAAAAAATAAAATAAAAAATAATAATATAAGAAATACAGTTTTAAACGATGGAATATAAAAATCAAAATAATAGTACAGGAGAAATCTATATATACATTTATATTAAATAATTAAATATATAGAAAATATATATATATATACTGCAAAACCCTCAAAATACATACACTTTATGTTCTAGTGCGCTTAACTAAAACACTAAACTCGCACGTGATTGAGTCTATAGTTACATCATTATTGCTTTGCACTATGCAATAAATACGATTAAACATTATTTCACCGCTCAAGTTATAGGGATGCCTATACTCGATGTAAAGGACCTTCATTTCGTTCAATACTATTTTTGTGCCCACTTTACATTCGTTTGGCAAGTTATCTTTAAACACGGACAGAATACATTCAAAATCACGCAAAAACAGATCCTCGTTAGCCACAACATCATTATTAAATACAAGTTTATAAACACTCCTTTCCAATCGAGGGTTTATTCTTACCGATCCGAGCTTTTCAATCGTGAACTCATCTTCACAATTCATAGCGACAGTTGAAATAATCTTCTAAGTCGTAACGACAGCTTTTCATTATATAAAGATACACTTCTTCTGGGTGAACAGTGTAGGTGAGCTCAGCCCTGTACCGCTCAAGTCCTTTGTCTAAAGTTCATGATATTTCGAAGAGTCTAAACCTTTTAAGCAAGGATCCAGCTCTAGACTATTCTCGCCTTGTTCAGTCCGACACTCGGTAAACTCGTCGAGCAGAGCGGTGTATGCATATTCAAGAACCGTATCAAAATAAAGCATATCCGTAACACATGCGTCTAATACAGGGTTCAGCTTGCGGAAACCGACGATTTCAAACATTCTGTCGAGGATGAAACGGTTTCGCGTAGGGATAAGAACGTTATTATCAGGAGCATTCTTCCACATCAATCGTATATCAATGCATGGTTGATCGTTATTTATACACAACGTACAAACAATGGCATACGAGGGGGTAACACTAATCTGCTCTCTTCTTGTGCCTACACCTGCAGGTATTTTATAACGACCCTCACTCCAGGTATTTTATAACGACCCTCACTCCACTTCTCAATTACCACGAAGACTACTCATCTCCTCAACACTTAAATAAACAACATTCCGCTTACCAGAGTTTGTTTGTCTACAAGTCGTTTCCAGTACATAGTTAATGGCACCAGTTTCACGCCTGAACACGCGCAATGACTTTGTCACGGACATATCGTACACGGCATTGAGAATGCTGCTCAAAGGAAGCTCCATCTTATTCTATCGTGAGGAGTGCACGTCCGGTCGGTTCAAGCTATGAGATGACTATGAACCACAGGTGGGCGGACCGGCTCGATGGGAGAGTGGTAGAGTGAGTCACACCATAAGCTTATGAATTGTGTGCGGCGTTGTTCCAACGTGAAAGATTCATGGAAATACTTGTATCCCATTATACTGGGTAGGTGTTTTGAGAAATTTTTCATGTGCGATACATGAAGCAATACCGGTTTTAATGTTTTATCACTCCTACTCCCCAGAATGCGCACTATACACTTTTGTTCAGGGAGATTTTCACGAACTAAACACATTTTATTCACACTCCGGCGCACTATTTGAGAGAAAAATATGCCCATATTTTTCCTTTTTGCTTAACAGACAGTACTCAACTCTAAATTCTATTAAAAACTCACGCAGGCCTTTAGCCACAACCTCACTACAAACCTCGTCATGATATATATTAATGTAGTGGTAAAAATACTTAGGATTCTCCATTATGACAAGATTTACATTCTCAGCCGCAGGGTAGGAGTACTCGGTATGATGCAACATGACATAATACCACTTGTCAACCACTCATCAACAAGACTCACTAACCATAATCGTTACTTCTCTTCTGCACGCGTTGTTTCTTCTACTTCACGGTATATGTAAGCTTTTATAAAGTTTAGTCCTACAATATAGTTCAATACGTCGCTTGTACCACGAAATCATGCAATGCCCTCTCCAGAATAGCCGTAGAGTATTTGTATGTACCTCTTGTCCCTCAAGCTTCGCACTGTTCAATGTAGCCTTAAAAGTACCAAAGAAGGGTGGAATATGGAGTCTTTGAGTATCCACCACATCTTCACACTTTGCCGAATACCACTTCATAAACATCGAACAGCAATATTAAAGGTAGCCGTTACTATTTTTCGTCTACGTGGGATTTCGTCAAATACACGTCTGAGATCCAGGGCTTGCAACGATCAACTGAGCACGCAAGGGTAGAAATATGCCCAGATAGTTGCATGAGTCACGTGACAATTGATCGATCATACAGAGGGCGGAGCTTAGAACTTTCTCCTGTACATACGCGCACGCACACACACACACACACACACACACACACCGAGGATAAAATGAAACGCTAATTGAAACAAGATTTATTTAATAAACATATCATCAAATTATTCAAGGTGTGTATGTACAAATACATATAATAAATAAAATAAACATATCATTAACAATTAAACACACACACACACACACACACACACACACACATATATATATATATATATATATATATAACAATCAAGGATTATGGTATCCAAAGGGTACGGCATCATAGGTACCAGACACCTGGTAACGTTTCCTATAGGTGTTACGGCATACCTTCGTACCCCTAAGTTCCTTCACGCCCCCCAGCTTCTCCGCTCGAAAATTGTAGGTCCCTACAGTCAGTTGGGGCAGTTGATCGTCCTTATCTTCCAAGCATATTAGATCCTTCAACGAGTCAAACCCATCGGTTCGCCTTGTTAATCGTGATACCCTTAGCCTTCACGATATATTTCATATCCTCCCCCATCTCACTTGTACCCCATAAGTTTTTGGACCTGTTGAGATAAAAGTGTCGAGTATGCGATGTCTCCATACTCATCCTTGATCTCATCAGTCAACTCTCCGAGGAAATCACCAATAGGTGGCATGCATTCACCCTCCCTCGCTGTGACTATCACACTCTCTCTGTCGGCGTACAGAACCATCCGCCCAAGAGAATGCAATAGACCCCAAAGTTTGATGCGTGCGTATGCCGTTGTGAAGCTGGCTACAGGTATGTTTGTAACACGCGATGTGTCTGTGGCCAATTCGGTAATGTTCTACTTTATTATGTACATATTACCTACATTCACGATCTCCATGACCTCTTTATCGGAAAGTTGGCATAATCCCACACCTCGTTATAACTTTGTGCGAGGTGAACGTTCCCCTTGTCTCTATGTTGATCCATTTAATTTTTATTGCAACAAATAACCTAACTCTAGTCCTCAAAAGAAACCACACAAATTAAACCCGGAAGCTGCGGAATACATTCCGAAAACGATGAGAGACTCACAGCTGAATTTGAAACCCAAGTCGCGCAAAAAATATTGGATAAAAATAAGCACTGTACAATGGATGCAAATACTATGGGCGAGAGAGCTCCCGTTAATTCTCAAGCCGAATTTGGCTTCATAAAAGACGAAAGGTGTTCTCTGAAGTCTAAAAGTGAAGATAAGATAAATTGGTTACTGTACAGTTTATTAATGAACCTCTTAAAATCAACCAACCATATTTACCTCATAGTGTTATAAGTAAATGAAGGTCATCAGATACTGGTATGAATACTGCAAAAGTTTCAAAGCAATGTGATGTGCCTTCAACAAACAAACAAACAAACAAACAAAACATCTTTATTGCGGATCATTCACAATCCATAACCACTTAACCTAACATACAAGTGCAATCTTACGTATACACTGAACTTAATACAAAAATAAGGCCAACATAGCCACTTAACCTAGCATACTGGCATACTGTTTGGTTAATTATCTGACAATTTTATGTATGTTATTACATGAGCCATCTTATAACACTTATAACACTTATAATACTTATTATAACATAGCCACTTATTATAACACAACTTAATATGCATATATAATCTTTGCTACGTTACAAAAATAAGGTATTGTAAACCGGTAGTTGTCTGAACCAAGACTGCCATATAGGTGAGAGGTACACAGTAACTGAAGACCGGACATTGTACAATACCACATTAGAGCTGTTTTGGACCCTAGTAATGAAATATATATATATATATATATATATTTTGGATCCCTACATAGCATACGAAAAATATCATTATAAACAACAGAGTTTATTCTTAGCATTTTTTGCATAGTTCCACCACAGATGGATGTATACAATGCACTATAGTAAGTTCTAAAAAGTTAAGTTTTTACTGATTCTCAACACACCAAATTTCCTTACTAGCATGTTACCCTGTACATAGAGCTTTTTACGTTGCTTCTCAATATCGAGTTCATCTCGCAGCTCGTGAATAATTACATGACTCTTTGCCCCATTATAGGTGATGTCATTTTTTATACCATATTGTTCACATATCTCTAATAGTACTCTCATCCCATGGGGAGAGGATGACAGAAGAACAAGGTCACCAGCATATATTAAATGATTAATTTTTCCTTTCCAATGACAGCCAGTTTTTAGTTCATTGGTGAGGCCATCCATGTATATACAGAAAAGATAGAGAGATAATATACTTCCTTGCCTAACACCATTAGTTACCTTAAAACCTGGTGATACAGTGCTTTTCCATCTTACAAATATGGTCAGCTCTGTATACCAGAATGCAAGTATCCTAAGTATATAATTAGGAACCCCTCGACACAAGAGTTTCTTGAAAAGTTTGTGATGGTTAATTCTATAAATTGCTTTTGATGCATCCAAAAAACAGGAATATACATTGCTACTTGACATCTTGTATTTTAGGACGGCTTCCTTTAGCATATAAATACACATGTCAGGACCATGTTTCACTCTAAAGCCAAACTGATTGTCATAAGTCTGCAAGTAAGTACTTATCCTATTATAAATGACATATTCTAACACCTTAGAAAGTATACTGGCAAGTGCTATTGGCCTATAATTATTCTTATCGCAGATACTAACACCCTTATTTTTAACAACTGGCAACAAGTTAAATCTAATACAAAGATATTGCAAGAAAACTCTACTGATAACCTTCTTCCTATGAACCAGCCAGATTTAACGTCAACTGCTTCATGTACCGATTTAGCTGATAGTTGTATAATCTCTCGTATATCTGTCAAATATGAATAATTCAGAAGTTTCGGAACAGTGTAATTGTACCTTGATCAGTTAAATCCTATTCATTGTCAGCACAAAGAAAAAGCTGCCTCAAAAATTCTGAAAGTAATCATTACATTGTTTGCAATGATCTACAGATCTACAGAAGCTAAGGCTAACAAAGACCCTAAGATCCACTCTAAGGTTAGCCCGAGAGAGAGAGAAAAGAGTAGGGGGTTAAGAGAAGAAAATAAGGGGTTAAGTAAGTAGCAACACCTATCACTCGTGGGTTAACATTCATTCAGAAAAAGAGAAAAAAGACTCACCATCATCATCCGCCGGCCACTGCCAACAAGTCGGAAAAATAGTCAAAGAGAATAGGAAAGGGGTCAAAGATGAAAAGAAGTAAAATAAGAACGCTTACAAACCATGCAAACACAGACATGCAAGTAGAGAGTTAGAGACATGCAAGTAAAGAGCGGATAAGAAAAAAAGTAGGTAAAGTAAAACAAAAAGTGGGTTAGTTTAGGCTACGAGGTACATCTACGTTCGTGTTAGTCTAATTTTTTTTAATAATTTTATTGCTGGCATCACACGCTGGCATGTCACAAGCTGGCATTATCGTCAACAGACTCATCCTCAACCACCAACCCCAGAGCTCCTATTGCTAATTGTTTTTTGTTTTAAATAACGTTACTATTTTTAAAATGCCTATCTAGACCGTTCTTAAAAACATTAACGTTATCGATTTTATTAACGATTTTGAAAACTTCAATAAGCTCCCCCCTTAATCTCCTAGTTTCGAGTGAATGCAAATCTAACTCTTTAATCTTATCTTCATAATGCTTGTTGCGCAATGACGGAATTAGTTTCGTCGCACGACGCTGAACCCTTTCTAACCTATCAATATCCTCACGCAAATACGGGCACCAAAACTGAACGGCATATTCTAAATGAAGCCTGACTAGGGACTTGTAAAGGGGCAATATAATATCCTTCGATTTAAATTCGAAATTACGCGCAATGAAGTCTAACATCCTATTAGCTATTGCGCAAGACTCCAGGCACTGGTTCCTAACTTTTAAATCTTTAGATACGCGTACGCCTAAATCTAATTCCTCGTCAACTGCCGCTAACTCTCTATCATCCATCGTGTACGTGTAATTATTGTTACGAGAACCTATATGCAAAACTTTACATTTGTCTATGTTAAATTGTATCTGCCACTTATCCGTCCACTCCATAATCCTATTTACATCGTCTTGGAGCCTATTTCTATCATCCTCGTTAACAACCTTACCGACTGTTTTAGTATCGTCCGCGAATTTTGACACGTTTCTAGTCAATCGCACTCTATGTCGTTAATGTAAATTACGAATAGCAATGGGCCTAACACTGAACCCTGTGGGACACCGCTACCTACATCCAACCACCCCGATTCACTACCATTAACAACGACCCTCTGTCTCCTAGCACGAAGCCATTCCTCTAACCAGTTAGCTACCTGACCGCGTATACCGTGCGCTTTAGCCTTCGCAATTAATCTTCTATGCGGAACTGTATCGAAAGCTTTTTTAATATCTAAATAAATAACGTCAGCTGCTCTATGCCTATCGTATTCGCGCACTATTTCGTTATAAAATTCAAACAAATTAGTTAAACAAGATCTATGGCGTCGAAACCCATGCTGACTACTATTAATCAAATCTCGACTTTCTAAGTGATCGATGATACGATCCCTAACTACGGATTCCAAAAGTTTACCGACAATTGACGTTAAGCTAATGGGCCTATAATTGCTAGCTACTGTGCGGTCGCCTTTTTTAAAAATGGGCGTGACGTTAGCTAATTTGAAGTCTCCTAGAATAATCCCCGTTTCGAGTGACTGATTAAAAATCTTCGTTAAGGAGCCTACGATAACGTCTTTCAAATCTTTCGAATGTCTGGGATAAATCGCGTCAAGGCCTGGAGCCTTGCTAACTTTTAGCCTATCGATATAATGCGCAATCTCAGCCTCGTAAACAGTTATTTCATCCAAAATAGTCTCGCTACTAAATGGAACGATATCGTCCATGTCGGGGACATTATTTACGTCTTCTATGGTAAAAACTGTTGCAAAAAAGTTATTGAAAATACCTGCCATCGCCTGAGCGTCGGAAGCCAAAGCGCCGTTAACATCCACTTGAGGGCCCATGTTATCTTTTATCGGCTTACGATTACACTGGTATGCATCAATTTTGCTGTCAGGGGTTTTGTAAGTGATTCTTATAGAGTCTTTCCTGCTGATTTCGAATCTGCAATCCGTTTTTCTTAATCAGCTCAGGTTATCCGGCTATGGCCTCATAAGTAAAATAGAATTTTTCGTGATTTTGTCAAAGCGGAATTGGAACAGTAACATCTATCATCACTTGTTTCACTTGTATAATATCTTTTTTTACTTTTCAGGCATATAGATAAAATATTTCATAATGAATAGAGCGTGTAAAAATGATCCCAATAGATTCTGCTACATATGTGGGACGGTTACCATGCCAAATAACCAGTCCCAAATCACTAAATTTGTGAAGACAATGTATAGAGCATACTTTGGAATTAAGCTAGGGGACCAGGACAAAAATTTCGCCCCTCATATGTGCTGCAAGACATGCATTGAAAATTTGAGAAGATGGAGCAAAGGCAGAGCGAAATCTTTGCCTTTTGGAATTCCCATGATTTGGAGAGAAGGAAAGGATCACGTGACAGATTGCTATTTCTGCATGACAAACCTCCAAGGTGGGCTTATAAATTTATTTTTCTTAAATATTTTGAAATCCTCGTATGAAACTTGACATAATATTCACCATAATGTAATATTCACCATATATAGCATAATATTCACCATAATGTAATATTCACCATATATAGCATAATATTCACCATAATGTAATATTCACCATATATAGCATAATATTCACCATAATGGTAATCATACATTTACATATATATATTGTTATAGAAAATACATTTACACATACATATTGTTATACAAGTTACATTTACATATACAATGATTGTATATTTTCTTTCTTTTTCATTCATATTGTCCCCGAAGGGACAATATGAATGAAAAAGAAAGAAAATATACAGACTCCATCGAACTATTTCATATCTTACAGACCGCAGCCTTCCCTCACGAGCCGCCACTGTCTGAATGCTTCTTCTATTTCATATGCAAGTTTTATATCCATGTTTCTGTGTTTCTATTTTCAGGAGTTAACAAGAAGAATAAACACATTGTTGTATACCCTGACACTCCTTCAGCTATGAGACCTGTACCCCATGGTCCTGGAATTCCAATACCCGACCCACCTCAAACCCTGGACTTCGATGATTCTGATGATGAATCAATGACCAATGCCAATGACCAGTCCCAGTCGTATATACCTCAAAATACCGCTTCAAATGAGCCGAGGCCTCTCAACCAGGCCAAACTTAATGATCTTACCAGGGATTTAGGACTTTCCAAATTAGCTGCCGAGATCTTGGGCTCACGACTTCGAGAGGACAACTTGCTGGCTCCGGGAACAACATTCTCCTGGTATAGGAAACGAGAGGAAGAATTCCGCAAGTTTTTTGCAGTGCACGAAAATACCTCTTCCTTAGTGTACTGCTGCAATGTTGAGGGGCTAATCGAATCCTTGGGCCTGCCATATAACGCATCAGAATGGAGGCTATTTATAGACTCGTCTAAACGAAGTTTGAAAGCAGTACTTCTCAACATTGGGAATAGGGTTGCATCAGTCCCTGTAGCACATTCCGTACAACTTACTGAGAGCTACGATAACATGAAAATTTTACTGGATGCTCTCGTATACGACCAACATAACTGGAGGATCTGTGGAGATTTGAAGGTAATACTAATATCATAAGTAAACTATTGCTATTGACTATGTTGTTTTTCCAAAGGTTATTTGAGAGCGTATAAGAACACTTAACTTCCCCACAGAAGTGATACAGTCCAATGCATAGATTTTTTATCTGATAGAACAAATTCTCTAAATTCTTTAAATATTTTCTTTTTTTTTCAGATTGTGGCATTTGTATTGGGAATGCAAGGGGGATACACGAAATACCCATGTTTCCTCTGCAAATGGGATAGCCGAGCGGATGAGAAGCACTATGCACAGCGTGAATGGGCATCCAGAGAGAATTTTGAAACTGGGTCGCATAATGTCGTTTCAGTGCCCCTTGTACCACCAACAAAAATTTTGCTCCCACCACTTCATAGTAAGCTGGGCTTCATGAAAAATTTCATCAAATCAATGAATAAGGAGGGTTCAGCATTCCGATATCTCGAGAGTAAATTTCCTCATATATCTGATGCTAAACTAAATGCTGGGGTTTTTGATGGTCCTCAAATTCGAACTTTGATCAAGGATACTCAGTTCGAAAACGCAATGACTCCAACTGAGAAGAATGCCTGGCAGGCATTCAAATCAGTTGTCACTGATTTTCTTGGCAAGCGTAGAAGTCCAGAATACGAGTCCGTTGTCGAAAACTTGATGGAAGCTTTCAATGCTCATGGATCGCGCATGTCCATAAAAATGCACTTTTTGTGGTCCCACTTGGACTATTTTCCTGAAAATTGCGGGGATTATAGTGAGGAACAGGGTGAACGATTTCACCAAGATATCAAAATAATGGAAGAGAGGTACCAGGGAAACTGGGATATCAATATGCTGGCGGACTATTGCTGGTGTTTGAAGCGAGACGTGCCCGAAGAAAAACACAGACGGAAAGCCAAAAAAACTTCATTCCTTCCTCAATAAACTTTTTTCCATATTCATTGTATGAATAAAAGTATTTATTCACACAATGTTTTCATTTTTCACGAGTGTTCTTATAATATTACTCGTATCTACAGTGTTTAAGCTAAAAAATCAATAAATTTGGGGATAAAATTGGACTTATAATAAATGGCCAATAGAGAAAAAACCTGACCTGATTGAGGAAAACCAATGTCATTTTCGAATTCAGCATGGTCGAATTATATAATATGAGTTGAAAAAACCCTCACAGCAGACAAAACATTTTCAGATGCATACCAGTGTAATTGCATATTAGTACAGGAAAAATGTGTAGATATATTAAATATATTGAAAATATAAGAAACGTATAATCAGTTGCATATTAGTACAGGAAAAATATATACAGATATATTAAATATATTGAAAATATACGAAACATATAATCAAATACATAGTACAGGAAAAATATATAGTTATATTAAATATATTGAAAATAACCGAAACGTATAATCAAATGCATATTAGTACAGGATATATTTCCTTTATGTTCTACGATGCAAAATGCTAAACTCACACGTGATAGAGTCCACATCCACATCGCCATTACTTTGTACGATATGGTAAAACCGCCCAAGCATCACTTCACCGTTTAACTGATACGGAGGTTTATACTCGACGTAAATGGCTTTCATATCATTCAATACTATTTTTGTGCCCACTTTACACCCTGCGGGCAAGTCATCTTTAAACACGGCTAGAACACAATCAAAAGCACGCACAAAGAGGTCATCGTTAACCACAACATCAAATACAAGTTTATAAACATGCCTTTCCAATCGGGGTTTTCTTCTTACCGTCCCGAGCTTTTCAATCTTGAACTCTTCTTCACTCTCCATAGCAGCATTGGAAATAATCTTCAAAATCGTAACACCTATCCACTATATAGAGGTACAACTCTTCAGGGTGAACAGTGTAGGCGAGCTCAGCTCTGTACCGCTCAAGTGCTTTGTACCAAAGCTCAAGATATTTCGAAGAATCTAAACCTTTTAAATATGCATCCAGATCTAGACGATTCTCCCCCTGTTCATTCCTACATTCAATAAATCCGTCGAGCAGGGCGGTGTATGCGTGTTCAAGAACTGTATCAAAATAAATCATATCTGTAACACGACGTCTAATATAGGCTTCAGCTTACGGAATCCGACGATTTAAAACATTCTGTCGAGGATGAAACGGTTTCGTGTAGGGACATGAACGTCATTATCAGCTGTGTTCATCCACATCAGTCGTATATCAATGCATGGTTGTTCGTTATTTATACACAATGCACGAACAATGGTATATGAGGAGGCGTCACTAATCATTTCTCTTATTGTACTTACGCTCTCAGGTATTCTATAACGGTCCTCTGTCCACCTCTCAACTATCACGAAGATTCTATTCATCTCATCAGCACTTAAATAAATAACGTTACGTTTGCTTGCGTGCCTGCAGATCGTTTCAAGCACATAATTAATGCTGCCGGTTTCACGACTGAACACGCGCAATGACTTCGTCACGGAGACGTCGTACGAGGCGTTCAGAATGCTTCTCAAAGGGAGTTCCATCGTATTCACACGTCCACACGGTTCAAGTTCTGAGATGACTATGGCACGTCCACTCGGTGCAAGCTCTGAGATGACTATGAGCCACAGGAGGCAGGATCGGCTCGATGGGGCGGGATGAGTCACGCTGAAGATACGTGTATGGGCTTCTATAGCTTGAAGTATAGCTTGAAGGGATTTGTACGCCCTCCGAACAAGCTATCACCGATGCGGGGGGCATCCGTGCATGACTCACGTTGCCGGTCTTACAGTGGGCGGGGCTTAGTTTTTTACTGTACACACGCACGCACGCAAAGGAGAAAGCGAAACGCTACTTGAAACACGATTTATTTAATAAACGAAATATTGAAGGTATATATATTTACAAACACGTGTATTAAAGAAGCTAACAATAGACATATCAAAGATTACGGTATCCAAAGGGCACGGTATCATAGGTACCAGGCACCTGGTAGCGTTTCCCATAGTTGGTACGGCACACCTTTTTACCCCTAAGTTCCTTCACACACCCCAGCTTCTGTGCCCGAAAATTGTGGGTGTCTACAGTCAGATGGGGCGGGGGGTCGCCCTCATCATCTTCCAAGCACACTAACTCCTTCAACGAATAAAAGTTAACGACTCGCCGATTCGCATGGTTAAGTGTGATACACTTAGCCTTCACGATATACTTCATATCATCCCCTATCCTCACCCGTACCCCATAGGTTTCTAGACCCGTTGACACAAAAGCGTCTGCGTATGCGATGTCTCCATACTCATCCTTGATCTCGTCAGTTAGCTCTCCGAGGAACTCCCCAATAGCAGGCATGTCACCCCTCTTCGCTGTGAATATCACGCTATCTGTATCGGCATACAAAACCCTCCGACCAAGAGAATGCAATAGGCCCCAAAGTTTGACGCGTGCTTAATCTGTTGTGAAGCTGGCGACAGGAATGTTTGCAACCCGTGGTGTCTGTGGCCAATTCGGTATTGTTGTACTTTATTATGTAAGTATTACCTACATTCACAATCTCCATGGCCTCTTTATCGGGTGCGTTGGCATAATCCCAGACTTCGCTATAACTTTGCGCCAAAGGAACGTTCCCTTTACTGGTATTCTGCGCAAATTTTCCCGACTGTTTAGGCACAATTTTGCATTAAAGCGCTTGCCAGGGTTCTTTACAATTTGGGTACGATCAAGCTATATACCTTCACGGTCACGGTAACGTTGAATATAAGACATTTTTTCATCTTCGGTATCAACCCCTCGCGGGTATCCTGACGCCTCAACCTTATCCTTCAAAAAAGCATTTATATATGGTGTGAAAAGGTTGAGTAGCTTCTGAAACCTCCACACCTCATGTATCTTCATTACTCTACACCCATGGCGAACGGCTAGGACCAGCTCAGGGCTTGTATATACACCTCTGATCTTATGCTGGTCGGGTGTATGGTCACAATCACCATTGTTCTCTTCTGCCCACTTCACGCATAGGGGAAACATGAGCTTGTGATCTATAACGACGGGTAAGATCGGCATCCATAAATCGCGAGGGGGAAGCACGTCTACGAAAGAGAGTCCAAAGTAGCGCTCATTCGAGTTGGCTGAAAAATCCTCGATGGTTGGTATAGCGGGACCCACCATTTTTTCAGGGGCGCCTACGGGGTACGGGTTGTTCTTCATCACGTAGGGGTATAAAGAACAGAAGTCGTAGTAATGGAGCTTCACACCCTCAGTAGGCGGAAAGTATAGCTTGAAGGGATTTGTACGCCCTCCGAACAAGCTATCACCGCATTTGAGAAGCTCCAGCACCATTGAACGTTTGATCGTGTTTATTTCTTCACGGTACTGTCCATCTGCATCCATCCGCACATCATACTCATGCTCCCACAAAACTTTGTGAGTGAACTGGGATCCTATAAGTTGATCGCGGGTGCGGGTCCACGCAAGACAGTCGACAGGAGATCTACCCTGGATATCTCCTACGATTCCACACTCAGGGCGGGGGGCATCCGTGCCACCAGCAGCCGTTAAAGGAGTACACAGTCTTCTCGCCAGTGGCACGGTTTTCGCTTAGACCATCAACCCAAAAAACACGACCATTAACCTTAATAGGTACTTCGCCCGTGTTGCGAGCATGCTTTATATATACCCCTGTCTGCTGTTGTAAGTGTATGAGCCAGTAAATAGCCTTGTGACCATAACTGCGGGGGTTGTTTCTGTGGATAATGGATAAGGCGTCTTTAGGCATGAAATTGTTCTTGAACACCGTAAAACATAATGAGGCGATGGTGGTTGCGACTTGCAAAGGATCGCATTTAAAACGGCATATGTACATCCTTCTAAAGGCTTGAAAGTATACTCTAAGCACGCGCACATCATTCACGCAATAACACTCAAATTCATCAGCAATATTATAAGGATTACATTCATTAAAACTGGTGTAGTATCGATCAAAATCTTCACGCTCATCTGTGCTCATACATTCATAGTTAAAGTAATGTTTGGGTGGAGGTAGTCCTACGTAGTTTAAAGTTTCGCTAGTGAAGAATATGTAAGGGAAATAACCTTTCGAAACTTCAGCGGATACGCCCACTACATTGGGTAGCTTTGCTAATTTACAAGGTGTGAATAATAAAGTGTCTTTAAACTGTACATTATCTTTTATTTGCATCTGTATTTGTTTGTTGCTAACTTGACAATATAGGACACAAAGAGTTTTACAGGGCTATCGTGTGCAAGCGTTTTAAAAACGTTTGTCCGTTTACCACATTTGTGACACTCATCACACTCAATCTCCATACACTCATCACAGATAGTCTGGCTCACAAGTAAATGCGGAATAACCTCTTTGGTTTCAGCGTTTGTGTATGTTTCTATATCGTAGTATACAGTTATACAAGGGATGGTTGTTTTTAGGCTTTACATCTTTCATATAACATACATGCTTTACACTAACCGCCTTATATTTCTCATGGCATGTAGAACAGTGAATTTCATCACATTTGTGCTTGAAATTTCCCCAATTATCCATCATATGAAACATACCGCATTCACAGATTCTCATTTTCCGGCACTTACCATTTGATTTATGGAGCTCAAAACAGATATTATTGAAAAATGTGCGTCTACACATACCACAATCCCTCTTCTCAGCTACAACTACACGGCTTTCGCATTTGGCACTTTTACACTGCTCACATACCATGTGGCAATCTTTACGTTTCACTATATCGTCCGCAAACTCGATACACCCCTTACACAAATCATGATGTCCATATTTTCGACTTTTGTTATAACTTGCGTAAAGGCACCTTATATTACGGATGGGGAGATACGTTGTCCCTCACAGTCCTAAAATAAGTAGGGGTCTCGTACGATCTCTCACACAGCTTTTAAAAACATACACAGTTCTATGACGATTATCCAGTCCAAATACAACTATACGAACAGTCATTTCCTGTTCTATCCTTCTCAGCTCTTCGTGACCCATATTACAGTCAAACTCAAGTTTACAGTCTACAGCTAGTTTACGGGCATGTCCCACTACCGTTGGTAGCCAAATTTTTGGGGTCTGTGTATTTAGTACAGTAAACATACGAGCTAAGACTACTGTTATAAAGCCGCAGCCACGATCTATGCCGTCTAAAAATGGCCTGAGAATTGAAGTTAAGAGTATAAGGTGTGGCGCTATGACCGGCAACACGGAATACACGGTCAATATTTACCGTAAAGTTGTCCATATTGAAAGCTATACTACTTTGAGAGGCTTGCATTATACGGCCTAATATATACTCTATATCTTCAGCTGCCAAACGTCTGAACGGTATTACCTCCCAAAAATCATCTACATCCCCGTCATCTGATCCGAATCCAAAGGACAGCCTCGTCCTGACTTCACGCTCGTCGCGGTTCTGAAGGGCAAACTCTACAATACGTTCAACTATGCGCCGTAGTCCGTTGCTATACATTGCTATACATGGACCTGGGATCAACCCTGACTATATACCGATTTCTAGTAAAGGCCGGGATGGAGGTTGCTGTGCGCACCAACTCGAATGTTATGTCAGCCTCAACAGAACGGGGAGCTACTGTGGAGGATGAATAAGGGTGTATATTTGATGAAGGTGCTAATGTGGGGTTGTCGTAAGACGTTGAGGGTTGGGGCTCTATTACTGGGGTCTAACAACCGGAGCAATCCTGGACGCTTTATACCTGACGTGGAGGGTTCTTCATCACGCCTCCGCTTTGAACTGGCGCATGCTACAGGTGTCGCTGGTGAGGGCTCGTCGGCGGGGATGACTCTGTAGCTAGGGTCAAGGGGTCGTCCGTGATATCGATGATGGGGTGCTGTACATCATCATTCACGGTTCTGTGGAAGAAGAAAACAAAATATAAGGAGCAGCACTATTTGTAATATTTTGTAAATGGACCACTTAGGGTGTGACGTGTTAGAAATGGAATCTGTAGAAAAATTCAGGTTCACGAGCCCATCCACATGTATTATATCTGGCCTACAGGATGTGGTAAAACGGTGTTTATGCTTAAAATCATTAAAGAAAAGGGGAGATGTTCTCAAAATTTGTGCATAAAGTTATATGGTGCTATTCGACGTATCAATCAGTGTTCAACGAGTACCAAGATGATTTTGTTCCACAAGGGGGTCTATGACGTTAATTCGTTAAAGGGAAATGAACATACAGTCATTGTAATTGACGACCTCATGTTGGAGATGGATAAAACGTTTGCCGAGACATTTACAGTATTCTCCCACCATCTTAACATAAGCGTGTTCTTCATCAATCAGAATCTATTTTTCAAAAATAGATACATGCGCGATGTGTCGCTAAATACGCAATATCTAGTCTTATTCGCGCAACGTAGAGATGTGTCACAAATTGGGGTATTAGCCAATCAAATGTTCCCGAATCAGCGTAAGGAGTTTTTGGAGGTTTATAAAGAGGCCACAAACCAGCGTTATGGTATTTGCTTTGTGACCTTCACCCGCGAAACACGTTTAGGGTGCTTCTAAGAACGAATATATTCCCAAGCGAGCCTGAAACGGTGTATATTCCAGAATGACAAATAGGCTAAAGAAATACCGTGAATTAATAAAAATCTATCAACGATTGCCACGGCGCTGCAACAGATGTTTGTTAAAAATATCGACTCTGACTTTTTAAAATGCATCTGTGAAATCTGTCTTAATGTTATAAAATGTAATGTACCAATGAAACCCTCTCAGAAGACTCGCTTACGTCGTTACAAGAACATAATACGAGCGCTCGCTCATAAAAGTCAAACTGTGGGTAAAAAAGCGCATTATTGTACAAAGAGGAGGATCATTCCTCCCATCTTATTTTCAGTTTTGGGTCCTTTACTGACTAGATTAATATAATGAAGAAGGTGGTTGTGATTCCGCACGAGGTGTATGCTTCATTGAAAGTTCAAAGACTCCAGACACGGTTCTAGAACCCCGTAAAAGTAGGCTTAAAAGAATGGAAAACGAGTTGCTAGCCCTATTAAACAGTGAAAAGTCCTGATGAGAAAAGGATCTTGTACCAAGAGGCTTTGCAGAAATTTCTTCATGAGTACGAAGATTATAACATCCTACAGAGCTCCCCGTGGAGGCACAGCGAGTAGTGCTGAGCATAGCGACACAGGACCTGGCCAACCAAAGAACAACGGAACACAACACATCGAACATGTGCTAAAAAACAGCCTCCCACATACATTGAGGAATAAAGGGTTAAGTCTTTATAATCTATTGAGTGAGGACCCCATCATACAGTACCGATACAGAGGTCATTGTTGAAGGAACAAGGGTACAAGGATCCAATATCGTTGATATTGTTCATGATCTGGTGAGAAAGTGGGACAGACCCTCACCAACAGGATGGAAGCATATTAAAGCAAGACTACAACAAATAAATGTCCCCAAAACATTGATAGGTAATCTGAATAGGTTAAAAGACTTGGACCAAGTCACGCATGTGTCACAACTGAGTACGCCATCGCCCCCAGCAGTAGCAGTGTCTCTGAAGAGGAGAAAGAAGAGAACAAACGGTCAACCCTACCCACGTGCTTCTAAAATACGCAAATGGCTAACATATTAAGTAAACGCTATTATGACATTTCTAACCCCGCCTCCTATGGTGGCGTTAATAGACTGTACAGAGGTGTTTACGGTGTAAGGAAAAAAGATGTTGAGAGATTTTTGCGGGGACAGGATGCTTATACACTTCATAAACCGGTGAGAAAAAGGTTTAAAACGGCCAAGACAACAGCTGCCTCGATTGACTCTATTTGGCAGGCGATTTAACAGACATGCAAAGATATTCAGTGTATAACGACGGTTACCGCTACATCCTATTCATAATAGACGTATTCTCTAGATACCTGTGGTTAATACCCCTGAAAAATAAATCGCCTGAAACAGTTGCTAAAGCGACCAAAACGTTGATGTTGAAAGAAAACAGGATTCCTGGCTATTTTTGTACGGATATAGGGAAAGAATTTATAGGACGCGCTTTTCAGAACATGCTGGCAGAGTTTAATATCAGCTATTACACTACCAATTCTATACATAAGGCCTCTTTAGCTGAAAGAGTTCAACGTACCATAAAGGAACGCATGCACCGATATTTTACACATAAAAACACATACAGATATATAAACGTACGATTGGCACAACGCCTAACGAAGTTTTAGAAAGAGGTACGAGTCCAGAGGTGAGAAGAGATGCACCGCCTCACTCTGTACGCTTCAAAATCAATGATTATATAAGGCTATCACGTTCGGGGAATAAATTCGCGAAGGGGTTTGAGCAAGGATGGACGCTGGAAATTTTTAAAGTTAGGGCTATGAGACCTAAAGGTGAGGTAATGATGTATTACACTGAAGATTTGAGTGGGGAAGAAATCACAGGAGGGTTTTACCGCGAGGAGTTGCAGAAAGTGACATTTAATTTAGGAAAAAATGTGTTTAAAATTGAGAAAATTATTGGTAGCAAAGGCTCAGGAAAGATAAAAATGTACCTGGTGAAATGGCTGGGTTACCCAGAAAGCTTTAACACCTATATAAAAGCTGATGCAATAATGAAGCTTAAATAGTATGCAACATGGCGCCTGACCGTTTCTACGTCACACTCCAGTCCTCATCGTCCCTGTCTGTACACCCTAACAACACCCTCGCCAACTTTGTGACAGAACTCCATGGATCCATTGAATTGGAGCGTGATTCATATGAAGTGGGGTTATGTGAACTTCAGTTAGTCACCAAATTTTTAACTCTTGAAAATGAACAATTCATATTTCTGATCCATAGAAGAACCGATGAGTGCGAAAAAATAGGCATAACATTAGACAATACTATTCGGTCAACCCTGTGCGGCGAGGAATGGTACTATAGCACAAATGTATCGCTAGGAATCGGCATTATGATACAGCCATGGACGTTGTGACTGGTTTAAACAAGAGTCTTGAAAAGTCGTACTTGACAAACGATTTACTTTTTGAAGTCGTAAACATAGACACGCCTGCATGCACATTGAAGCTAAAGTCAACGCTTAGTAGAAATATTGAAGTTAAAGAACTGTTCACAATTGCGGCTGAGGACCGATATAGCGCAGCCTTCCAAAGAGATACCTTTCACGAGTTACAGCACGACTTGTCCAGCTTAATGTATCAATTGAAAATGGAGGAGTTGGGTGAAACCTCTCCACCCCAAGGCATGTGCTATATTTACAGCAATATTATAGAGCAACAATTTGTTGGGAACACTCAGGCACGTCTGCTGCGCATTGCGCACATCCCCAACCATAGAGGGAAAAGTTTGAGCATTACATATGACAAGCCCCATTATGTAAATGTTGCGACTAATCTATTAACCAACATCTCAATATATGTAAGGACGATTGAGGGAAAAATTTTCCCATGCGGTGATTCGGTGATGGGAGCTTAACAGTGAAACTACACTTTCGTCGTTTATAATGACTCGAAGACCGTTCGCAGTATACCGAGGAGTGAGGTACCAGCGTGGGAGTGGTCTTGGTTCCATTTTTTCATCCATACTACGCACCGCTGTCCCCCTGTTGAAGAAGGGGGCCAGATACCTAGGGCGGAAGGCGTTACAAACAGGTTTTAACACGGCAGAAGACATAATGGGGGGGCACTAAGCCTAAAGCAGCTCTATAAAAACATTTTAAACGTACAAGGGATGAAATCATCAAAGATGCAGAGAAAAATGCGTGGCGGCGGAAAGAAGAGATCTGCTAGGAAGAAGGGGTTACTAGCGCGTGGCGGAAAGAAGAGATCTGACAGGAAGAAGGGGTTCCCATCACGTGGCATTAAACGTAAAAGGAAACCGAAAAAGATGTGCTTTAAGCGCATGAAACCTATGGCTGATCATTTTTTTAACAGATATAAGCTGAGGACACTACTCACACGAATCATAGGTTGACTAATACTTGTCGTGGGAGGTGGTACTATTTCTGTCTCGTCATGGCACGTTTCATCCATCCGTGTAGTTCACAATGCTGTAAATCGGAACTGTCCCTCTTTGATATGCCCCCTACTGAGGTCTCTATTGAGCATAGTGACTTTATTACAATTAACCCATTAAACACAATTAGTTCGTCCAGTGCCCCTATAGAATTCGTGATACCCACCTCAGGCCCTTACGTTTTTGATCCGAGCTGCATGCACATGTATGCTAAACTGCGTATAGCCCATTCTGATGGGACGGACTGCGATGATAGTTACTCTGCCTACCATGAAACCAACTTTTTACACTCCATATTCAGCTAGTGTGACGTATATTTAAATCAGGTCAACATCTCGGCAGGTACGTGGTACTACCACCTACGAGCCTATCTGGAAAATGTCCTCAACTTTCCAAAAGAAGCGAAGGAAAACTTTTTAACAGCCGAGGGGTATTACCACACTAAAGATGAAAATGGAATAATGGATAAATTTAAAAATTCTAAAAAAAAATATACGAATGTTTTGGGCGCTTGCATACAGACTTCACATTCCAGGAGAAGTTGCTTATGAACGGGGTGGATATGAAGTTGAAGCTTACCCGCACGATTCATGAGATCTACGTAAATCTGGGGTCTGATCAAGAAGAAGGCGCGAAATCCGTTGTGATACACATCATGGAAACGTATTTGCGTATACGCGCAGTGATGAGCTGCCAAAATTTTAACAACCGGTTCCCTATATAAAAAGTTATGATTTAAAGGATGTGCCACAGTATGTAGTTTTTGTACCTTTCTCCATAAGAAGTGGCAATACATTGTGTTAAGTACGAGTACAACTCGTACTTAATAAAAAAAATACATTTAGAATAAATTTGAAAAGAAGAAAATATGAAGAATATTTATGTATATTAGTTATTACTAATTAGGTAGTAATTACAAAATAGCTTCAAGATAACACAGAAAATTATTATTATTTTGAAGAACATTTAAATACATACCTTATTTAATACTAATTAGGTAGTAATTTCCAAATGGCCAGATAGTGCTATTTTTCCTTTGCATTTGAAGTTTATTTTGTACACCGTTTTATAAGATTATTCGGTTTTAAGATCATTTTATAACAATATTTGTTTTCGTAACAATTTTTAACAACCGGTTCTAAAATGCTTCAAAATTTTAACAACCGGTTCGCGCGAACCGGTGCGAACCGGCTCCAGCTCACCACTGTATACGCGTATACGCCGTGTGAAATTAAGCTCCCCGAAACAAATAGAAATTGAGAAAGACTTAATACACGCCACAGTAAAATACCCAATTAACAGTGTACAGATCAAACTGTACACGTTCCCGCAAGGCTGGCGTCGAAGCAGATAGAAAACGTCGCCCTAGGCGTCCTACCTAAAAGGATATTAATTGGCATGCAGGACCACGCCTCGACGAATGGAAAATATAAAAAGGGTGCCTTTAAATTCGAGAATTTCGGCCATAAAAATATTACTTTACACTTAAATGGGGTTGCTCTGGGGGGAACATTGAATACGGACTACTCATCGATGTTGTGTTGCCGCTCTGCGCGAGAGCATGTAGTCTGGCTCATGATACAGGCGCATGTGACGAGCTTGGTTTTGGTGTAACGCAGAAAGAATTTGTCGAAGAATTTAACATTTATTCATCTGATATTACTTCGGACTTGTCGGCTGGTACAGATACGCATTTAAGCCCACAGCAGAAGAGGAATATCTCAGTTAGGTTGGAATTTGCCAAGCCTATAGACGCGCCTATAAGTGTACTAGTTTACCTCGAGGCAAAGGCACTAATAGAAGTTGATCGTTTCAGGAACGTGATCACAGACTTTTAGAATGGATGCGCGTACACTCAAGAGAGCGATGAAAAGTGGCCGTTTCGCGCGCTCAAAATTTATCGGAGTATTCGCGAAGAATGAAATATTAAATCTGCCAAGTACGAGAAATTGGTACGGGATTATCGTTAACACTGACATTGTGGACATTGTGGGGGTGAGGGGATTCATTGGTTTGCAATCTATTTTAAAAATAGGGAAAGAATGTACTATTTTGATTCACTCGGTTTTCCGCCATGGAATGATTCGACAATTGTGAAGTTTATAGCCCAACTAGGTGTGCCTGAGATTATTTGGTCCCCATATCGTTTTCAAAGATATTATACTGAAACATGTGGGTTGTATTGCATTTTATTTCTCATGCACATGTCACGTGGGAAGGGATTTATGAATTTTTTAAAATTATTTGATTTGTGCGACACAGAGCTGAACGATAAAAGTGTAAGGAAACAGATAAAAAAAGGTTCCCATACGTTAGTACTCACTGTAATGTGTAAAGGCATATATCTATATTGTGCAAAGTTGTAAATACATTTGTAACTGTAGCCAATGAGACTTATGTTTCGGATAATGGCCACTTTTTGTACATGTTTTCTGCTATTTAATAAATGAAAATATATTGCGTTTTGTTCTTAACCTCAAAAAATACTTACATTATCTCCTCTACGATCTGGCACTCGCTAGACCGAATGTGTGCCAATACCTCGATATCTGTATTCAGGTCACTGGTCCATTTCATTTACCATCCTTTCATCAAAAGTAGCTATAATACGATCTAGATCAGATCGGATTCGGCCCTGTAATTAAAATAGAGATTAATGTCACGAAATTGGATGCAGATAACTCGTCTTGTGCCCACCATATATATATATATATATATATATATATATATATATATATATATATATATATAAACAGGGACATAATATAGCCTAACCTAAAGTAGCCTAGCCTAACTTATTGTTTAAGATCCCACAAGAAATGTAAAAACATAATATATATATATATATATATATACTGGGTGATCCAGATAAATGGGACCTATAAAAAAAAGCCAAATATTCTTAATATTTAATTCCTTTCATAAAAACTATATATCATTCGAAAGAGTAGAGTTACAAGTTTATTATGAAATATTTATTTTTTTAAAATGACTCCTTTCAAATGTGCTCCATTAGTTGCCAAGCATTCCAGTGTTCTCGCTTGTAAGTTCTGCATCACTTTTGCAAGAGTGTGCGGTGGTATGGCCTGTATCTCATTTGTGATGGCGGCCTTCAATTCTTGCAAGGTCGTTGGGTTATTTCTGTAGACCCTACTCTTTAAATATCCCCAGAGATAATAATCTAAGGGAGAAAAATCCGGAGACCTTGCGGGCCATTCAACGTCTCCAAATCTTGAGATTAACTCGCCTGGAAACGTTTGACGCAAAACTGCCATGCAGTTCCTCGTGGTATGGCAGGTAGCTCCGTCTTGTTGGAACCAGTGGTTTTCTAGACAAAGATCTCTTAATTTAGGAATAAGGAAATCGGTCAACATTTTTTCGTAGCGATCACCATTTACAGTGACCGTGTTTCCGGTGGAATCCTCGAAAAAGTACGGCCCTATGATCTGAGATGCAGTAAGACCACACCAAACAGTTACACGCTGACTATGCAACGGGACTTCGGTAATATTCAATGGATTTTCTGTTGCCCAGAAACGACAATTTTGTTTGATTACAGTTCCATTCAAGTGAAAATGGGCTTCGTCTGACATAATCAAAGTTGCTAGAAAATTGGTGGTGTCATTTACCTTCTGTTGGATCCATTGACAGAATTGTCGTCTTCGTGCGAAATCTCCATCGTTTAGTTGTTGCACTGTTTGAATTTTATATGGAAAGAGCATTAAATTTTGTTTGAATATACGGTGTGTTGTTCCATATCCAACTCCTAACAGCTGAGAAGCACGTCTGATGCTTATGTTAGGATTATCCTGTACAATTTCATGAGTTCTGTTAATGATCTCGTCTATCCTTGCTGTGCGCACTTTTCCAGTTGGTTTTCTTTTTCCAATGCTGCCAGTTAGGGAAAAATTTCTGACACACCGACGGATTACTTTCTTAGAAGGTGATTTTGACATCTGAAAATTTGTCTTGAAGATCTTTGAGCTGAAACTACACTTCTTCCATGCTCATAATATTGCTCAGTTATGAAACGCAGCTGTTCCACAGTCCATGCAGTCATCTTGAAGGGTTAGTTTTAACTAACACTTTTATTTTGTTTTGTATCTTATCTTGTCTTGTATTGTCAAAACCTATACAATCCTGTAGAAACATGTAACTATCCTCTTTCGAATGATGCGTATGATTTTATAAAAGGACTTATACTTTAAGAGTTACAAGGGTTTCTTTTGGGTCCCATTTATCTGGATCACCCTTTATATATATAAAATCACCATGGCAACAGAGAATAAAAAATATTTTTCAAAACGCTCTTATTGGCTTCTTTTATAAGTTAACGCCTATTGAAACTAAATTACTAATTATAAACGGGGAACAATACAAACTTTTTCAAAACAATTATTATAACACTTAGGGTTACTCACACCTCATCAGCGTTTACGATATATATATATATATATATATATATATATCAGGTACATAATATAGTCTAACCTAACGTAGCCTGACCTAGCCTAGTCTAACTTATTGTTTAAGATCCCACAAGAAATGTAAAAACATACTCTATATATATATATATATATATATATATATATATATATATATATAATATATATATAATCACCATGGCAACAGAGAAAAAAATTAGTTTTGAAAACGCATTTGTTGCGATCTTTTATGGTTATCACCGATTGAAACTAAATTACTAATTATAAACGGGGAATAATACAAATTAATTTTCAAAACAATTATTATGTTTTATATTTTTTAAGTTGGTGCAATTAATTACTAATTACTATGATCTGGTCTGAGAGAAGGAAATCATGCAAAATATGAACACTGACAATAAGATCCTTTAAATTATTGCTATTGAGATAGTGATCAATCCAACTAGTATCACCATTGATATCTCTGACGTATGTAACATTATTACTATTTATACCTAGTAATTCTACATTGTTTATACTTATTTTATCGTAAATAATAATAATGATAATAATAATAACAATAATAATGATAATAATATTAATAACAATAATGATAATAATAATAATAATATTACTACTACTACTACTAAAAATAATAATAATAATTAATAATAATAATTTTAAAAGGCCGCATATGTTTTATTTGGATAAAAATCAACCCATTTAACAGAAAATTGTGAGCAGTGATAGAAACCGTGATAAATTTATTTCTTGTTAATTCTTTCTTATAAATTTATTTCTTCTTGAGGGATCGATCGCAATAAAACTCCAGCATATATATATAAGTTAGGTACTTAGGGGCTACTTCCACCTCGGCAGCGTCTTGGTTGATCGGCTCCGCCATTTCGTCACAATTTTCCATAACACTCTGGCTAGTCACTGGTCAACAGCCAAAATGTATCTTCGATGAAACCATCATTTCTTTAGTAATTCGACGTCGCTGAATCCGAAAATGACCTTCATTTTGCATGATTGGTTCGCGTTTAGAAGATACACGGGTGCCCTTCAGCTCTTGAGAAACGTTACCAGGGCAAGTGGAATCCATCTATGCTGGCTGATTTCTGCTGGTCAGTAATAAGAGACACTACACAGTCAGAGTACAAGAGACAGGCCAAGAGGAAACGACATTGAAGTGAGTGTGCTCCTTAAAATACATATATGTTGTGGGATAAATGTTTACCAGTACTTACACAATAATTACCATGATATCTTAAAAACGCGAACTAATTAAACAATTTCACTATCATTTTCAAATTAAGCATGCAAAAATACATAAGAATCAGCTACTTTCATTAAAGATACAAAAAATTCCTTAAAATTTGTTGACCAGTGTAATTAGTAATTTCGTATAAGGCAGAAGCGGTAAATGCAAGAAACTGATACTCTGCGTTGAGATTCTCCCTTTATGAGGGGGTCTGTGACCAACCCACAACACACAAACGCTAGCTTCCTATTGGATAGCGGCGAATTTTGGCCGGAGATTGACGCGTAGGCCTGCATAGCGGTCAATCAGATGTCCTGGGAGCCGCCCCACAGGGATGTGATTGGTTGTCCGGTGAAATCTGGGGCGTGTCAGCTGCTCCGATTCGTGGAGAGAGACGCGTTGCGATTTGGTTTCGATCTTGTATTCAAGAGACAGAAGGAGGGATGGGGAGAGGGGGGAAAACGTGTTATTGCCTGTACATCCTCGTTGGTCGGGAAAGGAATGGTTTTCGTGATATTGGAAGATATATTCACGTATGGATGAGAAAAACATGGTTTATGACACCATAAAAGTGGAAGATATTTTATTACCCATGAGGGACTGACAAAAGGCTTATGATGGACTGGGCATTATAATTTAAAATGCATATCATAAAAGTGGAAGATATTTAATTGCCCATAAGGGACAGGCAAATATATATATATATATATATATATATATATATATATATATATATATATATATATGGGGATAATCTCAGATTAGAAGATCGTTTATGGCATGTAATTAAATTTTTGGGAGAAAGAAAAAAATGCTTTGGTCAGCATGGGTTTAATTGGGAGAGAGAGAGAGAGAGAGAGAGAGAGAGAGATAAACAACATTTTCTTTCTGATCATTAGGGTATCCTGGGTAACGAGGCCCCATACATACACATTAACATCAACTTGTTAATTCCCGCATGACGTGGGCTTTACATTCCAATTTTCAGAACGAAGATTAATAAATGTTTAAGTCCTTCTATCGCCGTAAGTTTTTTTCCCAATCCGCTTTGTTTCGAATTTATCGCGATGTTTTATAAGAAGTTAATAAAAATTTATATTTATATATATTTATGTATATATTCATATATAGCGCCAAAATTTTATATTTTTTATAAGTGTGCTGCTGGCATGTGATGGCTTGGGGATTATAATTTAAAATGCGTATCATAAGAGCCCTATCGCGGTCAGTTTTTTTCCCAGTCCGCTTTGTTTCGAATTTATCGCGATGTTTTTATAAGAAGTTTATAAAAATGTGTATATATATATATATATATACATTTTTATAAACTTGTATAAAAATGTATATATATATATATATATGGGGATAAGCTCAGATTAGAAGATCGTTTATGGCATGTAATTAAATTTTTGGTAGAAAGAAAAGAAAAGCTCTGGTCAGCATGGGGCTTAATTGAGAGTGAGAGAGAGAGAGAGAGAGAGAGAGAGAGACACACGAAACAACGAAGCAATTCTTGTTTATAACGCTTTTAAACGGGAAGTGTATATATATATATATATATATATATATATATATGAGAGAGAGAAAGATAAACAACATTTTTTTCTGATCATTTGGCCGTGGCTATCACCATCGTTACCAACCCATGGCTATCACCATGGTTACCAACCGCTCCGCGTCTCGAACCCAATTTTTTCTTTTTCTTTTTTCTGATCATTAGGCCGTAGCTATCACCATGGTTACCAACCCATGGATATCACCATGGTTACCAACCGCCCCGGTTCTCAAATCCAACTTTAGGCCATGGCTATCACCATGGTTACCATTTTCTTTTTCTGGCGAGGGTGTTGTTCTTTTTTCCGTACGAGTTGTTTTACGCCCCACCTTAGACCTACGGGGATCATTAGGGCGCCAAGCAACCGGACGCACGGGGCCTCGAACCTGGCTCCTTTTAACGCACATAAATCGTACACTGTGTCAACGCGTGACGAACATGTACGCAGTGTCAACTGATGCCCGGAGGCACTGGCTGATTAGGGGCCCTACAAGAGAGCGGCCGTATGGCTGAAGTGTTCATATGCGCTTGGCAGCTGCCGAGCATCTCTCTCTTTTAGGTTAGGTTCATTGCAGCTTGGGGGATAACTCCAACTTGTAACATTCCCCTCCCACATTTTGGGGGGGCCTTCCAACAAAGGGGGTTGCAACAAAGGGGATGGGGGTGCTTTGCAACAAGGGCGGGGTTTGGCACTATGGGGTGCCTTTCAACAAGGGGGTGGGGGTGCCATCAATGGGGGTGGCACTCTTGCAACATTATGTAACATTTGCAATTCCAATTGCACGCATACATTTTGCGCCCATCCTACTGACTCCACAAGAAATACTATGTATAATAGAGACGGAAACCAAACCTATAATACTGAAACATATTCCAGAGAGACAGGAAAGAAAACGTAGCAAGCTCGAGAGGAAAATCAGGACTCTATTCAGGCAACGAAGACAAACCGTAAAACATCTCCACAGATGCAGAACTGATGCAAAGAGACTCAAATTAAAGAGGAAACTTGGCGAAATAGAAATGAACATAAAGGAAACATTCATACAGAAGACAAACGAGGAGGAAAACAAGGTAGCAGAAAACAAAAAAATAACCCAAAATACGTCTACACTTGCGAAAAGGAAAATGCAGTGTAAGGAGAGTATTGGACCGTTGATAGATGGGGAGGGCGAATGCACAAATGACCCGAAAGAAATAAGTGAACTGCTTAGGGAACAATTTAAATCTGTGTTTAGCACCCCTAAGTCCGAGATGGAAGTGGAAAATGCAGACGAGTTTTTCGACATTGATACAGATCAACGAAGAACAAATCCCGGCACAAACCTATTAATGGACTTCGAGTTCACTGAAGGAAATGTAATTACGGCCTTATCACAGATGCGAGACAATTCAGCGCCAGGGCCAGACACATGGAGTGCCACATTTCTAAAGAAATGCAAAGAGAGTATTGCAGAACCGCTATACTTACTATGAAGGAATCACTCGACACAGGACAATTTCCACTCCCCTTAAAGAACGCGAACATTGCCCCCCTATTTAAAGGTGGTAAAACAGCAATGCTAAAAAAATTATCGGCCAGTGGCTCTTACCTCACACCTTATAAAGTGTTTTGAACGCCTAATTAGAGGCAAAACTACCTACTACCTACAAGAAAAAGACTTATACAACCCAAATCAACATGGTTTCAGGGCGGGTAGATCATGCCTGTCACGGCTACTAGATCACCAGGTGAAATATTAGGAACATTGTGTCGAGGACAAAACATTGATGTAATATATACTGACTTTGCTAAAACCTTTGATAAATGTGACCAAGGAATCATAGCATACAAACTTAAGGATACAGGAATTACTGGAAAGCTAGGAAGGTGGATATTTAATTTCTTGACGCAAAGAACGCAAAGAGTGGTGGTAAACGGAGTTAAATCGGAAGTCTCGGAAGTCGTGAGCTCTGTCCCACAAGGGACAGTATTAGCTCCCTTGCTGTTCATAATAATGATTGCAGATATTGATGCAGATATTAAGGACAGTATTGTATCATGCTTCGCAGATGACACAAAGATATGTAAGGAAATATTGAACGAAGATGACATAAGAAAACTACAAAACGACATTGAAACATTATTCCAGTGGGCAGAAGACAACAATATGAAGTTCAACGAAGAAAAATTCCAACTTCTAAGATATGGTAATAAAAAAGAGCTACAGAAAAAAGGGTACAAAACTCCGCAAGCAAAACAGATAACACCAAATCCACAAGTCAGGGATCTTGGAGTAATAATGTCGTCGGATGCAAAATTCAGAGAGCACTATAAAATCAAAATCACAACGGCTAGAAAAATAATGGGAATCATCTGGAGGAGCTTCCGCAGCAGAAAAACAAATATCATGCTCAAATTATGGAAGAGTCTAGCCCTACCAATAAATGAGCATTGCTCAGTACTCACAAGCCCACACAAAAAAAGAGACATTGCGAACATTGAAGCTATACAAAGGACTTTTACGTCTAAGATAGAGGAAACGGAAGGTAAAGACTACTGGTTTCGACTACAATCCCTGGAACTCTACTCTGTTGAATGAACGCGAGCGGTACAAAATAATATACATATGGAAAATACATGAGGGCTCTGTCCCAAACCTCAGATATGAAATAGAAACAAACTGGAATGAGAGAAGAGGCAGATTTTGTACGGTCCCAGTTGCGGTGGGACAAGGAGCCATGAAAACGAGGATGGAAAATACCCTCAGAATACGAGGCCCAAAGCTTTTCAATGTCCTTCCAAAAGAAGTGAAGAATCTCCAGCACACCGACCTGAATAACTTCAAGACCCAGCTGGACAGATACTTGTGCAAAATCCGTGACCAGCCATGCGTGGCTGGCTACGAGGTAAGGAGGAGATCAGAGAGCAATTCCCTCCTTCACCAAGTCCCGCAAATGAGGCGGAATGCTGCAGAGGGGTCGACCGCAGGTCGATCCAGAACCGTCGCTCAAACTCAACAAAATTAACAGAAGTAAAAGTAATATGTGTGAGTGTCTGTGTGTATATATATACGGGGTGTCAGGAAATGATTGCCCCCCCTGAGAGCAAAAACTAGAAGAGATAAATAAAAACCGGCGAGACCACTTGAAAGAGCGTTAAAATCTGAATATAAACCATTATATTCTATTCCTGTGATTTTAATTCTTACCATTTTTTTCCCCACAGAAACCATGGCATCATCTCTTTTGAACGATTCAGAGAAAAAGCGAGTTCTTGACCGCATTCGAGCTGTCACATTTCGTGAAGCAAAGGAAGCTGGTGCAACTTTCATAACTCGACACTGGGTGGCTGAGAGATTAAAAAGATCAGAAGACTTTGTCAAAAGGAATTGGAATAAGAATCCTGAAGATTGTGAAACAGAATTTCGAGGAGGAAGACCGGAGAAATTATCTCAAGAATCGAAAGACATTGTGCTTGCTGCATCACGGCGCCGAAAGAAGAGCTGCTCTGAGGTAGCGAAAGAGATACTTATCCGTCGTGGTAAGATAGTCAATCGGCAACTTGTGCATCAGTTTCGAGTTCGCCAAGGCTTGAGTGCCTGGCATGAAATAGCTAAGCCACGGAAGAGTGATCTTAATATTGAAGATCGGCTATGGTTTTGTGATTATCTTGAGGAATGGACGGAAGACGATTTCATTCACTTGGTTGTCAGCGATGAATTCTTCGTTTATGTCTCCAGAAAACCAAATTTTCAGAATGATCGGGTTTGGGCAACAACTCCTGATGAAGTCCCAGACGACAAGAAGTATCGAGAAATAGTAAAAAATCCAGCATGTGTGGGTGTTTTCATTATGTTCTCTATTCGGAAGCTCATCTGGGTTATCAAACCAAGAGGAACCAGTTGGGATGGGCCTTATTTTCGAAATGTAATTTTAGCCCAACATGTAATTCCGTTTTTGAAAGACCCCGAGTGTGTTTTGGATGTTGAACAGGCAACCTTTCTTCACGACAAAGCCCCCTGTATGAAAGCACTTGCGACTCAACAACTGCTTAAGGACAATAACATTGATTTTTTCGGAAATAATGAATGGCCTGGCAATTCTCCCGATCTTAATGTCTGTGAACATGTCGGATCCATCATGAAGGATCGGGTGGAGTCCTTAATGCTGGAACAACCCATTCAGAATCGGTATTCAACAGAAATTATGACTGCAAAGATCAACGAAGTCCTTGAAGAAATGAGTCATGATACCGATCTCTTTGAGACACTTCTGGGATCATACCACCGTCGATTAATGGCCGTCAGAGCTGCAAATGGGGGCAACACCCGATATTAAAACAAATGTTTTTTATTCAAAATTAAACGCTCTTTCGCGTGGTTTTGTCTTTTTTTTTCTATTCCTTTCAGTTTCTTCTGTACAGGGGGGGGCAATCATTTCCTGACACTCTTTATATGAGTATATATTATATTATATATATATATATATATATATATATATATATATATGTGTGTGTGTGTGTGTGTATATATATATGTGTGTGTGTGTATGTGTAAATGTGTATATATATATATATATATACATATATATATACATACTGTGTATTAAGAGTACTAATAGCCCTCTCTCTTCCCCTAGTTCCCAACCCTTCGTTCGAGAGCGTAATGGAGCACCATTGAGAAAACCTAAGACTTGTCTACCAGTAATAACAAACAATAAGTTTTCTGTTTTAGGTTTCGAAGATGCTGATGAACCGGAAATACGACTCGTTCGCGATTCCATTGTTCGAGGGCAGCTCGAGGAATTCTGTGTGAGAAACCCACGTCGTAGGCGCCGTTACTGCTACCCTGGTGCAAGGGTGGAGGATATAACTAATAGTGTTGACTATTTTACAGACGGTACCGCCGAGGACACAACGATTGTTATTCATGTCGGTACTAATAAGATTTTAAATTCTAGATTGGAAGAACTGCTGGCTAGGTAGAGGGACTTACTGGAGCAATTAAAGGAAAAAACTAATAAGATTGTTTTAATAGGTATATTTCCTCGAATTATCCAACGTAACGTTTTCTACAATAAGGCGACCTATATTAACAATAACCTGAAGTCTCTTTGCCAACTGGAAGGAGTGCACTTTGCGAATTTTTGGAACAGTTTCTATGGCAGGAGGGACTTTTCCTAGGAGATGGACTTCATCGTAATGACGTTGGAGCTGCGCGTTTAGGAAGACTATTTCATAATACTGTCTCTTCTTTTCAGACTGCCGTAACTCGAACGGTCCCAGCGTAAATTCCACAAATTTCCCCTGCGCTCGCGAAGGTGTCGCAACTACAAACAATTTGAAGGTTCTATCCTTAAATGCTCGTAGCTTACGAAATAAAATAAACGAATTTTTTTCTTTAATTGCTTGTAAAGACTATGATTTAATTGCGATAAATCAATCATGGCTTAGCACTGAAACACGTGACTTTGGAGGGGAGTATCAAATTAGAGGTTATAGACTTTTTGTTAAAAACAGAATAGGTAGGAGAGGAGGCGGTGTTATGTTGTATATCAAAGATAATATTGCGAACGTTACAGAAGTAAAGCACACAATTCCAGAACCAATAGATTTGACTATAGCCAAACTTAAATTGAACGATTTCCAAATTGTTGCAGTTATATATAGGCCCCCTAATCAAACAGCTGATACGGACGAAGCGCTATATCGTAAACTAAAGAGAATAATAGGTATTGAGCAGGCTATAGTTATAGGTGACTTTAAATGCGCCAACGTGAATTACGATACAATGCAGGGAGACGCGGAAGGTAATCGTTTAGTTAATTTTCTCGAGGCTAGCTTTCTTATTCAAAAGGTTGGGGAACCTACGAGGTTGGACAGTATTTTAGATTTAGTAATAACTACGGATGATAGGCTAATTACTGATCTTCAAGTAATAGAACCGTTAAGCAATAGCGATCACAATATGGTAGAGTTTGTCCTCTTAGTAAGTTACTCGAAACCAGCTATCTCGACTAAAATTCCTAACTTCCAGCACGCAGACTTTTGTACATTTCGAAATAAATTGTCACACGTCAATTGGGAAAAAGTAATGGGGAACTCTAAAGCAAAACTAATGTGGGAATCGTTTGAAACCGTATTTAGGACTATAAATGAGGAATGTGTACCGTACAAAATTAAGCGTGCGAAAGTAAATAACAAGCTCTTGTGGTTTACGTCTAGAGTACGAGATAATATAAAAAGTAGAGATAGGGCTTATAAGCTACATAAGTGCGATAAAGACAAATGGTAGTTACGAAACAACTACATATCTCTAAGTCGTGAAGCGTAAAGTGTAATAAAAAAGTCCGAGCGCGAATTTGAAATCTCCATAGCTCGTGACGGTAAAGAAAACCCCAAGCGATTCTTTCAATACGTCAACAATAAAAATCCAGTAAAAAGTGTCTTGAGGCCGTTGAAAAATGTTAACGGAGATCTAGTTTCTGAAAACAAGGAAATGGCTACCTTGGTAAACGAATTCTTTATGTCAGTTTTTACTATAGAAGATGTAACGAATATCCATACGGTCATAGACATAATACCTTTTGATAATGGTAATATTTTGGATAATATTGTGGTTAGTAAGGGGAGGTAATGCGCTATATTGATAAAATGAAAACACGAAAATCACAGGGGCCGGATTCCACGTATCCCATAAACTAAAATAATTAAAAGATAGCATTGTTGTGCCGCTAACAAAGATTTTTAATGCGTCGTGAGAGTAAAACTGACATTACGTGAGTTCCCCGGGTATAGGACCTATGTCCCTATCGGGGAACGACCGGTTACTCCCCCTCAGCATAGGTTTCAAAAGAATTTACGAAGGGGTGCGGGGCTCAGGAGATCCCCCATCCCCTACCGATGTTGGAGTTGAAGTTTTGACACGTGACCGACAATTGCACCTCGTCGGTTAGCCTATGATTCCAGTTTCGGGCTAGTAGTCGGGGGGAAAACTTCTCCCCTATCTTTTAGCCTATGGATAGGCCCGCCGGAGATCGCGTATCTCCGGGCGGTATTGGGTTCCCGTAGTCAAGGGATCGCCGATAAGTCTAAACGTGGTACGGGACAACCTGGAGATTTTTGCGAACGAGGCTCGTAGCCGCGTAAAGTAGCCGCTTGTAGCCATTTAATTAATTCTCGGTTCCCCCCGGGTACCTATCGAAGTTTGACCGTGTCTAACAGCACCTATCAAAAGGTAGGGCCGGGGTGATCCCAGCCCGGCCACAGACCCCTCTATAACCCACGCGTTGACTTATAAGTAGCGCGGATAGGGCCTATGACTGTGCCCAAAATTTTCCATTAATCGAGCAACTAACGCTTCGGCTCTTTGGAGCAGCTATCTCCCCGGTGCCTAGGGCGGCCCCTAAGGCTAGCGATCGGCAATAGGTCGAAGATGGAAAGCCGCGGATTGGGCTAAAAAAGCGCCTCAACCTCGTGAGCTTCAATGGGTAGGTAACATCTATGCGAGGGGTGAGAATGTGAGTTGAATTAATCCCCGTAGCAATGTGAGAAAGGAGGCTGCCTATTTCGAAAACTCACAACTTCCTCATTGGGTTGTGTAGACCGTCTATTTCTGAAGGGTGCGTACCAGATAATTTCAAGTTAGCAAACGTAACACCTATTTTTAAGAAAGGCGATAAAGGTGAGGCGGGAAATTATAGGCCAATCAGTTTAATGTCTGTTGTAGGTAAGCTACTGGAATCAATAATTAGGGATCGTGTAGTCGAACACTTAGAATTGCTTAACTTTGTTAGAAATATGCAGCACGGTTTTAGGTGAAACAAATCTTGCTTAACTAATCTTTTAGAATTTTTTCAAAGCGTGGTTGATGTTTTCGATAGTCATCGGTCGGTTGATGTAGTGTATTTAGATTTTCAAAAAGCGTTTGACACCGTACCGCACAAAAGACTCATTCAGAAAACTAAAGCTCATGGAATCAGGGGTGTAGTAATAAATTGGATAGAAGAATGGTTGCGAGGTAGGAAACAAAGGGTGGTCTTTGATGGAGCGGAGTCGTGTTGGGCTAATGTAGCGAGTGGCGTTCCTCAGGGTTATGTATTGGGCCCCTTTCTTTTTCTTATATATATTAACGAATTAGATGTCGGCCTAGTCAGTACAGTTTCAAAGTTTGCTGAAGACACGAAGCTAGGTGGTAGGGCGATTAATGACGAAGATAGAGGTAAAATCCAGAATGATCTGAATACAATCTTTGATTGGTAGGTCACATGGCAAATGAGATTTAACGTCGATAAGTGCAAAATTTTACATATAAGGGGTTCCAAAAATCCTTAGCCCCCCCCATTTGCAGCTTACATGTTTACTTATATCGAAATAGTTTTTAGTGATTATAAAAATATATAAAATTCTTTATTTATTGCAGGTATTAAAATTACTCTAGCTGATAAAGTGAAAATATAATGGCTTCTCAATTAATTGGTGATTCGGAGAGGCAACGTATGAGAGACCGCATACGAGCAATAAAATTTCGGGAAGCTCGTGATGCTGGAATCACCTTTATAACACGTTCATAGGTTGCCAAAGAGTTGCGAAGAAGTGAGGACTTCGTCAAAAGAAATTGGAATAAAACTTTGGATGAATGTGAAATGGATACAACCAAATCTGGGCGCCCAAATTTGACACTCTCTCAGGAAACAAAGGACATCATTGAAAGCGGTAAGCATAAGCGGAAAAACAGCTGTGCTAAATTTTCTAGAGAGATCGAAGTGTTGAGAGGAAAGATCGTTAGTGGTGAGATCATTCGACTGTACCGTCATAGGCAAGGTTTAAAGCCTTGGCATGAACTTCCAAAGCCAAGAAAAACTCAACTTAACATCGATGACAGAATGTGGTTTGACCATTATCTTGAAGATTGGGATGTGGATGATTTCATGCATTTAGCTGTCTCCGATGAATTTTTTGTTTACGTAACACGTCGGCCTAACTACCAAAATGATCGAGCGAGGGCCACAACACCAGGTGAAATCAATGACAATGAACATTATCGCGAATTATTAAAAAGTCCAGACTGTATTGGTGTGTTTGTTTTGTTCACTGCAAAGAAGCTCATGTGGGTGCTGAAGCCAAATGGTCAGAGTTTGGATGGACAGTATTTTCGTTATATTATTCTATCCCAGCATGTCATTCCTTTTCTAAGAAACCCAAACAATGTTATGGATGTCGATCAGGTCACACTTCTGCAATATAAGGCCCCTGCTTTAAGGCATTAGCCACTCAACAGTTGTTGCGGAACCATGAGATCGATTTCTTTGGAAATGAAGAATGGCCAGGAAATTCTCCTGACCTGAACGTCTGTGAACACATTGGATCAGTTATAAAGGACAAGGTTGAATGTCTCTTGTTTCAAGAACGTGCAGCAAATCGATTTTCGAAGGATACAATGACGCAACACATTGAAACTGTTCTACCAAATTTGCGTAACGATCAAGATCTATTCACGTCACTTTTGGGAAGCTACCCAAAGCGAATTCAGGCTGTCTTGGAAGCCAATGGCGGGAACACCAAGTTTCAATTGTTTCTCATTAAATGCAGGATTAAATTCTCTTTTGTAATTTATGTTTAGTTTTACTGTACCTCTAATGGTTTAGGCCATGGGCGGGGGGGCTAAGGTTTATTGGAGCCCCGTAGGTTCGCGTAACGGTAATTTTGCGTATAGTATATCAGGGAAAGAGTTGATAAGCGTAGAGCAGGAAAAAGATTTAGGAGTTATAGTCACTGGTGATTTAAATGTAGCGAAACAAAGTACAGCAGCGGTCAATAAAGCGAACAAAGTGTTAGGTTTCATAGCTCGGAATTTTGAGTACAAATCGCGCGATATTATAGTTCCACTTTATAAATCATTAGTAAGACCCCATTTGGAGTACGTGATCCAATTTTGGAATCCGCATATGCGCAAAGATATAGACAAAATCGAAAGAGTTCAAAGACGAGCAACTAAGATGATTCCGTCGCTTAGGTCAAATTCGTACGAGGATAGGCTTAAAGAGTTAAAATTGACTACACTCAAGACTAGGAGGGTAAGGGGTGATCTAATCCAGGTTTTCAAAATTATGAATGGGTTTGATAACGTAGATAGAGATAGCTATTTCGAAATATCTCAATATAATAGGACTAGAAATAACGGGTGTAAGTTGACAAATAGAAGGTTTGAGAGAGCAGTTGCCAAAAACTTTTTTACGCATAGAATAGTAAATAGGTGGAATAGTTTGCCGGTAGAAGTAATTAGTATACGACTATAAACATGTTTAAAAATCGCTTAGACGCATATGTTGATAGATTGGGTATAGTTTAGGGTAGTAAAATTAAGGGTGGATAAGATACATTTTGATTCCCTTTTCATTAAAGATCACAATAACCAGACTAGAGGTCATAGTATGAAATTATTTAACCCAAGATGTAGAACAAATTAAAAAAAACAGTTTTACAAGTGTTGTGGGAGATGGGGAGGCAGCATCTTGGGTTATGGTATACTCTCTGTCCTTACACACCCCATTTATAGAGATTCCACTGATGAGGGGTGCCCCCCATAGACAGTACTGTGAGGTATTGAAAAACTCATGATCTTCACTTGCCTCACAAACACCTTTAAATGGGAGACCCAAAATGGGTGCACACACATTTCTACATTACTGTACAGTCTTTACAGCCACACCTACACTTTTCCTCCAAAGTATATATATTGTAATGTATATGGCTGTAAATTGTGATTTGGTCCGCAATTGATATGGACCGTGACTTATTTTTGGTTGGTAAGATACTGGTATTGATGGATACCGTAATGAAATTGAATGGATTCTTTGGATCTGATATATTTCCATGTCGGTTTTAAATAGATATAGAGTGTAGTCTATTATGACTTGATCCTCTGGATCCAGAGATTCTATCTTTAGTTTTAAATTGATAATTAGTTTTAAATTGATAATTATTTAGTTTTGTAAAAATTGGTTGCTGTCAATGTAGAGGCAGTTTTTACATAGTGGAGCCACCTCGATGGTCCGACGTGGCCCCTAGTGTGTTCACTATAAAAATTTATTATGTTCTTATGTTCTTTGTGGTTCGGAACCCACGTAAAATTGGAGTTCCCCTCCGCCACTTCGGAGGACATGCACAATACACAATTACGAACACAGTTAAGTAGACCAGCCATAAGTGGATCCTAGGGTCTTTTTTGGTCTGAGACATTATAACGTTTTATATATATTCAGTAAAATCACAGAATAACACTTCTCTCTTTTCCCTGAAGATGTTAATATAACACGAGAGCGCTCGGATTTCGTGTTTCTTTTTCCTTTTCCCTCTGGTTGTTTGCTTTTATATATATGTGTGTGTGTGTGTATATGTATATATATGTGTATGTATATATATATATGTGTGTGTGTGTGTGTGTGTACACATCTATATATATGTGTGTGTGTGTGTGTGTACACACACACATATATATATATATATATGTATATATATATATATGTATATATATGTGTGTGTGTGTATATATATATATATATATGTGTATGTGTGTGTGTATATATATATATATATATATATATATATATATATGTGTGTATATGTGTATATATATGTGTATATGTATATATATATATATATGTGTGTGTGTGTATATATATGTTAACCCCTCCGTCTATGGCCTCGGTTGGTTCGAAGTCTACGGGTGTTCTGTTTAGGAGGCAGCAACGGATCTGTTACTTGCAGTAATTTCTTCTGTACTGCTGTCCGAGTTCTTTAGTGACTCGGATGATTCTGAGAGACTTATTAAATTATCTGAGGTTTCCCCCCGATTCTTCTTGTAACATATCGGGAGATTTTAATGACTAATTCTCTGAAGAGAACACGGCTCGAAGGAGAAGATAAAGACTGTTTCTTACTGTAATTTACTGCTAAAATGTTACAGCTAATGCTCAGCCTCGTAGTTTAAATCAGATTGAACATGGAAGAATTTATATGGGTTTATATACCCCGATTCTACTAACATCATCTTTATAAAATGTTGAAAAGGCTGTTTTATTTTAGCACAATAGTTAAAAATAAAGTAAATTTTTTTGTTTTGACAATGGTTAAACAGATAAACAGGATATAGGAAGAGGAAGCCATATTTTTATCTTAAACCGCGTATTTTCAGATCTGCTGTTTTCCTGATCCGCCGAGTTAATTAGAAACGGAAATTGAACAATGCATCTTTATAGTAAGATATGCATATGATCAAAAATTAAAGGTTTAAGGCAAGACATGACTTCACCTTTTATAACGAAGAGAGAATGCATACAAAACGCGAAAATTGAAAGATCCAATCAGGATTCATTATCAAGCTAAATCAAAAGAAATGATTAAGAAATTTTGAAAAGAGCAAGTCACCAATTATTTGGCAAAATAGGAAGCAACTCCGAAATTTATCCCAACGAAAAAATAATATTAAAAAATATTAATATCGCCGAGTGTACATTCCTGACTGGTGACATAATGTCGGGTCGTACATTAGGTACAATCCGAAGTACATCACTGAGTACGTTGTAATTTTGGTTTATTACAATTATGATTATAATTACCAATTAATTCACATTCACTTATTATCGTCAATTACAGTTTCATTAAAGTGCATTAAATACATCGTATTGAATTATTACAGTTAATTACAATTAAACAGCTAACTATAGGTTTTTTTTAGTGTTTTATATTTATAGACAATTAGGATGTTAGGAGTATAACATAAAGTACTTGGGCACATACGATATATATATATATATATATATATATATATATATATATATATATATATATATATATATATATATATATATATATATATATATAGCATAACACACATAATAATGTTTTATAAATTAAAAGCAAGCGAGAGATTTTCATCTCAGAAGCGCTCGTTCCGCTGTGGTTATCAGAATTCGAACACGTGCATAAGCATTTTTGAGATTGCGAGAAATTAATTAATTTTATAGAAAAGAAATAAAAAGAATACATGTGAACGTATGTACATGTACGTAACTATGTACGTAATCATGATCATCAGGGGACATGTACGAATGCACAAAGTATTGTACACATATTGGTAGTTACACAACAGGTTGACAATGGTAGACAATAAGTAGCTGAATGAATAATTAATAAAATTAACAAAAGATAAAGGTCAAGAAAGGACATGGATGTATGAATGAACAACGTATAAATAATGACGTATAGAGTGTACAGTTTTTATTATTATGTTAAAGAATTTACCATACATGATGAAGGGAAATTAATGACGGGAAAATGTGAAGGGAATGAAGTTACTTTATGACGTCATAGTTACTCAAATTATGCCATACGTCAATTTATAATTAATACGTCATAGTTATTTAATTTGTACGTACAGTACAAGTCATTATTGGGAGAAATTAGAAGAGATTAATTAGAGAAATACAGTAATGAATAGGGCAGTCAAAAGTCAATAAAGTCAACTATTGTATACGGATAGCACAAACTGTGAGACGCCTAAAAAAGGTATTTAAACACCCTGGGGGGGATAGTTTTGTTATTTATTAAGTCAACAAAAAGTCAACTTTTTTGGTTTGGTCAACTTCTTACTATTAGGTCAACTATTTAAAAATTAATGCTAACTGGCAACTTTCCGCAAAAAAATATGCCACTCTATCTATTCAATTCTGGTAATCTGTCATACTCAAGGACGTTTACCCAGTTCTGTATGTGTGCTATGTGTGGTGGCTGTGTTTGTCGTGATCTGATGGGTGGATTTTTGTTATACTTATTCTGAAGCATTAATTTTAGGTGCTCCAATATAGTAATCTTATTAATCAAATTTTGTATTTCAGATGCTTAAATGCAGTAGCTAGTTTCCAAGTGCATAGTTTAAACTTTAAACAATGCCAAAAGTAGCGGCAAGTGGAATTACAAAAATTCGTTCCATAGTAGCAGATTACAGCAGAGAATTTTGTGTTTCTCCTAAAAATGAACTTTATTGCCAGATTTGTGCTACAACTGTTAACTTTGAAAAACTTTTTTTTATTGATAAACATAGAAGTACGGCTAAACATCAACGTGGACTGGCTAGTACCTCACAAAACGAAAAAACTCAAACGTTTTTGGAGCCTGCTACGAAAGATTTTTCTAAGAAACTTGTGAGCACATTTTTAGAAGCAAATATTCCTCTACATAAGCTGCATCATCCTAGCATAAAAAAATTGTTTTCAGAAATGGGGCGCTCTATTCCATCAGTATCAAACTGCAGGTTAATTGTCGATGAACTAGGCAATGATGAATGTCCTCGTGTAAAGCAAATTGTGAAGGACAAACAAATCTTTATAATTGTGGATGAAAGTCAAGTTTCCGGATCAGCATTTGTCAATGTTCTAGTAGGTTCTCTGGACAACCCTGAAAAAACATATTTGTGGAAGTGCGAAGTTCAACAGGCATCTATCAATTCACAGTTAATCATTCACATCATCGATGACACAGTTAAAGAGTTGGAAATACCAAAAGAAGATTTTTGCCTGCTTTTGACCGATGCAGCTTGGTATATGACGGCAGCTGGAGATGTACTCAAACAACTATTCCCAAGATTATTTCATGTAACTTGCATTCCTCATCTACTACATAACTGCGCTATGAGAATCAGAGCTTTCTACACAGATGTGGATAAAGTTATTGCTCACATCAAGGCATCCACGGTCAAGAACAATACCAGGAAGGAAATGTTTGCTGAAATTGGTTATCCCCCTGAACCAATTATTACTCGGTGGGCTAGTTGGTTGGAGGCTGCATTCTACTATGCCAATAATCTTCCGGACGTACAGAGAATTGTTGATGGTTTTGAGAATGACGGAATCATCGTTCAGAGGGCTAAGGAAAGCATTTCCAAACCTGAACTAGCAAAACAATTGCTTGCAATAAAAAGGGACTACCCAATCATTTCCGAACTTGTGACAAGGTTAGAAGCAGCAACCGTTACCATGGAACAAGCCTATGAAGCTATCGCCAACATAAATTTAGGGAAGGATGAGTGCAACATCTCGCAGTACATCAAGGAAAGATTAAAAAAAAACGATGTCTGCCACATTATGAAAATGAGCAGGCCTGAGATATCGCCTGCATTGTATTGTTTATTGCAGAAAGCGCAACCAACCTCTGCTTCTGTGGAAAGATCCTTCTCAATGTTAAAAAAACTTCTAGCCAAGGATCGAAATTTCTTGTCAGGGAATGTAAAAAAATATGAGGTGAAATATTATAACTGCGCAAATTAAGTATGAATGTTATGCATTTTATGCTTTCAAATATATTATTTGATTGAAAAATAAGGTAATCTTTTTAGAATGTTTAGGGCAACTTTATGTCAACTTTTTTAACAAATAAAGTCAATTTTAAATTTTTTTTAGGTCAATTATAAATCGCCCTAGTAATGAATAAAGAAGTACAACCAATGGTTCAAATCATACCACATACAATGTGCATGCATAATCTAATAAAATTTAGGGATGATGGTTAGATGCAAGACAACCATAATTAATTATAATAAATTCTCTAACAGTGAAAAATGGAAATATGGATACGACTAAACCATAGAAATGGTAGGTCGCATGGTTCTGATACTGAAAAAAAATAGAAAGCAAAATTCGAAATTCTATCCAAAGTCGCATCAGGTGACTTTGGTTCCTCATGTAAAATTGAACATTCGAACATAAAAACCATACAAACATAAGTACTGTATGAAGACAATGAATATAAGGATCCATATAAGAATTATATAATGATTATATAAGAATTATTCATTTTTCAGTTTTACAGGGCTCTTTCCTCTAGAATGATATTAATTAATACAATACAATTAATACAATACAATACAATAATATAACATCCCAACTAATTCAAACTAGATGATGACTAATGGATTTATAATTACATATTTGTATACAACACATGAGTTGGGGTGGTTAAGTACAATGCACAGTAATCAAATCTTTAACATGACACTTGCTTAGAGAGTTATTATAAAATATTAAAAAATTAAAGAGTAATACTTTAATTTTATGCAAACAGAATAAAAGGATTAATGCATTAATTTAGACAAACAATGATATTGTTAAATTTTTAACAAAAATTTATTTTCTTGTGGAAAAAGAAATACATATGTAATGAATAGTAGGTAAAAAAGAAAAATTTAAATTTTACGTTCAGGAATATCCAAAGTTACCATGATAGTACAGTTAATAAACTAATTTTATTGACTAGTGTAGATAAAAACCGAATTACGTAATGGATGATGTATACACTTGGGGTCAAGTGTGTATTTATGTGTATTAGACAGTGTGTAAGAGGTTGGTTAAAATAAATTAATAAATGCGTAAGCAAGATTATATATATTAAGCAACAATTATTAAGATTAAATAAATTCAGGATATGAATAGTGACTTTTCTTTCCAATAAGTATGCCAATGATTTCACGAGTGTTTCAGAGTGTGGGTGATTGTAATTGGTTGAAAGGGTAAGCAGTATCCGTAGATTTTTGTAGTATTTCTGTTCGTAATGTTTGTGGAGAAATGTACACATTTGAACAAGTTTACATGCGTGTGTATGTGTAGGGATTCAGAAGGTTTTCGAATTAACAAAGTTTAAAAATAATGTATAATAATTTAAAATGGGTTTAGGGTTATAAAATCTTTTTAGTTTAAGTCAATTATTATTTTTATTATTATTATTAGTAGTAGTAGTAGTAGTAGTAGTATAAAATCCTTTAAGTTCAAGGGGTTCACATAAAGCAAAACACACGTCTTCACTGGTCAAGGTCTGTAAAGTATGTAGCAAAACACAATAGATCTCCTCTTAGATATAACCTTCGGAAAATTTATGCTTATTCCGAGTAGGACTAGTTTAAAATTAATCTATCATAAAAAACGACATTACTTATGGGCATCATAGGAAAAATAATAAAAAAGGCAAAACAAAAGCTTTTATTTACAGAACGTGCTCAATATGTCCACCATTGTTTTCAATACACAAATTCAGACGTGATACCCAGTCAGCAAGCACACGGTGAATGATGTCAGGAGTAATGGTGTTACATGCCCCAATAATGCGCTGCCGCAAATGTTCAACACTCCTAATTTTCTCTGCGTATACCAGCGCTTTCAAGTGGCCCCAGAGATAAAAAATCTAGTGGCGTGAGATCCGGGCTTCTAGCTGGCCATTCCACAGGCCCTCGACGTCCTATCCAATGACCATGGAATTGTTAGTATAGGTATTCCCTTACTTGGGTGCTGTAATGTGCAGGAGCGCCGTCTTGCTGGAACCATGTTGGGAAATTTCCTACTTCGTTCAAGACACTGGGAAATGCTTCTTCCTTGAGCATACGTAGGTAGGTGCCTCCAGTGACATGTTCATCGAAAAAGAGGGGGCCTATGATGCGATCCTCCCAAATGCCACACCATACCATCACCCGAGATGCACCTTGTTCCTTTGAAGAGGTATACCAGTGAGGGTTGTTTTGAGACCAGTAACGGGTGTTCTGTCGATTTACCTCACCATTTCCATAAAAAACAGCCTCGTCACTGAACAGAATGGTGGACGGGAAACTGGTATCCCGAGCATATTGTTCCGTAGCCCATTCACAAAATTCCATCCACCGGTCGGGATCATCTTCGCTTAATTTCTGTAGGATCTGAAGTTTATATGGATACCATTTGTGAGCCTGAAGAATGCGATGGATGCTACTTTTCGACACTCCTGTCTCGGCGGACAATCGCCGAAGAGACTTATTTGGACTTCTGTTAAAATGAGCCAGGAGAGCAGTCGCTGTATCATCGTCAGTGGACCTCCTTGAAGGTCCACTGCGTGGTTTATCTTCTATGGATCCTGTTTCCTTAAACTTTGCAACAAGTCTGCTAACACAACTCTGTGTTATTGGCTCGCGGTCTGGATGCAGTCTGTTAAATTCAGCAGCGGCCTCTCTTTGACTCCAATTTCCTATGAGTAGAATTATCTGGATTCGTTCTTCCTTGCTCACAGACATTATAGCCTGTAGAAAGAGAAAAATATGAATTATGGTTTGTAGAAATAGAAAAATATGAATTTCTCCTATTATGCCGGACTTATGGGACACCCTGTATATATATAATAATGTTATAATATTATAAAGCTTCAGACCAACAAAGACCCTAGGATCCACTCATGGCTGGTCTACCTAAATGTGTTCGTAATTGTGTATTGCGCATGTCCTCCGCGGTGGCAGAGGGGACCTACAATTTTACGTGGGTTCCGAACCACAAAGCCTTAATTTTACTACCTTAAACTATACCCAGTCTATCAACATATGCGTCTAACTGATTTTTAAACATCTTAATAGACGTGCTACTAATTATTTCTTCCGGCAAACTATTCCACCTATTTACTATTCTATGCGCAAAAATGTTTTTGCCAACTGCTCTCTCGAACCTTCTACTTTTCAACTTACACCCGTTATTTCTAGTCCTATTATATTGAAATATTTCGAAAAAGCTATCTCTACGCTATCGAACCCATTCATAATTTTGAAAACCTGGATTAGATCAACCCTTAGCCTCCTAGTCTCGAGTGCAGTCAATTTTAACTCCTTAAGCCTATCCTCGTACGACTTCGACCTAAGCGACGGAATCAGCTTAGTTGCTCATCTTTGAACTCTTTCGAGTTTGTCTATATCTTTGCGCATATGCGGATTCCAAAATTGGATCGCGTACTCCAAATGGGGGCTAACTAATGATTTATAAAGTGGAACTATAATATCGCGCGATTTGTACTCAAAATTCCGACCTATAAAACCAAACACTTTGTTCGCTTTATTGACCGCTGCTGTACTTTATTTCGCTACATTTAAATCATCAGTGACTATAACTCCCAAATCTTTTTCCTGCTCTACGCTTGTTAACTTCTTCCTTGACATACTATACGCAAAATTACCGTTACGCGAACCTATATGTAAAATTTTGCACTTATCGACGTTAAATCTCATTTGCCATGTGACCTACCAATCAACGATTTTATTCAGATCTTCCTGGATTTTACCTCTATCTTCGTCATTAATCGCCCTACCACCCAACTTCGTGTCATCCGCAAACTTTGAAACGGTACTGGCTAGTCCGACATTTAAATCGTTAATATATATATGAAAAAGCAAGGGGCCAATACAGAACCCTGAGGAACGCCACTCGCTACATTAGCCCAACACGACTCCGCTCCATCAACGACCACCCTTTGTTTCCTACCTCGCAACCATTCTTCTATCCAATTTATTACTACACCCCTGATTCCATGAGCCTTAGTTTTTTCAATGAGTCTTTTGTGCGGTACGGTGTCAAACGCTTTTTGAAAATCTAAATACACTACATCAACCGACCGATGACTATCGTAAACGTCAACCACGCTTTGAAAAAATTCTAATAGATTAGTTAAGCAAGATTTGTTTCGCCTAAAACCGTGCTGCGTATTTCTAACCAAGATATGCAATTCTAAGTGTTCGACTATACGATCCCTAATTACTGATTCCAGTAGCTTACCTACAACAGATGTTAAACTGATTGGCCTACAATTTCCCGCCACACCTTTACGTCTTTCTTAAAGATAGGTGATACCTTTGCTAACTTGAAATTATCTGGTACGCACCCTCAGAAATAGACGCATTAAAAATCTTTGTTAGCGGCACAACAATGCTATCTTTTAATTCTTTTAGTTGTATGGGATATGTGGAATCCGGTCGCGGTGATTTACGCATTTTCATTTTATCAATATAGCGCATTACCTCCCCTTCACTAACCACAATATTATCCAAAATATTATCATTATCAAAAGATATGTCTATGACCGTAGTGATATTCGTTATATCTTCTATAGTAAAAACTGACGTAAAGAATTCGTTTAGCATGGTAGCTATTTCCTTGTTTTCAGAAACTTCCTCTCCGTTAACATTTTTCAACGGCGTTAAGACACTTTTTACTGGATTTCTATTATTGACGTATTGAAAGAATCGCTTGGGGTTTTCTTTACTGTCAAGAGCTATGGAGTTTTCAAATTCGCGCTTGGACTTTTTTATTACACTTTTCGCTTCACGCCTTAGAGATATGCAGTTGTTTCGTAACCACAACTTGTCTTTATCGCACTTATGAAGCCAATAAACCTTATCTCTACTCTTTATAATGTCTCCTATTCTAGAAGTAAACCACAAGGACTTGTTTACTTTCGCACGCTTAATTTTGTACGGTACACATTCCTCATTTATAGTCCTAAATACGGTTTCAAACGATTCCCACATTAGTTTTGCGTTGAAGATCCCCATTACGTTTTCCCACTTCACGTGTGACAGTTCATTTCGAAATGTACAAAAGTCTGCGTGCTGGAAGTTAAGAATTTTAGTCGAGTTAGCTGGTTTCGAGTGACTTACTGAGAGGAAAAAACTCTACCATATTGTGATCGCTATTGCTTAACGGTTCTATTATTTGAAGACCAGTGATTAGCCTATCGTCAGCAGTTATTACTAAATCTAAAATAGAGTATTATCCAACCTCGTAGGTTCCCCAACCTTTTGAATAAGGAAGCTATCCTCGAGAAAAATAACTAAACGATTACCTTCCGCGTCTCCCTGCATTGTATCGTAATTCAAGTTCGCGCAATTAAAGTCACCCATAGCAAAGGCCTGCTCACTACCTATTATTCTCTTTAGTTCACGATTTCACGATATGATGCTTCGTCCGTATCTGCTGTTTGATTAGGAGGCCTATATATATAACCGTAACAAGTAGTTTGAAATCGTTCAATTCAAGTTCTGCTATAGTCGAATCTATCGGTTCTGGAATTGTGTGCTTTACTCCCATAACGTTCGTAATATTATCTTTGATATACAACATAACACCGCCTCCTCTCCTACCTATTCTGTTTTTAATAAAAAGTCTATAACCTCTAATTTGATACTTCCCTACAAAGTCACGTGTTTCAGTACTAAGCCACGATTCATTTATCGCAATTAAATCATAGACTTTAAAAGCAATTAAAGAAAAAAAATTCAGTTTATTTTAATTCGTAGGCTACGAGCATTTAAGGATAGAACCTTCAAATTTTGTATAATTGCGAGACCTTCGCGAGCGCAGGGGAAATTTGTGGAAATTACGCTGGGACTGTTCGAGTTACAGCAGCCTGAAAAAAAGAGATTATTATGAAATAGTATATATGTGTGTGGGTATATATATATATATGTATATATTAGTGATGTAGGTCACATCCGCATCCGCATCCGCGGAACATCCGCACATTTTCTCGCATCCGCATCCGCGTCCGCATCCGCACTTTGGACTGCGGATGTCGTGCGGATGTGGACCGTTGAGATAAAACGTCATTAATAAGCGGAAATTATCAAATTCTACTGTATTAATAGAACTAGTTCATTGTGCGCAAAAGTGATGCAAGCGACAAGACGAGAGGCTGTTCTTGTATGAAGTTACTCTCTTGCAACCTACTTAGATCCACGTTACAAAGCTAAGTTATTTTCACCTAGTACATTAGAACGAGTTAAATCATCACTT